>VZSV01000029.1:5764721-5868589 GCA_013398735.1 Nothocercus julius
GCTCGGCTCCGCTTTCCCCCCTCCCGCACTGCCAGGAGCGGGGCCGGGAGCCGGCGCGGGGCTAAACCCGCCCCCGTGTCCCCCGCGTTGGGGGCCAACGCAGCCCCGGGCCGGGACTCCCCTCCATGCAGAGCCCGGGGTCCCGGCTCTGCCCCGGGGGTGCCGGTAACCGCCCCCCTCCAGAGCGCAGTTCATTGCCAGAAACGCCACTAAGCAGCGCCCCCCCCCGCCTTTCTCTGCATCCCCTCCTCCTCCTTTCCCATCGCCGGAGAGGGGTCTGCGGGTCGGGGAAAGCAAAACCCTCTTCCCCCTCTCCCGGTTCCTTTGGCTGATTCATAGCCCGTTTCTCTTGTGCCGAAACAGATCGCAATTCCAGGAAGTTTGAGGCACGGGCTGCACCATGGGCATCCCCAAGGAACCGCTCCTCTGGAGCCGGCAGCTGGAATTTTTTCTGCTTGGGGGAAATCTGCAGCTGCAGACCCCCCAATTCCAGAAAGGCTCTGGGCGTCTCCAAGCACCCAGTCACCTCCCACCCCCACATGCAGAAGGGATTTGGGATTTTGGCATTGGCACCATTGCCAGTGGGCTCGGGGAACTCTGGGGTATTTGTTTACTGGAGCATCAGGCTTGAAAAATGTAAGAGGGTTGGGAGCGGAGCTGGGAAAAGCAAAGCAGCAACGTGCGGGGCTCCACCGCTGCCAGGCTCGCGTGCGAGAGCTTTTCAATCTTTTATTTTGAACATGAATTTTAGGTGGGCTTGATCACCAGCCGGCTGGAGTTTAAAGCCGCACGCGTACTAAATCCTGCCAAGTGTGCCCACAGTTCGAGGGAGGAACCGAAAGGGAAGCAAATCAGAATGATTTCTCCCACTAGAAGTGGGCGAGGGCAGATGCCGTTCGATTTAAAGTCAGAGCCTGTAGACACTTAGCCCTCGCTCCCCAAGTTTCAGGTATTTTGCTCCAGCAAACCAAAACTGAGCCGCCACAAAAGCACTGAAAAATCACTCTGAATTTTGCCTTGAAAACCCACCTTTCTTGCAGTTATGGAGGTTATATTTTTCCTGTAGGTGCTCTGTAGCTTGTTTCAGTGCCAGCCCAGTGTACTTAACCCAAATTCTCTACTCTCCACAGAGACACAAGCCAACTAATATGAGAACAACGTGGCTGAAATGCTTTATTTCCAGCCATCTTTCTTCTAGGATTAATCTGGTGCTCAGCGTTAACATGATAGGGCTAAAGAGATAGGATTATTCCCAGCCACGTCTTCTGAGATTACAGTTAAAACAATTCTGAGCATATTTCACAGCATCACTGTTATCCCGTGTATGCCTTATCCTGTTAGCCAAGCAAGGAGGCAGACAGTAATGCACAGTGTGTGAACTTCTCTTGTGTTGTTTTTTTTTATTCTTTTTTTTCTTTAATTACACGTAAAAATCAATTTATAAGTAAAAATAGGAGGAACTTTGCAGCTGGAAAAGAGGCCTTGGCAGCTGTTGGAAAAAAACAGCATCCCTGTGTTTCTGGGGGGACCTGGAAGGAGAGAGAAATAGCGGGAGAGCCAAGAGAGAAGGAAAGGGCCGTGGTAATGTGGGAGATCCCAATGCACAGAGGTTTTGTTGCTGGGAAATCCTGAGCCCTGGGCTTTTGCAGCGGATTCAGACTGTTTTAGAGCAGGTCTTTACATCCCTCTGTGCTCATTTGCTGTCTTTAAATGAAACAGAGCAACAACGCCCTTGCTAAAGCTGGCAAATCATTTGTAATAAATCACTCAGTATATTTCACTCCTCTTCTATTTGGCAAATTATCTGCAGCACAGTGGGATTTTTAAATTTTTTTTTATTGGAATCTATTAGTTTTCCAAGAGTTTTGGTTTGTTAACTGATTGAAAGCAAGTCCCAAAACAAGAGCAACTACAAATGTTTATAGGCTCAGAGCCACTCTGAGTTGCACTGAATGACTCTGCTCGGGTAAGGGTGGGATAATGTTCCTCCCTAGACTGGAACGAGATCCCCAGGATGAATGTTTGACTGTATTAATTTAAGATCTCCTTCCTGCAGAAGTTCCCCACTATTTGCTTTGAAGATTTAGGTTTTAATGGGCATTCCTGGGAGAAGCCAGATGTGTGCGTGAGCAGTCAGATCGCTTCATGCAAAGAAGGAGTAGCTACTGAAGCAGCACGCAGCACAATTCACTTTCGCCCATTTTTCTTAACTTGTACCACTTAAACAGCAGCTGTAGAAAATAATTCCTGGTATTATTCTAGTAATTCTATATTAGACTATGTATCATGTGCTTCTAATGAGGAAGAGCCATGGGCAGCAACAGGGAGCAGGGTGTCCCCGCGGGGCTTTGGACATGGTCAGTGAACGATGCCATGAAGTTGCAAGACCTTGGGGGCCTGTGATATTCAACCTTTCCAAGCAGGACTATTCCCTGGCTTCCTCACCATCCTTGCAGCTGTCTACAAGCAGTCTGTGGATCCAGCTGGTCCTATATCTCCTTCATTGCCAAGCTCCCCTGTCACTTCTCTCAGTCAAGGATGCCTGGCTTGAATTTTGGCATCGGCCTGGAATCTGGCAGCAGACATTAAGTGCTTTATAGCCGTGGTATTTAGGCCTAGTTAACACTATAACTGGCAGTCGGGTCTAGGGAGGGGATCCTGCCTCTCTCCTCAGCTCTGGTGTGGTCGCACCTGGAGTACTGGGGGCAGTTCTGGGCTCCCCAGGACAAGGGGACGTGGAGCTTCTAGAGAGGGTCCAGCGCAGGGCCACGAAGATGATTAAGGGACTGGAGCATCTATCGTATGAGGAAAGACTAAGTGAGCTGGGTGTGTTTAGCCTGGATAAGAGAAGACTGACAGGGGATCTGATCAACATGTACAAGTACCTGAGGGGAGAATGTAGGGAGGACAGGGCCAAACTCTTCTCTGTGGTGGCCAGTAACAGGACGAGGGGTAATGGGGATGAACTGAAACACAGGAAGTTCCATCTCCATGTGAGGAAGAACTTCTGTACTGTGAGGGTGCCAGAGCCCTGGAACAGGCAGCCCAGAAAGGTTGTGGAGTCTCCTTGTCTGGAGATCTTCAAACCCGCCTGGCTGCCGCCCGGTGCTCCGGGTGTCCCTGCTGGAGCCAGAGGGTTGGACTAGATGATCTCTAGAGGTCCCTTCCAACCTCAACCGCTCTGTGATTCTGTTATTCAGTTTTGCTACTGTGACCGATTTCAGGGTTTTTTTTCCTTCCCATACAAATTGAGCGCCTCTCAAAGCCATTTCCACACAAGTAAATTAATGTTTTCATGCCACTTCAGCTGGAGTAGGCTTTAAAAGCTACTCATTGTGGCAGGGACAGATAACAGAGCTCCAAGGCAGACAATGTTGGCTCTGCTCGCTCGTGGGTCAGTGCCTGCAGTTCGGGCCGGTTCCCAACCCGGCTCCGGGTCCCTCCGGACACCGCCTTCCTTGCCAAGGGTACCATACGCTGCACAAATACCATTTTTCCTGCATTGCTTCTTACTTCATTACCTTTCTACCTCTTTTCTCATGAGGCCATTAGTGGAACTGGGGAAAAAAAAGTAGCAGAGAGTCAGGCAACTCCTAGACCTGCACTAAATCCTCTGGATTTTAAAAAAGCCTGGATTACAGGGCATATGGGCAAGGGGAGGCAGGGCAGCTTGGCAGCTCTCTGCTACCCCGTAATGCCCAGGAGAACCAGCAGCATCTGCAGGGACAGGCTCTGGCACATGCGGACGGTTTTTTGTTTTCATGGGCAGCTGGTCATTAAAACACAGGTGGCAACAAGCGCTGAGCTGCTGCGGACCGTGGCGGCATCACCGGCTCCGAGCATCCCAGGGATGCAAAACGGCAAACGGGGCCGGAGAAGCAGCAGAAGAGCAGGCAGAGATGAGGAGCTGCTTTCAGGCTCTTCCCACTCCTCAGGAGGCAGACTGGGAATTGTGTGGAGCACCCCGACGCTTTGCTGGGCTCCCTTTTTGGGGAAGTTTTGCTCTGTGTCGGCCCATCCTTGCATGGCTACAGCTGGTGAACCCATCCAGGGCCTTCCTCTTGGATGCTTTACGGCATCTGTTCTTTGCTCAGATGATCCGTGAAGCAAATACGTTGACACAAGGAGTGGCAGGGTGCTGAAAAGTCCTCTCTGTTTTACTGCTCCTTGCACT
This sequence comes from Nothocercus julius, assembly GCA_013398735.1. NCBI lineage: Eukaryota > Metazoa > Chordata > Aves > Tinamiformes > Tinamidae > Nothocercus > Nothocercus julius. The sequence continues at coordinate 5,768,896 of VZSV01000029.1, forward strand.
CCTTCCTGTTGGGTCTTCCGAGGAATGCAAGGAAGACTTTCATGTTGGAGAAGGAAGCACAGGGAAGGCACATCCATCTGCCCAGGGCAGCCCTTTTTGTTAGCAAATTTATATATATGCATTTTTTTTTGCATGGCAGCTGTTGCCTGACCCAAATGCTACCCTGACCCTCTTCATCCCTCTTCCAAAGACATCTATGCAATTCCCATCTGTCTGAGAGGCCCATAAAGTTATTAATTCCTTGTGTGACATTGCACTCTTTCTTAAGCCGCATGCTGGTAAAGCAGCGATAATCTTACCCCTGGAGCCGAGCTGATAAAATTATTTTGGAGATACCCATAGAGGCTCTGCTCAGCAAAGTCTTTGCTTTTGGAAAAGAAAATGGATGCAGCGGCACAATAAATGAGCACTTTGCTGTGGGAGGAGGGACTGATCCTGATTAAAGGGATCCTGCTGCTTCCCCATGCAGGGTGGCAGGGAAATGGAGCTGAATCCGGGTCTGGCGACTCTCTGGTCAGCTCTGCAGCGAGGGATAAATTAAATGAACTCTTGTTTTCATTGCTTTATATAACTGCTTGGCCATGCTGCGTTTCGCCCGTTCTTATATAATTTATTTATTTTCCCCCCCTCCTCCAATTGATTTTAATTCACTCAATTCCTTTCCCCTCCCTCTCCTGCTTCCCGAGATGTCAGCCGGCGGGGAGAAAAGGCCAGGAAAGGGTGGCCGATCAATTTAGTCCTTATGTTTTTCTCTTAGCAGCAGTTTGCAAAGGCCGAGGACATGAAGGTAATCGCAGGGTCCCTCTTCACAGAAGGGAAAATAAAATAATAAAAAAAAAACCTTGCAGTTGGCTTTAATCTTCTTCCAGATCATTTAAAGCAGCTATTTAATTGTCCTCTCCTGCCCTCCCCTGCTTTCCCTCCCCTCCTTTGCCGGAGCCTCCGCGCGGCAGCTGCTGGGGACGTGTTGGGGACGCGCAGATGTCACTTGTGCTCCCGGCGGGCATCGATGCTACTGCTGTTCCCTGGCCCTGGGATCCCTGGCCCTGGGATCCGAGGGGACACGGTCCTGGGATATCTCATATTAAACTGATGCAACTTTATCCTTAGCATTAGCCTGGTGCTGTAGCCACAGGGTACCTTGGTTCTCCCCTCTCCGTGCCACGTCCGGAGCCCCTCGCGCACACCCAGCATCACCTTCCCACATGGGATTCTCCATCCCTCTGCCTCTCCCAGGCTGGAGGATTTTGAGGGATATCGGAGGGCCATTTTGGGCACCGCCTCAGAACCTCTATCATTTTGTGTCTCGGAGAGAGGTGCTATTGGCAGGATGGAAGAGCCAGGCACCAGCAGGTGGTTCAGGGATGTGAGATTTGCTCCTCGTCTCCTGCGGCTTTTCACTTCAGTAACTCTCAGTGTTGAAAAGGAACCATTGGTCACAGTTTCATGGGAGCTTTTTTCCTACAATGGGGGAAAATATATGGCTGAACATGTTCTTTTTCAGCTGAACTTATTTTTTTGATAAAGCTGCTATGAAGCTTTTAAGTTCTCAGAGACTAGAGCTGATTACCAGCCGAAGACCTAAATCTCAGACATGGGATCTTCCTAGTGGAAATGAAAAAAGAGTAAAATGTAAACTTTCATGATGTCTTTAGAATCTCAAGGGGGCAAAAAAAGTGCGTTTTATACAAAGTGCTCATGAAAAAACCTAAAGTATGTCTACAGGATAAAGCCACCCTTTTAATGAATAGAATTTTCACATCTGCAAATCAGGGAGGCATTAGAGGGTTCGCAAAGCAGAAGGTGCTCGGCAGTGCCACGAGTGGCTACGTCGCGGGGACCCGTCCGGCTGCAAAGTCCCCGTCCCTGCGCTCTCCTCCCTGCATTTACACCCAGGGCGGATTTGCAGCTCCCCGGATGCTGAACCCCGTGCAGTAAATCTCCCTCATTAAAACCTTCCCGTTGTCCCCTTGCCAAGTGGGTTTCTAAAAATATAAGAGAGAAACAGGCAGCCTAGACAGGACTGGGCGTATATCTGATCTTAGCGACGCTTTCCCTCCTCTTTGCAAATATCCTCTGGTACTTCCCTGCCAACTGTTACTGCCTCTGGATAATAAAGAATAAATTTAAGGCTGTTGCTGCTAGAGCCAACTTGCGCTCTTGAAGCAAATGATTTGCTTTTCTTCAAGAGACGAGTCCCTCTTTCAGAGAGCTCCTCTATCCCAGAGCCCGCTTTAAAATGAATGAGGTTATAAAACAATGTTTGAGTGCATCGGGCACCCAGTGCGAGATCTCTGCGATCATGGAAGCTCTTTGAGGGCCTTCCCTGGCTCAGGATGGACCTGCTTTAATCCTCGCGCTCCTTTCTCCTTGCTGAATGTCCGCAGGAGAGACATGCATGGGGACACGGACGCCTGCAGGGGATGGGTCAGCACAGAGCTCACTCCCTGCAGGCATCGGCCACACTGGGAGCTGCCCCGTGCCAAAAAACTGACACTTGTCCAGACTCTATTGCTTTGGGGACCAAAAACTCACAGCCTCCTTATTTAACTCGCAAGGAATGGGTCAAGCAGCATCTCGGTGGAGCAAAAACCTGTTGCACATCAGCTCCAACCCTTCACTGAGGGTGCTGTTCCCCAGCAGACCCCCGTGCTCAGTCAGGACTCCAATTAATGCAATCATTACAGCGCCTTGTGCTATTAAGGCATAAGGCGTATAAGGCAACGCAGCTCCACGACGCTGAACAAAATGAGTGCAGCCTCAGTACTTTGCAGGACTATATCTTATTGACATGGAGAGTTTGTTTAATAAGTTCTTAAGTATTTGAGTATGTTCAATACCAATCTAATATTAACTGACTTTTGTCTGCTGCTCCATTAATATTTCAAATCCATCTTATAAAAATGCAGCTCACACAACTACTGGAGAAGTTCAGCTCGCTGCTTGCATCCCTCTATTGATTCCTCCTGCAAAGACCTTAGATTTTACCCTCACAGGGATGATTTTTACATTTTAATTCACTTGCCTCATTCAACAACGAGGCTCACAGGAATGGTCTTCCCTCTCCCTAGCCCAATGTTCCTTTTTCTATCACTGTCACTCACGGTCTTGTGACCGTTGTCACACTCATTGCTCTAACTCCAGCTGTGAGCAGTGTAATAAGGGACTGCCAGAGGGAAGGGAAATACAGGTCCAGAGATTAGATATTTGCCCTAAAGATACAGTGGTTGGATGGTGTGCAATGCCCTGAAAAGTTCACTGACACCTTTGGGATATGAGGGTTATGACTTTTTTTTTTTTTTTTTTCAGTTTGATTGAATTTTCTTTGCTCCTACCCTCAGCAAGACAGGTACAAGCATTTCCTCAGACCTGCATGATTTTCATGATAAAAAAATCCATAGAGGGGAGGGAGTGAAGGAAGTGAAGGGCCTGGTTTTTATAGCTGTTTTGTAGCAGGTTGGTTAAAAATAAGCCAGCAGGCTCTGAAAGCTGCTCAGGGCTTTTGAGGTGGATTAGCGAGCAGGGCCCGGCGAGGCAGTCAGCAGGGCCTGGCGATGCGATGTGACATTGCATTGATCGTGTCCCTTCATCCAAGTACCCGTGCTCCCATGCCCCGGGGCCGAGGAAGGTTTCACTTCCATCCTGCCAAGAAATTCAGCGCCGGGTCCCCCTGGATGGTCCTGGCAGGGAAACTCAGCCCATGGCAGCTACTACCCTCTCTGAAGCAAAACCCAAGCACCCCCAAATCTTTCTCTTTTACTTGTACTGATGATCTTTGTCGTCTGCCACTGCTTCCAGCCTCAAAGTTGACAGCCCTGCAGTTCTTCTCTCCTGAAGACTTTAGTTGTATCAGAAAAAAAATGCGTTTGAACTAGGGATTTTAATTGCAGCAATCAGAAGTTTCTCCCCTGATTTATGTTTTAATTACATCCAGGGCTTTGTACCTGTGGAGGCCAGGAGCAGCCCTATTCAGCTGTTCACCTAAAACACCCCAAGGAGCCATCTCAGTTTATTTTAGCAAAAGCTTTTTTCTTTTCTTTTCTCTTTTCTTTTCTTTTCTTTTCTTTTCTTTTCTTTTCTTTTCTTTTCTTTTCTTTTCTTTTCTTTTCTTTTCTTTTCTTTTCTTTTCTTTTCTTTTGCTGGAATAACAAGACTGGTATATTGTTATAAATAACATATTTATATTTCAAATAAAAAAACCAACCCTGCTCAGGTGTTTGCTGAAAAGTACTTCCACCAAAGCCACATTTGGCTCTCCCCAACACAACAGAGTCCTCAATACAACCCGTGCTGCCAGAGTTTGGTTTACACCCTAGACCCTCCTGAGAGGTTTAATTGCTCCCAAAATAATTTTCTTGGCTTGTCAGAAGAGGAACTTGCAACTACCATTTTCCCATTTTCTCCAGTGAGTCGGATATCTGTCCGAACCCGTGCAGGGCACCGCCAGCTGCTCCCTCATTCGAGGCTGCAGTCAGCGGTGGGACAGCGTTTGGCTTAAATATGGCTTTTAATTTATTTATAACACTGTATCTGGCACTTGGTATCATATTTAATGCAAATAACATTCAGGAGAAATCCCCACCGAGAGGCACATTATGAAGATTAACAGCCTGGCTTTTCCTATTGCTCCTATTTATGCAGTGCTCATTTACGCCTGGTGCTTCGCAGGCGAGTGCTAAGAACCCTCGAGTCGAGGAGACTCCTTCTCACACTCTCATTTTGCAAAATGCTGCCCAAAATGCTGCGATTTCACACAGGGCTGTGCAGCAATAACCAAGGGAATGGGCCAGTCCTGAGCAGCCCCTTCCCAGTGCTGCGTTTAATAGGGAAAATGCAAGGTACACTCTGCTGCTCGCAGAACATGCCATCTGTGTGGGTTCGATTTCTTTTAATTACATAGCCCACTTCTATTTTAAACAAGCTGTCAGGAGAATTAATCTCGCCATGTTTAAGATGACACTGAACATATTCTCCTGCCCTGCAATTCCCTGGCACTGCTTTATTCCCTTTTATAGTCACAGGAGGGATACATCAGGTGCGATGACAGGGGCTCAGCACCTCTGTAGGAACTTTATTAATAGCTCCGTGTCTTATCTTCACTCTGCGTCCTTCTCCGTCTTTCTCATCCTTCCGGAAAGCTGAATATCCTGCTCCAGCCGTTGCTGCCTCCACATCGCACGGTTGTGCCCTCTTAAAGGACTCTTCTCCTCTAAGCACGGAGGAGACCGGAGTCACCAGAGGAGCATCAGCTGCAAATAGGTGGATGTACTTGTTGCTCGCCAAAAGGCTTCTACTGCTGTGGAGGGGAAGGCAGATCTCAGCTCCTTTTTTCTCCTAAGGCTCATGAGCAGTGAATAAGTGGGAACATTGCGGCAGCATGGGCAGACCTGCCTGGTCTGCAGGCTGCCAGCGGCACCCCGGAGCAGAGCAAGAATCATTTATTCTTTAGCACACTGAGCGGTGAGAAAGGAGGTTCAGCTGAAGATAATATCCAAGAGCACCGGGTGGCTACACCGGGCATGCACAGTGCCATTTTTGTGCCAGTCAAAGAAAACTAAAGAAACCTCTCAGACCAGCAAGACCAGCGCTAAACACGCTCTGTCTGGGAGCAGTGAAAAAGCTTGGAGAATTTTCCAACAGGAGCTCCCTTATGGATGTGTTTTCCCCTCAGTTCATCACCAAGCCGGAGCAGGAGGCCCTCATTGACAGCGTGTCTCCAGATGGTGGTTTCAGTGACAGCAAAAATCACAGTTATCAAAATAAATGAGACTTTGGACAAGGGCTAGGGCAGAGAAGGAATAATAACAAAAAGCAAAAGGGCAGCATCAACATCCAGGTCTCTAAGTTCAGGGCATAACTACAGACGTGTGCCTGCCCATCGTGCTCTTCCCAATCCTGGTGGTTCCCACTGCTGCTTCCCAGAGTTTTGCCAAAGGCGCTCCATGTTGTGGCACTCACCTTGGCTCCATCCTTTTCCTTCTTTCCTTTCTCTCCCTTTTATCAATGGAGACTTCTCAGGAAAGGCCTCCATCCATACATTGATATCGCAGTGGAAAATAAAGCAGACTAATATCTAGATTATTTTGAGTCAAATCTGATCGAGAAAGGGCAAATTGCAGGTCATGCTCTGGAGGTTATCTCATAACACATATTCCTGTGTTAAATTCCATCCCTTAATTATTGCCCTGGAGAAAATTGCTTTGAAGTGCTCTCGGGGACGGCTCTGCTCTTTTTGAGGTTAGGTCTCCTCGTTGCTGCACAGAAAGCAGGTTCAAATAATGTTCTTCTGTTTCCTGATTCAAAGGTCACTGGTTTCTTCACCATGCAGTGATGGAAAACTTTGTTATGCTCGCCAGCTATTAAGGGGGGAAAAAAGGTAATTTGCTCAGTTTCAAATTAAAAAAAAAAAAAAGGAAAAAAAGAAAATAAAGGCAATAAAAAACCCACAGGCAGCCTGTGAAAAGGAGAAGCCAAGAGATTAGGGCAGAGCCAGGGCAAGGAATGACAGCTTTATACACCTCGCGCTGGGTAGTGATAGAAGAGGTCTTTGTGCCTGTAAAACAAACCGTTTTTCTATTAAAACAACTATTTACTCAGACTCCACCACTGCAGCTGTAGCTTTGCATAGGAGCTGTATGGCTGCAAAGGCACCAACTTCCTCGCATCCGTCCCCCTCTGCTCCTGCTGCCGAGTCCCCCGATTTTCCATGCGAGTTTTCACTGCAGGCTAAAGCCTTCGCCAGGCAACCCCAGAGAGCAGCTTGCTTTTAAGGATATGTGTATCGATTGCTGAAGAGATTATTTTGATTTGTGCCCTGTAGGTACTGTTGCTACAAAATTGAAGTCCAGCTGAAAAAATTTCTAAGCATTAATTCCTCTCCAGCTGTGGATTTGCTTTCCTCTCTGGGAGTCTTGTGTATTACACTAAAGGAATAACTTCATATTTAGCATAAGATTTCCCTGGATTTTTGCAGTCCGACCAATTTCTCCCTGCCTGGGTGTTTGCCGGCCAGGTGGGTGCTGTTCAACGCTCAGCAATGGGTGCAAATATCCCCTTTCCTGAGGTGGCACATCGCTGCCGGCTGCACTTCGGAGGTCCTAGGGATTCTCAAGGGCCACCTTTAGCCCATGCTGGTGTTGGAGCTGTGCTGATGGGCACAGATCCCGCAGCAAACTGCTAGTCAGAATGAGCATCCTTAAAATTATTAGCAGCTCCCAGCACGGAAGAAGCCTTGAAGAATTAATTCCCAGGCTGCGACAGCGGCGGTTCGATGGAATTTTCATCCCTCTGTTTGATATTCTATTAAAGTTTTGTTGGAGATAAGCAATCTCCGAGAAAACAGGTTTTTTGTTTCCAGGGACAGAGAATGAATTGCAAGGACTGCTGAGGAAAGCAGAGTTATTACCCAGGGAGGCGAGAAATGCAGGTGGGAACAAGCACAGTTCTTTGTGTTAATAATTTGAACAGCAACTTACCAAAAATCTGGCTACACTAAACTGACGGGGTTGTAAAAGCAGCGGGAGCCAGTGACAAAATGTGCATTGGTCACCTGTAAAAAAGCAGCCTGTGCCCAGACTTTCCTGCAAAGCAATTCCTGCTTTTCCTTCTGCTTACCACTCATCCCTTGGCAGATATGGGCTGGTTTTTAGGACCTCCCATGACCCTGAGAGGACAACAGTAAATAGGTAAAAGGGAGGGAGCTGCCCTGCCAGCTCTCCCGCCTCTCACAGATGTTGGGTTGTTGAAGTTCTTCTTTTAAACTGTTTTAAGGTAAATGAGACACGCTTGCCTGAAGCACCACTATCAATTCCACAGCAAAAATGGACTGATAAAATAAGCAGAGCTTTCCCTGTTATTACTGCTGTTTAGATAACTTTGAAATGCTTATTTTTTCAATGGCATGAATTACATAACATTTTCCCCTGTTTTTGGCTCCAGAAGGAGTCAGTGAATTTCCTTTTCGAGAGGAGAGCCGTTGTGCTTTCAACCACCATCCAGGCAAATTGTTTTGTATTTTAAGCTGAGTGTCGGGCTGATTCACTGTGACACTTTCGGCCCTGGCAACGAGGAACATCCCAGCAGGCTCCACGTGCTGTGGGACCAGGCATCGCTTCATCCGGATGTGGGGCTGTGGGTGGCCCTGGGGACAAGGACGTGGAGCCCTGGACCCCACCAGGCACACTTGCTATTTGTTTTGCAAGGTCTTCCAGGTGCCAGCACCACTCCCATAGACCTCGAGCATCTTTCATCACCCTTTTTAGTCAAATCAACTCCTCAAATTTATAGAAAACCTCATGCATCACTTTACTTCCAGTCTTCCTTGTTTTATTTATATATTTATTTATCATGGCTCCTTGTCAGGCTGAGTCCCTGCACTCCCCGATTTACATCAGGATTCAGGTCCTGACTCCCCTCTCCATGCAAAATTTTGAGAACTATCCCTGCATTAGACCTTTGGAGCTTGTTTTTTTTTCTTTTTTTCTTTTTTAATCCATGTAGGATAACTTAGCAATAGGGTAAGAGCGTGGTCTGGATCTGCTACTCCAAAGGCTGTCCTTGCTGCACGGGAAGAAAAGTCATTTCCCAAACTAACTGTTTCTGTTTTCTATCACTGTAAGTGAGAAATGACATGGAGAGGTCCAAAAAGTGTTGTGGAAACTGTGCTGTTTAAGTCTCCCTTTAGTGTGTTATCTGTCAAAGTAATTACATGTGGCTCGGGAACATCAGATGGCTGGAACAATATCATTCGCCTGTAGCTTCTCCATTTCCATTTAATTAAAACATTATTGTTACATTCATATTAGTTTGCATTTAGAAAAGGAAGGAGAAGATGGGGACAGAGAGAGAGAGACCAGCTGATTGGTAACTTAGGCTCTGTTTGGGTAAAGATAAGCATTAATCACCGTCACCGCATTAGAGCTCTCTCTTCCTTTATGAATCTCAGACATCAAATTTTGAAAAAAGAGAAAAAAAGGGAGAAAAAAGCCCATGCCTTGATGGCCCTGGTTTTGCCTGCTCCATTGGGGTCCCATGGAAGAAGAGTGACGTGCCCTGCCTTGCTGCTGTGAGCTGTATTTTGGAACACGAGGGAACTAACATCCCCCAACAAAGTTCTGCTTTGGCACCTAATCCGGTTGGAGGTGGAAACAACATCCACCTCCCATTTCCTTTCTTTTCCATTACGTTTCATCCCTGCCAAGTGTGTGTCCCTTCCATGTGCCCTGGCAAAGGGAGAGGAGCGAGAGTACCACCTGTGAGCAAGGAGCCCTGCTACAACAGTAATCTGGGATAGTCGCATCCATAAGCACTGCAGCCTGGCTGCCCATCCTGGCCGGCAGCCAGCTGCCCTGCGAGGAGGTGATACGGCACACGTGGGAATGCCGGTTCCCATGGAAGGACGGGCTGGCTGCCGGCATCCAACCAGCCACGGCCCGCCTTTCCCCTCCTGTGCTGCGGATCGCTCCGAATGCGGCCGGCGCTCCTCCGGAGCCACCCTCGGGAGCTGGAGCGGCCTTGGGCTCTGTCGCTCTTCCCCTCTCCCAGCACAGTGAGCGCATCCGCTGCTGGCAGCGGAGACGCCCGAGAGAAAACTTGGCACCAAGACAAGAGCAGCGGCGCCCGCCGGGTGCAACGGCTGCATTTTGAGGAGGGGAGCCGGCTCTGATCATTAAAATCTCCCTCTTGCTCAGGTGTTTTGGGAGCCCTGGAGCACGTGTGCTTGCGTAGGGTATTTTTAGCAAAATTTAGGTTTACCGGAGGTCACAGAGAAGTAGAGCACCAGCGGCTGGAGGAGCTGTCATTCGACTTGCAGTCTAGCAGCAGTAACACATTGACTTATTTATGAAAGAAGTCGGCTCTCTTCTATCCGTGTCTCTCACAATCTGCTTTACCACTCCAGGCACAGAAAAATAATCATATTGTCAACAATTCTGTGTCTTTAAGAAAGGCAAATTAGGCAAGATTTGAAGGAAACAGAAAATGTAAGCAGTTTTTTTCATTCTTTCCAAAATTTTCTGTGCTTTCACCATCTAAACAAATGAACAGCAGTCCCTGTACTAGCCAAAAAGAGAGAGGAAATTGTTTTGCAAAGTATGAAGTCTGATGGAAAAACCATTGGCACTGGCAACTCAAAGTGGTTATGTGAGCCTTGGGGTGTCAATGCCATGTTCACATTAGCTGATTTGGAGCAATCTTGACTTTCTGTCTGATATTAGGAGCTTGAGAAGACACTGGGTGGTCAAGCTCCAGGAGAAGACCAGAGGGAGTAGTTTACTCTCGATGACACACTGCAGAGAAGGAAGAATTCAAACCCTGCAGGGGGATGGATATGTGGGGCTATTAAGGCCAGCAACATCTACCTGCAATGTCAACCAAAGTTCTTAAATCTGGTAGTGGGTTTTGTGTCCAAAGATGGGACCGTATTTGCGCATATGCAGTTGTCAGTCTGATTTCATGGATTTTAATAGTACATCAACTGAAAAGCATTGGCCATGAATATGAACAGCTCTGAACCGGTTAGTCGGGGTTATATGGGTAGGACTGCCCACCAGCAAGAGCAGGTTTGGCTGAAAAGCCAGGCACTATAGCTAAAATGTCCTCATGCTTTATCAGTATCATTCATTTCATGAAAAAAAAAAAAAAAAACCTCTTCTTATTGAACAACAGTCTGTCATAATTGTCTTTAAAGCTGTCATTGCAAGGAGTCAGCTGTCACTGGCAAGGATGTGCTTCTGGAGATATTTCTGGCTAATCCTCATGAAATGGCACAGTAGAGCAGTGCTACAGAGCAGAGAAATAGCCCTGGGGCACAGCAGGGTTCATCTCAGGCCTGGTTTTCACTAGACACTTGTGCTGTCTCTGTGCTGCTCTTAGGAGGGGCTGGTCTCTCCAGTTGGGCTAATTCTTAGTTGTGCTTGTTGCCGTTGAAATGTCTTTTAAGAGTCTCTGCTGCCTGGGAAGCAAAACTGGAACCCAGTGTGGGACTTTTGCCAATGTGAGAATCAGGTTACAAAAGAGGATGGGCAAGTGCAGGGCCTTGGTTAGAGCTGAATTCCTGGTGCTGACTCTTTGGCCTGGAGCTGCTATTTCTCCTTTGTCCGCTATTTCTGCTGGAGATGTCTCTCCTTCTCTTGGAAGAACAAGGGGTTTTGCAGTTTCATCCACTTTAAAAGGAAAGAAAATGTGTTGGGATCAAAATGAGAAAAAAAAAAGGTTTAGTAAATTATCAGAAATTAAATAAACCAAAGTGATTAACTTGGGATGGACCTACAGCACTTTATTTGTGCTTTGTTTGTGAATAAAACATCTACTTTGAGCTGAGGTGAAACACTGCTTCCTTTTTGGCTTATAACTCATCTTTTTTCTTTCTCTTTTTTAGTTTAGGACAATTCTGAAATAAAACAGAAGTTTGTCGTGATTTCTCATTTAAATATGTTGAAATGAAATGTGTTAGCGTTTCCAGACAGAAGAAAAATGTTTGTTTGAAAACACTGAAATAGTTCAACGTTTTCCCCCCTTTTTTTTTGCCGATACTGTTTATTGAATTCTAGCATGAATCCACAAGTAGCTTCTGGTTTCCTTCCAAAAATTCAGTTTTCATCAAATTCACCATTCTCCGCAGAAGATAAGCTATCTGTAATTTCAGTATACGTAAGCAAGAGCAAAATACTGTGCACTCGGGCTTGCAACTCATGATCCTTTTACATCAGCCTTCGCCTTGTTGGCTTTGCTTGGATTTGGAGTGGGGATCTGCAGAATTCAGAGCGTTTTGGGCTACAACTTGAATTGGAGAAGGCTCCATTCTCCAGGAGGAGGCATACGATAGACAATTTCTGCAGCAAGGAGCTACTCGCAGGTAGCAATAAAGCTAGCGCAGGGTCCAAGGGGCACAAGATTTGTTCTTTTGATTAAGAGCGATGATTGTGATTGCTTCAGTTTTTAATAGCTCCTCATAAGTTAAAAACATTTTTCAGCCCTTTTTACATCTTGTCTTTCCAAGTCTCAATCCCTGCATTGTTCATTATTTCAGAACAGTGTGCCATATACCCTTAAATACACAAATCTTTTAAATTCTCAGACGGATCTCTCCAGTTATATTTCTCACACAGCTTTCGCTGTACCGAACCAAAGCCTCTCTGAGATGGTTTCAGCCATGTCAGGTAGTGAGCCAGGTTCTACTTTTTTAAAGCATGTTAATTAATAAATAATAATTAAGTAAACATAGGCATAAATTATCCTCGAAGTGTTAGATGCAATCTTCTTGGCTTTCTCTCTTGATTCATTCTGTTTAAACTATTTGTCTTCTGGTACATCTCTTTTTAAGCCTCCTCATGCTCCTCCATTGCTAAAGATCAAAAGTTTTCCCTCGTCTGTGCCAGACAGATCCTGGAGGAAGAGTATTTAATAGGCTCTCTAGCAGGCTCTAAATATAATAATCCAAATAGCACTCAAGTCAGTGGTGCCTCTCCCCTCTTTGCATTTGGCTTGCGCTCTTTATTTTGCTTCCAAAGTTGTATGGGGACTTTGGCTATATCATTAAACATCAGACAAAACCCCTTTTCTCCTATACAAGCCCTGCTCCTACCAACAGCTGTGCAGTAGAGCAAAACTTCTGAATATCTTTTTGACAAACCTCATATATGTCTGTGAAACATTTTGATGCATTCCATTTAGATTTGAACTCTACCATTCAGAATTAAAGTTTTTCCTTGTATTACTCACACACATTTAAACAGAAAAGCCATTTTTTTCCGTGCAACAGGAGAAAAGATCTGAGAAGGTGGTTTCAAAATTGCACTGAAAGAACGGTTGCAAAACTGGCAGCCTTTGCTAATTGTACAGCTGCAGCTGCAAAGGGATCTGGATGCCCTGTGCAAGGATCTGAGAGGATGAGGAGCTGACTTGCCCTCCTTGCCAGAAGAAAATGTCAGAGCTCCCTCATGCAAACTGTGGACCAGATGCCAAAGTGGTCAATGTTGACATAAACCTGTAGTAGTAGCTCTACTTTTTGAGTTAAGAAGTGCAGAAAATACAAGGTAAAATGATTAAGTGCTGCAAGTAATGGACAAGAGAGGTATTTTCAGAGGTAGGCTGGGTGCCATCAAAGGAGAATTACAGTGTTTTTGAGACTGCGGATGGAAAGTTCTTATAAGAACAAACAAAAAAGAAAAAAAAACAACAGGATCTCAATCTGACTGGAGAAAAATGACCACAACCAGCAACAAACACTGTAAAATTCAGATGTTCAAGGCAGACAGTGAGAGAAGATGAAGCTGAAATGCACCTTTATGTGAAGATGCCTGTGTTGGGGTGACCTAGTTGCAACATCTTGTCTATGTAAGCAAGGAGGTGGCATGGCCAAAAGTCCCTCAAGAGAAACATTCTCAACAGAGACAAAGCGATGCACAACAACTCCCCCAGGCTGGCTGAGATCTGGCTCTCTTGTCCTGGTTGTCCTCTTCTCTAACACTATCACTCATGTGTTGATTCTAAACACTGGCCCAGGAGGGAAATGAGTCTTGAAAACGTTTAATTTCTGCCCTTAAACAAAATCAAACAATGCCTCACAAGTCTGTAATTCAATGCAAGCTAAATGGAAGGAATGACTCATATCAGTGCTTTCCATTCCCACCAGCATTACCTACAGAGTCCCAAGCCAGCTCTGTTTAAGTTGAAGGCACCAGCAGTTATATCCTTGCTTACGCTGATTTTTGAAGCCTTGTAAAAGAGGATAGTGATTCAGAAGGGAAATGTGCCACCACTCTCCTGGCTTTGCTTGTGGTGCCACCCTTGCCAAGTTACGCTTGGCCAAGACATTATGACCAACTGCTTCACCAGAGAGATAAGTGCAATGCATGACGAACCCTCGTCTTTTTTCTTGCACTCCCTGCTTTAATATTCCTCCTCTTCCTTCAGCACTTTCCCTGCCGGTAGAATAAATGAGGACATTGATGTTTTAATTTCCATGATTTAGTTTCAGAGTTAGAAACATATGGCAATTAGAAGAATCAACTTTTCCAAGCTACTGCTAATTCCTTTAAACAATCACGCATATTGATGGAGGGCCAAATTCTAACTGCATCAGTGAAATAGCATGTTTTTTTTTTCTTTTTTTTTTCCCTGAAATCTAAAATGCGTTTTATTCATTTGTAATATCTGTGTACTCAGCCTGACAGCCTGGCATTTCAAATCCCCTGTGAAAGGTATTATTGCCTCTAGTAAAAGCAATACTACACAGGTGTTAGACTGGGATATGGAAAGTCAGATTTCCCAGTGTCTCATGAGGCTTCATTCAGAAATAAACTTTGCAAAAAATGGATAAAAAGTAGTGTGAAAATGTTTGCAACAAAGGGGTTTATATAGGATCTGGTTATTTTTTGCCTCAGTTTATTTACCTGTAAAATGGGCATACCAGCTAGTTTCTGGTATTCAGGAGGAAATGGGCCATTTTGCTTAAAGAATCATATAATGTCTTTGTCCAGACAAGGCTGAATAAATGCAACTTACTTCCTCCATTTCAACACTTCATATGTTATTCTCTGTCTATGAAAAATCATTACAATGCCTGAATACTGAGAGCTAATGAGAATTCTCCGCACTTTAAGGACTGAAATTATAACACTGCAATTACTAAAGTATCTTCCATTAGATGAAATTATTTATGAGAACTTGTCACTTAAAGGACTCATTTTTTAACAAATCAGAAATCAAAAAGTATAAGGCTATTGTCATATTTTCTTCTCCTAGAATGACACAGGAACATCTCTGCCCACATTGATGTGAGTTCTTAGGGAGAACAGGTGGAATTGGATTTCTGACATGTCTTCTCTACCCATTGTGGCCCAAATAGAGTGTCTCAAAACAATTCAGAGCTAAAGAGCTTCATCTTCAACTTCAGTGCTCGTGACTGATCCTTCTTGTGACTGATTCTTCATAGAAGGTGAATCAGGAAGGGCTTAAATTAAACGCCTTGACATTCAATTAGTGCATCAACAGGTCTAGTGTCAAAGGCAGATTTCTCTTGAAATGACTGACCTACGTCTACACAACCTCACTGCAGAAGTGATTTGTTCCTCCAAGTCTTGGTGTAGGTTTGATGCCAATCCTGGACTTCTTCTGTATGTTTTATATTCTTTTTTCAGTGACTCAGTTCATCTGGAACAAGTCAGCAGAAGTCCAGCAACACCCCTTTTTGGTGTTTTAGGTATTATATCTTCCACCCTTGTAAATTGTGCTGGTCTTGAAGTTCAGCTGCATGCAAGTATCCAGAGCATGTATCTCAGAGCAAATCAGATGGTTTGGGTGACCTAGGACCCAAGCCGGAGTTGACAGCTGGGTCTCAGGAGTGAATTGAAGGGTATATCACCCTACCAAATAATTATATTTTTCAGTACTTTTGGCAGATTTGAATTTGGAATCCCAGATATTTTTCTACACCTCTTCACACTTCCAGAACTTTTCACTTTTAAAATTTTTAAGGCCAGTCTCAGACCCAAGCTGAATAGGTTACTCTTCTAGCAGTCCTGGTCTGCATTATAAACAATATATTTTCAACTGTGAGAGGTAAATTATAGTAGAAGTGCTTTTGTAAACCACCGTGAGGCATGATTTTGTAGGCAGAGAAAATATCTTTTACTAAAACAAGCAACGGAACTGTAAAACATGCCAGCAAACAAACAAAAAACTTGGCAAGTTCCTGAGCAAACATGTCCATTTTTGATTTAAAGCAGGAAAAGATACCTTAGTTAAATATTGGATAGCTGGTCTGAGTATAACTTGCCCATTAAGATATTAGCAAATCTGAAAGCCGATTTAGTCCTCACAGTGCAAGGATGCTAACATAGGAAGATAAGGATACTAATACCCCTGGGCCCCTGGCAGCAGAAGAGATACATATTTGGGAGGGGAAAGCTGGGGATTTTAGCATGCCATAAAAGCAGTATTTGTCATATTCCATGTGTGTTAGTTAAAGCATTGGCAGTGGCTTATCTCAGAAGTAGCTGCTTATGCTTATAATGCATTCCTCGGTTAAGGGTGGAAGGGGTTACTGTGAATACTGGTATTTTATAGCTTTTTGCAAACGGAAATATTTTTGAAACCTGAATAACAATACTGCTGGTTTTTCATCCTTCCCTTGTTGTTGGAGGGAGAAAAAAAAAAGATGAGAGAAATTAATTGCATTTGAAAGGTATCAGATACAAGAAATTTGAAGAAGACATCGGTCATTGAAATGAGGAGAATGTCTCATTAGAAAGCCAATTTGTCCCTTATTGAGATGGACATGCAGAGACATTTCCCTGGCAGGATCCGGCAGCCTTGCTCTGGGAGCTGAGCAGAGCTGTCCCTCTCCTCACACACATGGGCTAAACCTGCTCCTGCTTCCTTTCCAACTGTGCCCTGTGTTCTCACACCAAAAATGAAAACCCAAGAAGCATTTGAAATGCTCCTCCTCACAAATGCCTGGCATCCCTTTTCAGCCACCATCTCCTCTATGGTTTTACACCCACATAGGTGGCATTCAGGCCAAATTTTTAGGATATGAACTGTTCTATAGCAGCATTAAGCAGAAATTTGATGTGTTGGCCCATGGCTGGGTTTGCAAAGGCAGTAAATAAAAGACATTTCATTTTTCTTGCTTGTTCTGAAGCCAGTTTGTAGTAATGAATTAAAAATTAAAAAAACAGACTAAATACTCAATTCTTGGCTATGAATATTTATAACAATATTGGACTTGCAAATCAAAGGTAATTTAAATGTCAAAACTGGTGTAAAGTCTTTCCTTTGTAGGATAAGTCAGAGAAAATTAATCTTGATTACAAGTCATAACACTGGGAAATTAGCATCTTTGGGCGTCAGTAATAAACACTTCTGCACTATCCCCCTCTTCAGCTATGTATTTTACAAAGATGAGAATTAGTTTTAATAAAAAAAATGGCCCCTTAATTAACTAGCTAGGCAATTAACAGGGAAATCCTGGTTGCATTCATGGCATAGTGATTATTTCATCTTGCTAAATCACCTTCTCTCCTCCAAGGACCCTGCCTCTATAACTGTTTTGAAAGGAATGGTTTCTACCTGAGACAGACTCTCTTCTTGTGTCAAGGAAGCCTTTCTTTTCATAGGGATAAATGCTGCTTTTTTTTTTTTTTTCACAGCTTGTGCTTGTGCCTAAAAAGAAAATGATTTTTGTTAATGCATAGCAAAGGCTGGTGCCAGCAAGCACCAGTAACATCAGCTGCAAAATCTCTGTAAGTAGGTGATGATGTTATTGATGACCTCTGCAGCCACGCTTAGATCTCTAAGCTGGACCAAGAGTTGCTGGGTAGCTCCTGATTCTTACATTGCAAAAGTCAGGCGTTTGATGCTGATTTCTGTACTCCTAGTTCAACTTTCTTAACCATTCCTCTATGGACCCGTGTGGTTTTGAGAAAGTTAAATCTGAAAAACAACCCTACTGTTAGCAGTCTGAAAATTGCTACACAGGAGGTTGAACTACCATGGCAAAATGCTTAGAGATTTTTCTAAACCTGCAATCATAATCTTAATTTAAGGAATAGCAGCTTTGGAGGCAGACAGAGCTCCTGGACAGAATTCAATGAGTTCATTGAGCCCAACACCTCACAATTGCCTCATCTATTAGACTATTAGACCAGTCTCAAACGCTGGCTACCGCCAGATGCTTTGGGGTAAGGTCCACAGAAATTTATAAGAGAAAAGAAACATACCCACAGAGAAAACATCTTCCTCATGACAGTCATTTAGTGCCTGGATTATGCCTTCAAGCAAAGAAGTTTACATAAAGACTACATTCAGTAGTGAATTCTCAGTAGCAGTACCAGGAACAAATCTGACATTTGTCCTATTAGCTTCATTTGCAGTCTTATCCTGTGGCATTTAGTTCTACATGTTCATTTTGCACCTTATTAAAAGAAAAAAAAATCAATTTTGTGAAGCAGGGATGCAATCAAGCTAAGGACTCCTCTTTGTTGTTTGCAGTAGAGCTATGAGCTTCTTAATGTGTTTTGTCCTGGGTTTGATTTCCAACTGATCGTGCACCCCGCACCTCTGAGGATTTGGGGTCGCAGTGTCCTTCCCTCACTCCTTCCATCTCTTATCCCTTAGAGCTGCAGATCTGAAACCTGCCTGAGGTCCTTGGGATCTGACCTGTTCAGCACAGGGGATTTGAATTAGCCAACAGAGACATTTTCACCACTGAAGGGACACGGCTTCCTTGGCTGCACTCTTGTCCACTAGTTTGGGTCTAACCTCTCTGCCTGTCCTCTGCTCCCATCTTTAGCCAATAAGTACTTGCACACGGTGCTCTATAATCTCCCTGCTATATGTGTATTTACCTGTTGCTTTGCCCTCAGGATTTTGTGAGGTAGCAGGTTCAGCACCCAGAAACCAATAGATTCACTGAGCTCCCTGGAGACACCAGGCCACTCTACAACAGCTGTTGGTCTCATCTCCCAGGAAAAATGACTTTTCTCCAAAGATGGACCCCCCCAAGGTTGACACCTGTAATTCTACAGTAAGAGCAGTAGAGTGCACAGTATTACTATGAAAATATCAAATAGCCCCTTAAAAAGTAGCCTGGAGGTTGTGCATGAATAATCACCTATAGAGCCTATAGTTCCTCTCGCGTTACAATGTTTTGAGATGTAAGGTGAGGCCTCCAGAGTAGCCCAAAGTGTCCATTAAAGTAGTGTTAGACCCATCTAAGACAGCTTTAACACACCTGCTTGTGGAAGGCAGCATGGAGCAGTCCGGGCTGTCCATGACCGCTTGGAGTTGCTGGTGTTCTCCGTGAAGCCCATGTCACTGCAATGTAGAGCAAATCTCGCCAGCGCTGGCCCCACGAGCCCCCTGTGCTGCTCTGGGGCTCTGGTCCCAGGCCAGGCCAACCTGCACATCTATTTTGCATGAAGAGCAACCTGTCTCAACAATTCAGGCAAGGGAATTACTCATTAAAATGTAAATGCAGAACTGTGCCCAGTTCTCAAACCTCCTTCGGAAAATACAGTTCTGAGCATTGCCAGCTCTCATGCTGTCATTTTTTTCTCCCTTTCTGCATTATGTGAGCCGTTTGTTTTTCACTCTTGGAACTCTGAAAAAGGAAGGTGATTACCCTCACTGAACCGACAGTTTTTTTCTATCGAACTGATAGGTTTTTTCTATCCTCTGGACAGATCTCTTTTTTCCCATTCCTCCTCCTATGCTTTACATCCTCAGCTCTCCATCTCTCTCTTGGTGTAAATATCTTTAACTCCCTGGGTGCAAAGGGTGGGCTCTGTAAATGTACTGAGGAACAAGCCAAGCTGTAGAGAAACCATCAGTTTCACTCACGTCTGTGGAAGCAAAAGTGGTTTTCAAAGCAGGACTGAAAAGAGGAGGTGATTCTGCAGGATGAAGGGGAAACATCCTGCAATTCAATAGCAGCAGCATCTCTGACTTTCTTTGGACCTCAATAGATCTGAGCTTCACATTGTAAATTAAAGATAATAATCATGGACTAGAAAAATGCACACGTCAGGTCGTTGGAGTTTAAAGAATAAGCAACCAGTAGATCAGTGGTACATCCCGTAGGTCAAGGCCAGGCAGGAGAAGGAGACACAGATTCCATCAAACCCCCTTGGTTTTCCCATGTGAACGGCACCTGAATGTGAACAAGGGGACTAAGATGCACACTAGCAAATTTCTTGCTGTTCTGTTTCTTCAGTGATGGCTACTGGAACTTAAGAGTGAAAAAGGTCTTGTTTCAGCTGCTCCCAAAGCCAGCAGGAACAGACTTGAAAAAATTGACTGTAACATCACAGTATTATAAGACCTCTGGTGATTAAAGTCAGACGACAAAGGCAGCCTTACCGATCCACTTCCATTCCCGCTGGGAATGCTGGAGGACCACGTTTCTCCCAATTCACACCAATATGCAAAAATATTCCTATTTGTGTCTCCCTTGCATTTAGTTTATGTGCTGGTGGAGGAAATGCAATTAATGGAGGATGCCTAGCTCGTGTGTGATAAAGGGAGAAAGACAAATCTTGTTTTGTGTTATATTTATGCCTTGCCCACAGCAAGAGAGTGACAAAGCAAATGATTTGGCCACCATAAAATAAGCACTCATTGAAATACAAATGCACTTTCTTTCTTTGAAAATAGAAAACTGAGGAGAGATGGCTGAAACTTTCTCATATTCGACAAGATCATAAAATCCCAGAGACCTTCACGAGTAGTCCCATGACCCTGAACGAGTCAAGCAGATCTATAAACAAAACTGTGTGCCTTAATTTGCCTCAGTCACACTGTTCTAGCAGAGCAGAGGGAGATAATTTTAGTCTTCCTCCAAGATACTACCTGGAAGACATTTTTTCTTGGTAGTAAATCCAGTTACCCTGATTAGGAGATGTGTAGTGGGGTCTCTCAGAGCTGCAGGTGAGAGATTCAGGACATGTGCACACACACATGCACTCAGTGCTGCTTGACCTTGTTCGCTTTTGGGAGGTCGGCTACATTTCCAAAGCAGCAGAACATCTTCAAGGAGAACTGGAGATCTCTGCAGGCCACTTCATAGCCTGTTGAGAGAAAGGAGAGGTAAAACCTCCTGGGAAGGGCTGCCATGGAATTAGGGATTTCAAGAGGGTCTTAACAGCATTATTCTCCTCTAGAAAAAGCCTGGAGTTACTTGGTGTGATGATTATATCCACGGTCCGTGTAACTGATTTTATTGCTCTTCCTTGTTGTTTAGCAATGGAACCAGCAATAGTCGCATGGATTTTCTGTGTCTCTCTCTCTGTGGACAGTATTTCTGACTGAGCTCAACAGAGACATGAAGGCTACTTCTAACCTGTGCTGCCGATGGCTGCAGAAGCTGTCCAGAATCACTGCTGTTCCCTAAGCACAGTTAAAATCCACCTCCAGCTCTGCAGCCTTTCACAGCTGCCTCTCCCCAAAGCCACAGTGGAGGTTAATTTGGTTCTCACCTTGTCCTTTACCTTCCTTAACACCAGTGTCCCCTGCTCTGGCCAGCTTTCCTTCCACAGCCACCACAGCTCTCTCATCTCCAGGAAGGGTTTAATTTCTTAGGTGCAAATCCACTTTCTCCTGGAAAGTTTCATGGGAAAAGCTGTCAGCCGTGCTAGGGAAACGTATCTTTTGTAGCTTAGTTACACACCTGCACTACATACAAGCAACCAAAAGCCTTTTTGTCACTCTAGAAATAGCTAGAACTAGTTGTATTGGAAGTTTCCCCTTACAGAAATGCCAAACCCACATTGCTAAACACCACCGCTGTACCAGCAACTGTTTCTTTAAAATGGACCAGCTGTTATCCTAGGCCAGATGCTGATCTTCCCGCCTGGCTCTGGGGCTGTGATCCAGCACTTCTCATCAAAATTAGCTTGTATTAACTTAAAAGAATAAAGACAAAATATCTGCGCTACCATGGCCTAATAATGCAAGTTGGGGACTAACTATGGTATTTTCTTAGTAAATTGAGAAGTATTCCAAACTTCAGCTTTAAAGTTCAGATCCCCAGAGACATAGCAAGATTTTAATTGCTACCTTAATCAAAGTTTATTGGTGCTAACCAGAGTTCCTCATGGATTTAAAATTCAACCCATTTGTCAACTACTAATTATTTTAAGCAGACAAGCTGTTATTTTACCAATTATATTAATGTAACTTCTCAGCATATGTGAGCTACTACAAATAGCTTCAGAGTATTTGATTCTGAGACATAATTTAACATACATGCAACATTCTCACTTGTCTCTCAGACAAGTACAGGAATACGTATTTCACCCCTTGGCCTTTTCTACAGGACGTGTTCCATATCCTCCCCAAAACCATGCAAAAAAACAGAATCAGGTCCACTGTGTTTCAATGGGAGAAGAATGAATTCTCTCCTTTTTTTTTTATTAACTGTCTCTTAAAGGACATGCTCCATGGATCAAGCATCACTTCATTTAACTGCTTATTGGTCTTAGTATTTAGAAATCTGTGCTTTATATAGTTCCATGCTGATGGTTTTATGCCTTTTGCTTTGTTTGCTTCCAAAATGCAGACTAGAAATTCCCATCCAGGTTGGTTCCTTTTAAGTGTTTTAATACACATGTAGGCAAAAGCCTACCAATTATCAGGACTGAAATGACTCAGTGTTACCTAAAGACAGAACAAGAAAAGTTGAGGGATAATTGACTGTCACCGGAATTTGATTATTTTTTGACTTGCCTCAGGAGAAAATATCCAAGCATAATGGTCTTATTCATTACCATAAATATCCTTGAGCATGAACTGAAGAAGTAGGGAATAACACACAGATTTTGGAGAAGCAAGGATCCTGGTCTTGACGCACAAAATCATCTGCTGTGATTTATTTACGTGGAGATACACTGCTAAGCCGGACACGTAGTCTGCACTTTCAAGGCTGTAGTGGCTGCCGCTTTGGCATCAGCCCGAGGTAGCAAAACCCACCTAGCAGGAGCAGGAGTGTCGGTTGTGCCGAAAGCTCCCGGTTGTGTCTAGCAGGGTAGGAAGCAGGATGGTTTTTCTCAGTTTTGACAAGGATATCATTAGCTACCCTAAAAAGAGCAAAATTAGCCAGCACCAGGGCAAGCACTAAGCCATGGAGGCTTTTTGGACACATATCCACCACATAAGCTGCCACTGCTTTTGCAATGTCTTGTAAGAAAGAAGCACCAAGGATAAGCACAAACTAAATATTTCCAGACAGCAAAATTTGGATTAGGAGTAAATTACTCAAGTGTCAGGAGCCTTAAGCATTATATGAACATTGCTTACACTATGTATGTGATTGACAAGCAGCAGACTTGGAAAAAAATGAAATACACTTGATAGGTGATGGACAATATCCCTTTGGCAAAAACTCACTTTTACCGAGTGATAAAGATGAACATCCATAATGTAAAAAAAGGCATTTCGCAAAAAATATGTCTCAAATCCTAAAGCTGGATACTTCTTGCACCTTCACATTTGCCAAGTTCTCTGAAACACCCTTCCAGGATCTCCCAGATTTCATAACTCTGTCTCTTTCTTTGGGAACTGGACCGGAAGATCCATTCAGGTTTGAGACTAGCATCCTAAAGATGAGGAGAGAAGGAAGAATTTTTCTTGTGAACAGTGATACTGAAGAAGTTTTTATGGTGTTTAGCAAGGTAATAGGGAGCTTGCAGGTCCCCGGAGAGCTGGATATGCAGGTATTACCACTGTGTACAATTAGGTATAATAAGCCTTATATAAAACACTTATGTATGAATCACGCCTTTTTGCTATTACCTATGATAAATATGAAAATACTTCAGCACGGGATTAAAACCATGCATAGAAATGATGTTAAATGATCTCATCAGGTATCCAGTCAAGCTCAGGAATGCTGCCATTACTCAGTGCTCTGACATCTTCACAAATCCCATCATGAGCAAGAGACGCATTTAGGTTGCTCTGCATCAGATGTTGTTTCTTATGAACTAATGATTTCTCCATGAAGGGAGATTTATGAATGGGAGAGTTGCTAGAATATTTTTGCCATAGCGATCTGATAGATTTTTTTTGTCTCTATGCAATTTATTTCCATCTGTTCTGTATCTGATAACTCCTGCAGAGTGTGTGATTAACTTAACATCTCAAGATCATTAGCTGTTCTGCATTCCCATTATAGTTCATCACTGTGGGACTGCACACAGGCTTAAAAATGTTACTTGTTAATTATTCTTAATATCTTAATCTGCACTGACTCTCCTGCGATGTTCATGGATCTAAGGAGAGGAGTCTTGTTACCAGGAAAACTTCACTGGGCTAGAGCAAGCACAAAATGCTAATCAAAACACAGTTTAAGTGGATCCGCTTTCTGATCTCAGTACTAGAGCAAAACTAAACTCTAAGGAGTGAGGCGGAAATATAGAAAAGAGGTCTTAGCCGGCTTTTTGTTGCCAACCTCATGCCAGGAGGAGTTCTCACTCTGCCAGTTGAATTTGTACCAGTCTTTTACACTAGCAGACTTCCAGCTTCCTTCTTGTTGCTCATGGAAAATGAGGGCCTCCTGCCAGAGCTTTCTGTCCAGTGTGGGTGAAAAGTGTGCATGAGCATGGAAATAACCTAATCATAGTCAGCACTCACCCTGGGATCTTTTGGCCCGCTACAAATTCAGGACTGTGTCCATTAATCCACCCACTGCTGGGGGTGTCAGGAAGGCCCCAAGTGATAAGGTGCCCTATTCCAATACCCACGCTGCTCTCAGTAAAGAGCTGAGAACCCACCCAGCATCCAGCCCAGCAACATTTCCTTACTCGTTTAATTGTAGAAAACATGTGGGAAATGTATGAATTCCTTTTGGGAATACCTTTGGGAAAATTTGTGTCTGGTGTCAGCTGTTCCTCCAGGTAGGTGCCAGGATGCTGCCTTATGCCCCTCTTGGTTCTGCTCAGCTGTGTCCTAGCTTCAGAGGTTGCCCCTGTAATTGGCAGTTGACTGTAACATTTTGGCATCAGATACCTCTGCCTTTGCACAATATTTTATATCATTATAACTTTATTTAAACTGTCCGAGGAGTGTCCCTTTAATGCTTTAGAAAAGGCCCCACTGCTGGTAGAGTTAAGTTGCCCCTCATTCTTTCAGGTCTATGCACAGAGCTCCCTGAGATGGACAGGGAGCCATCTGAAATCAGATCAGACTAGATTAGAGCAATTCAAGATATCACACTCTGTTGGCTTGGGTATGAAATATGGAACCTGTGACCCAGAGCTGGATATAATAGCCTAGAGTTTAGAGTGTGACAATAACCAGAGTCGTCTGTGACCACTTCTCATACTGTTTTAATTATTAGCAGTTGGATTTTGGTCCCCAGATTAAAGTAACGGTGGGGTATAATGGGGAATCCTTTCACTCGGCCAGGGAAGCTCTTCCCTCTGCATGGAGGTGGTGCTTCATGCACCGCTCTCTGGAGATGCAAGAGGACATTGCAGTGAATGAGCAGCTGCCAAAAGAGCAGACCCGGAGCACCTAGAGCTACCCCTGCCCTCGGTGTCTCCGGGCAGCCTTGACACGAGGACAACAGCTCTGCCAAATTGCATCATGCTGTCAGCAGTGTTTTCAATAGCAACTACCAGCAACAAAACGTGACAGGCAGCTTTGCGTAAGTTAAAATGCAAAATGTGTAAAGATCAAGCCCTTGCTCAAATATCTTGTTAGAGCTCCAGATCAAACACAGGCTTTTTCACCTGTCCCAATTCTTATTTGTCCATTATTTATGTTTCCATACCAGGATGAACTTGTCTGGGAAAAGGACCAGTGCACATATTCTGCAGCACAAGCCCTTCCTTGTGCTGGATATCCAGTCAAGCATTTCAATCTTCTTAGTCTATTCTCTAGCTTTCAAACTCTTTTAGACTTCCTCAAATCTGCAAATTTAATTTAGTTATTTATTACATAAATGGCCTAAGAGATGAAACATTGTAAAGATTTCATACTAAAATCCGGTGCTAAGTGATACACTCTAAATCAAGCTACACTGATATTACCGAAATGCCTCTTCATTTTTCCCTTTCTGGGTATTGTTTTTCAATTTCCACATTCTTCCCTCTCCCAGGTACTGCTTGTGAAAACAGTTGCTGCTTTCTCTCATCACTCACTTCTGCCCTGTTATAACTAACGAATGGCATTTAGCTGATAACAGCTAAATATTTGGCATAGAAATTTGGAAAGCTGTACAAAGATGGGATTTAATTAGATGATAATTTATTTTCTGCAAAAAGAAAAATCTTTGGATTTTATCAGATACATTCTGTGAACATCAAATATGAGCATCATTGCCAAAAGTTCTTTTTGGCGTGCTGATGCCATGTGCATTTCCTTTTCCTGCCTTATCTTTCATAGGTTGCCATATCAAGAATTATGGCAGTTTGCTTTTTAAAGGCTGAAATTATCCACTGGGTGGATAAAAAATGCTAATTGTGGACGCTGAGTGAGATAACCAGTAATTTTGTAAAGCGCATTTAGTCAAATAAGTTTTTTTGGCAATTAAATGTTGATGTAGCAGAACGTGCTTTTCTGATTGACATATGCTAACAATACTGCCTCCGCAGTCAGGGGGAGGATAATTTACTTTTCATTTCCATTGGAAATTAGGTGAATGAGAATGGAGTAGATTGTTAAAATCATCTACGTGGTTTAATTGATCTACTCAGAAACACATGCTGAATGATACCGTGCATCCTCAGGAGCCGAGTCCTCTCCATCGTCACTTCCAGGAGACCTGCAAAGTCACATCTTCTCCTGGGATGCTCTTCAGACCTGTTTGGGTTCAGCAGCCATTTCCCAAGGCACATCCTCCGCCCCTTGGCAGCCCCAGCCTCTGCCTTCACCTCTCCCTTGGCTTTGGCCATCGTTTTGGCAGGCAGCCACGATTGACCTGGACACATTTTTCTACCAGAAACCCAGTATTTAGTTTTTGCTGTCAATTCACCATTAATCAGGTGCCAGGGCAGGAGACGCGGTGTCACTAGGAGGACCTGCTCTGGTGACAAGTGTATGTCAAAAACTTTGTCGCAACTCAGGGCTAAAATTATCCCTTCACCGTAGGCAGTTTGTTTCCAGCCGTCCCACACGTCCACTTAGGGCAGCTGGTTCCTGCTGTCCCTGCTTCCCGGCAGGTGTTTGGGAAACCTGCAGATGCCGGGCTGGGGGACGCACTGGGGCCATACGACACAGCGCGGGACTGCCAAGTCTACTGGTGCTTCACACTTTGTTTCTTCCTTTGGCATTTTTATTTCATGCTTTGTGACGTATATTTGTTCAGGTTAAAAAAAAAAAAGAGAGAGATCTTTCATGGGTAAATAAAAGACACAAGTTCAAAAAATATTTATGTTTATCAGTTTCAATGAAAGAGTGTTCTGCAATACAAATTCTCTCATTCAAAATATTTTGGATCATTCCAGTTTGGGGCGTTTTTAATTATAAGTACTTCCAGTGGACTTGTTTAATTTGTTGCCTTTTCTCCAGGAAGACAAGATCCAGACTTTAACCTGATTTTAAACTTTAAATTGATTAAGCAGTCTCAGACCTAGTAAAATATCTGAAGATATCTGTTCATAGTTCTAGACCCTTTCAAAACTCTGCACTGAAGTTTGATGGAAATAGTCACTTGCTGTCACTCAGGTGATACCGTCAAATCTGCCTTGGAGTAAAGCTGTCCAACTGCAGCTAGAGCAGGATCCTCCTCTGACATTCCCTCGGGTTGGATAAAGATTTTCTATTCAGGGAACTGACCCTTGATTTTATGTTTGTCCCCTGTTTTAAAAATAACAGTCACTAATGTCACAGAAATAAAGAAAATCAGAAAGTGAATGTCAGGAATGCCCTAACTCTTCTTTTCCTCACTTGGAGTGAGTTCCCTGCTGAGCAGTTGGTCTGGAGAAGGTTTTGATGCCCGTGATTAAATATTTGGGTGGAGGGAAGGAGTTTGCCACTGCTCTGTGCCCTTGGAGATGCTGCTACCATGCAGAAGTAGATAAAAGCCACGACCTGGGCAATTAAAGACCCCTTGCGTGCTGGGACAGGGTGGAGAAACCCAACCTGCATGACTTCCAACAGCCCCTGGGAGAGCTTCTTGCCATGGCTGGGCTGCACAAACAGCTGGGGATCACTACCCTGGGGTGAGGCACAGAGCAAACTGCACCTTTTTTTCTCTCTAACTGCATAAAATTCCTCTATCAGTTGTAATTTTTCCCCTTCTCCCTTTCAAATATATAGGTGCTAAAGTTTGTGTTTGTAGGAAGGAGGGAAAAAGAAGTTCCCATGTGAAAAAAAACATCTCTTCTCCAAAGTGGCCTTTGGATATGTGTTCCTCCAAAAGTGACCTTGAAACACTACTGAATAAACCTCTGCAGAACTACTAATTTACAGGACCTATTTAAGCCCTGTGGGGAGTCATTAAGCAAAGATGTACGCCTGTCTTACCTATCACCATTGTGAATAAACTGATGTCTGCTTTCAGTGGTAACCCGGGGAAACCACGGCAGCTGAATAATTTGAGGGACATCTTGGTAAAAGCAAATCACGTCAGCATGAAGCTCAGCGGAGCCAGGGGAGTTGTTTTCAGTACAAAAGATTTAGGAAAAGTCACAGACTCAAGAACTCGGTTGTTATTTGATTTCATCTGATTTTGTTTGTCCTTTCCGCTGCGTCTCTCTGACCCTCTGATTTTGAAAGAACCAGGAAATTCACATCACACTAAATTCTCCCTTCTCCTCCTGCTCAGATACACAACATAAAGTAGGATTTTTATTGAGCCGATTGAGATAGGCTGATAATTGGCTTTTTCCTCTCCAAAAGTGTGACAGAATTGCCATGAATATCTGTTTGCCTTCTTATGAGCTTATAAAGTCCTATCACCAGCCTTGATCTGCCTTCTGTGCCCTGCAAAGCACTGGCAAATTTTAAGGCTTCATATGTGGGACTGAATTAAAGTTTCCTTTGGCAACAGAGAGATAAGAGAAAGCTAGGATGAAAAGTGTGCCAAAAGATGTGACCGGCTAAATGGACTCCCAGGAAGGCCAAGTGACCTCTCTTGGGTCTAGGAGACCCACTGTGCACATCATACCCATGCAGGAGGAAGGACAGATTCCCCTGTTGTTCCCCTGGTTCTTCCAAGGCCAGGGAGGCTCAGGGAAGTTCTCCAGGAGCCTGGGCAGGAAAGGGCCCTTGCTAGCACCGGGTCCAAGGCAGGTTTGGCGTGTGACATGGAGCAGCAGGGAGCAATCAGATTCACAGTTTGGCAGCCTACACAGGCATTGCACTTCTAAGAACTGGACAAGTCAGAGCATGGATTGCAGTCCCGTCTTTACACCCATCGAGAAATCAAATATCTCAGTCGCTCCTGCATGAGGTTGAGTGTCTAGGCAGAGCTTTCTGCTTGGAGTTCATCCTTAGCAGGCCTCCACCTCCTCATGATTTTATACAGTGTAGTCCAACAAAGTGTGATCGGTGTCTGCAGGGTAGCCTTTCTAAGGGCATATCCTGCTGTCGATGAGAGTTGTGTAAATTGGAAATTCACCGCCTTGGGTGGCTGGTGCTGGAAGTTAGGGGGTGCTTTGGGCAGTTGGATTTGGTCCATTGAGAAAAGGGAGAAAAGCTCTGACTAAATTAAACTAGGAGAAAGTTTCAATCTGTCTGCAGATGGAAGGAATCCAGACCATACAGTGTTTAATTTTCAACTCTGCTTCAGGTAGATCCCAGGGAAAGATCTCTAAGGTACCTAAGGACACAGAGTTCACGAAGGTGTTCACTGACAGCCACAGCTGTTCTAGTCCCACAGACACTAGAAATTTCAGCACTGTATAAATTCCCATTAAACACCTACATAAGTTTTTTGGCTCCTGAAGGCCTTGGATTTGCTGTCCTAGGATTCTAGACCAGCTTCTCTTGAAGCCAGTGGCGAAATTTCTCTTGTCTTTGCAGAGAGGTGTTTGAGGCATCAGCTCCAGCCATGTACAAAGGCACCTGAAAATGAACTCAGGTCCTCAGTCCTACTGAGTTGCCATGCAGAACTGACTGGGGTCTGAACTCGCAGAACCCAGAAAATCTAACATTGGAATACAAAGGGTTCACAGGAGGGAGATTAGCTTTGTAGGTTTTCTTGTGCTCAGGAGTTTGTGCTTGCAAATAATTCTTTCCTCAAAATTAAACCCTTCTGTCTCCAGGGAAAATATTGAATTTTTTTTTTTTAACTATATGAGAGTTGTGGAACAAATGAAGACAGGGGAAAAAAATCGTTAAATATAGCCTTTCATGGAAAGCATGCAATTTTTACAATTTTATCATAACAATTCATAAAAGGGAAAGTCAATACTATTCTAGACAGTTTCTCGAGTTCCTTGCAGAACGCACAATACAATTAAGGAATGAATCAAGGTTTTAAAGAAAGCTCAGAAAAGACTTTTTGAGCTCTATGTAATTATATCAGACAAGACTAATTTACAGATAGGGCAAAATTTTTGAATAAAAGCCAACAAACTCTGAATTCCAGGTGACAGAGTTAAGCATTTCCCTTTACCGATTTGCAAACATTGTTCAACAGGCAGGAAAGAAGGACATTCAGCAGCTACAGCAATAGAAATAGCCATGTAGGAACACAGTGCTCATTTCTGAGTCTGGTCCGATAAGTTCAGCCCAGCTGTACTGTGGAGGCTAAATAAATAAATCCAGTTCTTTACAAGTGCAAATTACTCTCTCGGTAAAACTGTGACAGTTTGTACCAGATGAGAACTTGTTTCCTGTTGCTTAATGATCTTTCTAAGTGTCTTGAGAAGGTCCCAAAAGATAAATTATATTTTTATATGCAGAGGGCGTGATGTCTGTTATCTTTCAGAAGGTAGGGGTACCTTAGAAAATTGCTATATCCTTAACAAAAGA
This sequence comes from Nothocercus julius, assembly GCA_013398735.1. NCBI lineage: Eukaryota > Metazoa > Chordata > Aves > Tinamiformes > Tinamidae > Nothocercus > Nothocercus julius. Next base: position 5,799,319 of record VZSV01000029.1, read on the forward strand.
AGCCATTAACAGCTTATAATGGTAGTGTATATCTAGGAATTTCCTCAGGAAATTATCCATGGAGGAGTTCTATTGTTATTGCTAGCATAAACCAAGAGAGATGCTCTCACAGTTGTGGGTTGCTAGAGACAAAACTCAGCTGGCATTTTTGTTAAATTCATCAAGCTCTAGAGCACATATTGTACAGAGAGTTGATCTAACTAAAGTAAACTTTGGCAATAACAGTGATGCCTGTCTTTGCCAAAAGAGGAATTGTATCTTTCATAAATTTATGAAAAAAAGAAATGCAAGTGCTTCTAGCTGTATGTGCACCTGCTGCCCATATGATTATGTGCTACTTATTTCTTTGTTTTGTGGGCACTGTGTCGTATTCTGGGTGGTTTGGTTTCCACTCTTAGCCTCAACTCTAGCATTTCTGAATCTCTTCAGAGCAAAGAGAATGCATATCCGATTTGGATTTGGTTACACAGTGAATGCCTGAGAAGATGGAGCACTTGTTTGTAGATGAGACTTTCCTAACTCTTAAGTCTGCAGACGTATGTACGATTCGCTTAGGGTGCAGGGCTACCTCTGTATTTTAGGGCACTCAGATGCAAGAGTAATGTGGCTATTCAGAAAAAAAAAAAAAAAGATAGAATGCTTGGAACACTACAATATGGGCAAAACTCTCTTTTTTTTTTTTTTTGTCTGTTTTATTATTTTAACTGCTTTATTACTTTTAATAAAGCTGCTTCCATACTTCTAGTGATTTGGAGCACGCAGCTTAACTACCATTAATATTTTGAAATTTTAAAACTGTCCCAATTTAGGCTGCATTATGACCTGTTATGCTTCCGAGAGATATGGGTTATCACAGAAGCTTGTGGAGAGGAAAACCCTGCCCATCTGGTGACCATGTCTGTGGACCCTAGTGGGTGTAAAACTGTTTCATTGCCAACAAACAGGCAGCCAGAAAATCTCACCTGCCAGTCAAAAGATTTCATAAGACATGGAAGTGAAAGACATAAAACCAAGAAGTTTTCTGTGAAGAGGTCAAGGACGCTCAAAATAGAGATCCTAATGTAGGTACAGGTGCACCGATTCACTTCCTCCAACAGTACAGTTCCCACTTTCTTAGATCACTGGAAAACACGAGAGAGAAAGCATCCTTCTCAACAGCATGGACCACAGGACATTAAGTCAATGGGAAGACTTTAAGAGACTTCTGGTTTGGTCTGCACTCATCACAGTGATGTGACAAACTTCCTCCTGAGCCTGACTGTGGAGATAACGTCTTGCTCTTGGTCCCTCTGTCCTGATGAGTTCACCATCCCATCAGGTCAGCCTTGACACAAACACACAGACAGAGCTATAGGTGCCTCTTCTTCCCCAAGCTGCCTCTTGTTAAACTTGTTTCCAATTGGGTTTTATAGGCAGCATAGAAAGCACACAGAAAGACTTCCTGCTTTTATTTGACACAAACAGTGACTTCCACTTGATTCAATCACTGTTTAATCTGATCCTCCATTTAATTTTATCAAAACTGTAGTAATCAAATAATTTGTACTAAAAACAATATAGCTTCCACTTGTTTATTCTGATCAATTTTAATCCTTTAAGGTACAAGGGTTATTGGATAATCTGATCAGCAGATAACAAAAAGCTGTCATTAAACCTACCAGGAAAGGCCATAACACACACACACACACACAAAAAAAAAAAAAAAAAAAAAAAAAAAGAGTAAAAACATTCCAAATAGAGCTTCAAAATAAAGAAAAAAAACAGTAATATACTGTTATTTAGAAATCATTCTATGCACAATGAAAACTAAGAAGTATCCTGCTGTTCACAAGATAAAAAGATCAATGGCGTATGTCGGTCAAGATATTTCTGGCAATGAACTGCACTGAAAAGGGGAAGACAGATAATTGGATGCAAGAGACTGTCTTTCTTGAGGCTTGCCCATCTGAATGAATGCATGTCAATGTTGTTTAAGCTTTCCCTCTGTGCAATAAGGCTTTTTCCTCAAAAGCCAAAGCCATAGGAGTAAGTGCTTGGAAGAGATTTCCATTGCTTGCTGTTTGTGTCTTGCTTTGTGAAATAAAATACAATCTCTTCGTTCAGGGATCATTCTCCTCCCTTGACCGTGCCACATCTCTTCCCCACAGGCCAACACCTTCATCTCTTTCGTGTTCCCCATGGTCGTCATTTCTGTGCTGAACACCATCATTGCCAACCAACTCATGGTCATGTTCAAGCAGGCTGCCCAAGAAAACCAGGTTTGCACTATTGGAGGACAGCAGACGATGCTCAGCATGTCCATGGAGCCCAGCCGGGTGCAGGCCTTGAAGCACGGAGTGAGGGTCCTACGTAAGTACCCACACACTTTGATACTGAGCAGACTAAGGGTGTCTATGGAAATGTGCTTTCAGGGAAAACAGACTGAAATTGGTAAACACCTTCATTCAAAACTTATCTTCAACAAAAAGTAGCTTTTTTGAATCCCCCAAGCATACCCCAAATGATTTGACATTTCCAAAATCGCCCAGATTTCTTCTCATAGCCCAAAATTTGTAGAAAAAAAAATCTTTTCTTCTTTTGCTAGCTTTCCTTTTCTTCAATTTATTGAGGAGGCAATTCTAAGGAACTTTACAATCTATTTTACTTTTTATTTTCTTTTTCTCTCTTAATCACTTTCCTCAGTCCTAATCTTCACTTAAAGATAAAAGGAAATTTCCTACAGAAAAAGGGAGCTAGAGAGAGAGTGAGCAATATTGTGTTCAATGAAGCAGAAGCCGCAAAATGCAAATAACAAAATAGAAACAATCTGAAAAAAAGCTTTTCCACTTTCTTTTCTGCTTTTGGCCAGCTCCAGTCTGAATACCTGTCTTTCACATGTTTTGATTTGTTTTTTTTTTTTTTTTTCCAAACTGAATGGATCAGGGGACTGGCATAAAACCAGGCTAACTCATCTTGCAGGATTGGTTTTGAATAGATGGGCTCTAACATCCCTTTCATATCTTGGTGGGTAAGTCAATATGCCAGAGCAAAAGACGAGGGGAAGTGTGGTGAAGTGGAGAGTTGTGGGCTTTGCATTGGAGCCAGGGGAGCTGGAAGACACAAAGATGGTGTTTTTTCCAAATACAGCACAACAGGGAGCCTGTGGGAGAGCCAGAGGACTTTGCTATAACTCGCTACAATCCCAATTTAGAAATGCACTTAAGCATATTCTTAAATTCATTCCTTTTTCAGAGCGTGCTTCATTACAGGCTTAGAGCTAAATACGTATGTAAGTACCATTCTGCGTGGTTATGCTCTTCATTAATCAAAATTTAAATACCAAGTCTGCTTAATGATATCTCCAGTTTTGCTAACAAACTCATGTGGGACTTGTATCTGTATTTAGTGAAGTATGTAAAAGTTTCAGAAAGCATGAATTGCCTGAAGAGTGGACTCAGCACAGGATTTGCAGCCAGGTTATTGTTGTGCACAGTGAATCAGACACATAAATTTCTCTGAGCTTTTATAAGTGGAGACTTTCAAATCTCACTGTTGATGGGTTTCTATCCTTTGCACTTAATGAAAAAGAATTGCTGTGAAGATGTTCCCTGTTTTGTTAAATGTGTATGGGAGTATGGAAAAGCAGTTTTCTTCTGAAGATATACACAGAGAAGTAAAGAGATTGTCACAAAACAATCACAGCTTGACTCAGATTTCAAATTTCCTCTCCTTGTTGGAAAAAAAAAATGTGACCAAATGACTGAGATTTAAAAAGGAAAAGGTTTTGGATCTATTCAGTCTTTTCCTAATGTTTCTGCTCTTCAAAACTCTGACTTTCAATTCTTTCAAATGTGAAACAATGCTAAAATATCACTCTTTCTGTTGCTTTGCTAACGAAACATTTTTCACATAATCCCATGTACTTGATGTTCTATAATAACCCAGAGATGACTTCGCTGTATACTTGAAAACTTGAAGTGAGACAGTGACAGAAGCAATCACTGTATTCTGTTCAATGACACAATTCAGTTTTTCCTGTGTTGCACACAACCAGGGTCAACCCATCTGAATCTTCCGTGTTGCTCTGATTTGTACAGCAGCAGATCGCGTGCCTTCTCCCTCTGAAAGCTTCCAAAACCAGCTTACATAGTGCCATATAAATGCACTACTCTAAAAATTATATCAAATAGGGCTAAATGTTAGGGCCAGTCTGTGACAGGAAATGACTGGTAGCTCCTGATGAGCATTGACCATGATGGGAGAGGTCCCTGCTTCTCCCAAAGTCAAGTGCTCGGCTGTGGGGAAGGTGACTTGGATTTATATTCTTTCCTGGGAGTCAAATGTCTCCTTTTAACATAACTCTGTAGATTTCTTAAGGGACACACGTGGGCCTCTTTTATTCTTCTTTATTGGTTTCTTCTTTTTTGGCTTGTTCTTTTAAAGACAACTCCTTGAATGCCACAGGGCTCATGAAATTTTTAAATGGATGAGGTGGATGACAAAGGGGATTGAGCAACACAATATTTTTTTTCCTGTCCTGATGATCCATGCTGCAGGCCAGAACTAATTTCTGGGATTCCTTTTGTGAGTTGCAGTTCACCTGGAATATCACAAGAAAGGCTTTTTTTTATTCCCAAACCAGATTAGTATGCATCAGAAATTTCAAGAAAAAGAAAACTCTTTTTGCAACACTTCTAGCTGAATTTTGCAGCCCTTTGAGGACTGGCTTACTAAGCCTTTTTCAGACAAATTCCCAAGCTCTGTTCTGGAAAACATCTTCATACGTATTTCACGTTCAATGAAGTGTTCACATAGGTACACAGAATTATTGCAGTTTCTCGAACAACATTTATAGGTGTTAGCAGAGATGGCCATTTATTAACTGCTCAGGTGGCTATTCCTAACAGTAAGGAGAAATTAGAAAAAAAATGTGATTGATGCAGATGCAGATGAAGACAAAGAGTTTTTTTCTTTTATTTACTCATCCAAACAACCTCAATTAGAGTAATCATAAATCATCTTTTCCTTTTTGCTTTTTTTCATTGATATATGAAGCTAAAGAACAGACCTACTCACACATGCAAACTCGCCATGGAAGAGCTTTCAGATCAATTCAAAAACAAAATTGGCCCAGCATTTTAATGATTCAGTCAATAGCAACTTAAGCCTTTCATATAGGGCTTTATTCCTTTTCTTTTTCTGCAGAGCTTTCATCCAGACTAAGGTAAAGTAAAAGATCCTGAACCCAGGGATTGGTTTGTACAGTGAAATACTGGATGTCTTTGTTAAATAAGACGAGGAAAACACCAAAGTATCTGTAAGTTTAAAATGACAGATGGGAGAGCAGAAGCTATTCAAAAACAGTACCCAAAATAGCTGCATGGCACCAGAACCTGCCTTGGGACATGAGGCCTGCAGGTGTCGGTGGCATCTTTTCCTGATTCTTAATGTGTCTTTCCTCTCTATCTTCTCGGTACTTTATACTCTTTAACACGTGGGAGAGTAAGCTCTTCATGAATAAAACCAGAGACACCTCAGCTCATGCGGTTCCCTGGGCCTGGCTCAGGAACTTGTTGCTTGGTGCTGGGCCCGCCAAGGGGCACGAAGCGGGTGAGATGTAGCAGTACAAAGCCATGAGGTGCATCCTTGAGGTGGCCTTCCAAGGCCCGGGCATTGGGCACAAGCATGAGGAACAGGTGTGAGGTGAGGACACAAGACTCGGACATGAGGTGCAGATGTGAGCCACATTTATGAGGCGCAGCCATGAGGTAACTCCATGAGGCACCTCCATGAGGCACCTCCATGAGGCACCTCCATGAGGCACCTCCATGAGGTAACTCCATGAGGTAACTCCACGAGGCATCTCCATGAGGTAACTCCATGAGGCACCTCCATGAGGTAACTCCATGAGGTAACTCCACGAGGCATCTCCATGAGGTAACTCCATGAGGTAACTCCATGAGGCACCTCCATGAGGCACCTCCATGAGGCACCTCCNCTCCATGAGGTAACTCCATGAGGTAACTCCATGAGGCACCTCCATGAGGCACCTCCATGAGGCACCTCCATGAGGCACCTCCCTGAGGTAACTCCACGAGGCATCTCCATAAGGTAACTCCATGAGGCACCTCCATGAGGTAACTCCATGAGGTAACTCCATGAGGCATCTCCACGAGGCATCTCCATGAGGTAACTCCATGAGGTAACTCCATGAGGCACCTCCATGAGGTAACTCCATGAGGTAACTCCATGAGGTAACTCCATGAGGCACCTCCATGAGGTAACTCCATGAGGTAACTCCATGAGGCACCTCCATGAGGCACCTCCATGAGGCACCTCCATGAGGTAACTCCATGAGGCACCTCCATGAGGCACCTCCATGAGGCACCTCCATGAGGTAACTCCATGAGGCAGAGCCATGAGCCGCAGCCATGATACACATCCATGAGGGACATACATGAGGCATAGCCCTGAGGAACATCCATGAGGGCTATCCATGAGGCACAACCCCGAGGCAGAGCCATGAGAGTTATCCATGAGGCACAGTCACGAGGCATAGCCATGAGACACAGCCACGAGGGACATACATGAGGCTCATCCATGAGACTCATCCGTGAGGGTCACCCATGAAGGGCATCCATGAGGCTCATCCATGAGGGGCATCCCTGAGGTACATCCGTGAGTTGTGTCCATGAGCACCAGGCATGAGGCACATCCATGAGACGTGTCCCTGAGGAGCATCCATGAGGCACATCCCTGAGGTGCATCTGCGAGAGACGTCCCTGCGGCACATCCATAAGGCTCATCCATGAGGCATAGTTAGGAAGCACATCCCCAAGGTGCAACCCTGAGCTACAGGCACAGAGCACCCAAGCCAGTGCTTAGATAAGAAAATTTGCAGTTTGTGCTGTGCAGAGCTGTTCACTGACAGCAGAGCAGTAAACACCTTCCTTCCTCTCTCCAGATATAATGAGATAATGTATTTATTTACACCAAAATAATAGCTAAAAGTGGTTATGCAAACAGCTTCATTCAAAGCCTCCATATCACCATTTGCCTCCTTTCTCCTACTGGCTATGTATTTTCTTGGCTCTGCCTGACTATTGTTGTGTACAAAATTATTAGGGAGATGAGGATCGAGGAGCATGTCAGCCCTGTTGCCTGTGAGCCAGCTCGTTAATCCATAACGTGTGCCGATTGCTGATTGCAAATCCTTCGCCGTTCCAGCGTTCGCCAGGTGTGAGGATTCGAATCCAGGCAGCTTTCCAGCTCTTTTGTGAGGGTAACCCTGGGTAGCATCTGTCAGCACCACTGCTGAAAATCTTTTCCAGCAAGAGAATCCTCCTTCATCCAACTAATATTCCTTCTACTCCTCCTTTTATAAGCTCCCACCAATTTTAGTATTTCTTGGTTATATTGCAGCAGACTGAGAATCTGATTCTCTTTAGCACTAAGTGATGTTTCTTGGAAGGGTGAATCTTCTCTGATTAAATATCTTCATACACCAATAATTTCATGAGGTAGAAAACTTCCTAAATAAATCCGAACTACAGCACTAAGTCCCAGGTCATATGCACACACATATATCTTCTTTATGAAGATAAAGAGCAGTCTTCATAATGTAAATTCTCACATGAATAGTCCAGATCATTGCATTCCATACCCAGGCATACAGAGGCAATATAATCTTTTCTGGTCTCATTTTTGCATTGCAAAGCATCTCCTCAAAAATCAGAACTTGTTAGTGGTTGGCTCAGTTTGAAAGCAGTGTTTGGCCATGGGGCCTTCTCCAGTGGGATGGCCTTGCAATGTCAACTATTGCCACAATATATACACAAGTCTATGGCCCTTTCAGCAAAAGCAAAGAGAAATCACTGTCTTCTGAGCACCTTTCATCCCTTTGCTGATTGCCTGTCAGATTGGTTACTAAGTGAATGGAAAGGAAGTGTCTTGAATGACACAAGCCAAGTTCTGGTAACAATGCTGAGACCAGCTGATGGGTGTTGAGGGGAGGTTTTGTGTGTCCCAGGATGGACATTCGTTAAGCTTATTAAAATGTGATCAGTTCCAGGTAGCATCTGCTCTGTTACAGGAGCTGCTTAATGAAAGTAATTATAAAGTACTGTGAAGTATGAGTTTGAAAGTATTAGGAAATACTAGTCAAAAGGCAGGCAGTAATGAAGCATCCATGCATTCTACATGTTTCATTAACATGTGCTTGAATAATTTCCCTTATGAAAAAAATATTCTGAAGAGTTCCTTTGTTTTTCTTCACTCATGTTCTGAGTTTGAGATATCTGTCTGAGGAGGAGGATAAAGCTATGCTATTTAACGCAATCATCCAGCAAACAGGAATAGCAAATATTCTGCAGACACAACTCACAGAAGACCTGCACTCCGAAAATCTGCTGTTGACAGTTCTCTTTCATAATTAATATATTCTAAGGAAATCAGATTTGTCCATGAATCATTTCCTTCACAAGAAAGGAACTAAATTCATAATGACTGTATCCCTAATGAAAAGTTTGAACAACTCCAAGTGGAGTTCAGCGAAACCTCTGTGACATTAAGCATGAGTAGAAATGCAGTTTAACAGTTGAAGTGTCACACTGAAATTCAAGAGGATAAATGAGCTCTATAACAGTTGTATATGTTTCTCAGAGATGTTTGTACTCGTAGGTTTACTTTACAGCCTGCCAAGTGGCAGAACAGTATCAGAGCAGTGTGTAAACACACACTGTAGAGCAGAAATGGCTGTACCTCTTTGGACAGGGAGGCTCTTTTTCCTCACCTCCCAAAAGGCTTCGCTCCGACGTTGCTTCGGTTGCATTGCTAGGGGGCTGTTTCTGTGGGCGTTTAGGCCCTAGTGGCTGCATCTTCCAACACAACCCTAGAGTTGGTCATGGTCAGCAAGCAGAGTTCCCAAGTATTAAACCCTGTCCATATGAATGTTTAAAAAGCTAATTGATGTATTTTCAAACATCAGATGTGGCCAGGGCCTTAGTCACTTTGGAAATATGCAGCAAGTACAGGCATAGGGTCCCCAGTGGCAAGTAGAAACAGCCTGGGAAACTGTCAAACCCAACACAAGAGGAGAAAGAAGAAGGGAACTGCAAAGGATTCCAGTTTGGGTTATATCTGATTTTACTAAATAAAAAGAGGCTTGAACCTGATGAGAGGCTTTGGGTTCATGAGAAGCAGACAGGAGGCCTTTTCTAACCTTCAAAGAGAAATCTTTCTTTCTTCTTCCTTTCTCTCGGAGTATCCTGACGTCTCTGAGGAGAATGACACAGGCAATCAGGCAATTGAACCTGGAAACTTCTTCTTTCTTTTTACAAAGACAAAAACTAATTATCTTTGAAGGAAATGGGGAACACACACCTTTCCCCCCACCCTATTTGCACAGGGCTGTCAAGAAAGTGCTAGGGCCTATTCTGAAATTTTCTTTTAATCTTCATTTTCTGCCTTGTTCTGTACAGACAAAAACTAGGCCTAAATACTGCCAGAGGGGGCAGGAATTCACACCTGTTTTCAAATCTGTGTTAGCTGAAGCCACTGAAAATCAGGATGGGAAAGTATCATCTGAGTGAAATACTGTGTTTTTATTCATGACAGAAGTTTTTTCTATTCACTGTGCTCTCTCTCTATAATTAAAGAAAGTGCATTTAGATCAATGGGCCTCCTTTCAAAAGAGATAGGATCTTCCACACCTTAATTCAAAAAAAGAGACACGAAGACAAGAAAATTCTCTAACAGCAGGAAAAAGAGGAATGAAACTGATATGGAAAGCTAAAAAGTAGATCTCTCGCTGCTGGAATGGAAACGAAGGAGTCAAATGTAATGCTTGCACTACTAAGTTACACGCACTACTGCGTCAGCTGGTTGCATCCAGCAAGATGCTGGGAGCCCTCAGCAATGTCTGAGGGAGTTGGCATCCCAGGCCTATTGCTATTCCCACTTTTGCCTTGCTTTTTTTTTTTTCCCCCTGCACTTTATCACTGTGTATCAGTGGTCCCCAATCTCTGTTGGTTGTTACTCCACTTTTATTGGGACCTTTCTGCAGCCTTGTGACCCAAATACCAACATACGCAGTTTTAATTTTATTAGGCTCACACTCACCCTTGTAACTGCTATAATCCCTCGTTCGGGGCCTGCTGGTATAAATATTGCCTACAACCTGTCAGGTACTGCATCATGCTAATATAAACAGCGCCTCGAGGTTTAGCTAGGCAGTGCCAACTACGTCTACACTTGGCCCAGCTTTTACCATCTGTCATATCAAATGGCATGGTGATATTTGCTGCCCTTTGCGATAGATTCTCTTGCAATGGCATCAACTAAATAAGCATATAAAGCCCAAAAGCTTTGAATACACAAAGGTTGTCTCTCCAGAAATCAGCATTAATGCAAATCCTGGATTTGAGCGCTATGGCACAATCTTAAATGTTATTCAGTACCAAAAAGAGCATGCATTCCTTGAGCAGGGTTGGAGACACGTGGCTGGTGAGGTGAAACTCCAAAGGCTGGGAATTTTCATTCAGATGGGGCATACAAATGGCTGCTGCCTTTACTCAAAAGTTAGGACACGCTCCTCTTCAGCTTTATGCATCATGACCCCCCTTGCAATGCAGAGAAACTGAGTAAAATGGTCAGTTTGGGTTGAAGGAATGAGAAGAAAAGATTGGCCCAGGAAGAGTCCTCAGGAAGGCTGCCCCAGCGCCCCAGAACTGTGACCTGAGAGGAGGAAGGAGGCAGGGCAGGGAGGAAAACACCTGCCCAAGGCATCCTGCTCCAACTGCCCCTTCTCCCCCAAGGTAGTTCCAGGGCTGTGAGGAATTTGGGGCCTCAGATGTGCCCTAAAGAAGGACAGAGGGGCCCAAAATCCCTCCTTTTTCTGTAGCTCCTGAACACAGTCGAGTAAACCTCCAAACACCTGTCAGGGCCTTTTTACACATGATTTATTTCTGAACGTTCATGCTGACGCAGCCTGAGTTTTTCGGAAAGGTTAGAAATGGAAAAGGCCTGTGAGGTCATTTAGGCTGTTTCCCAGCCATAACCACAGGATAAACACAAAGTAAAATAAAATTCTCACTGTAATCTAATATAATTTAACTTCCAGGATTGCTTCCACATTCAGTTTAGTCTGAAAATCCAGAGTGGCATAGTTTAAATCATCTTTCTCAAAATGAAAAAGATGTCACTCAAAATTTATATTTCCCTCTGCAGGACTTCCTGTGCGATAAACAAACAATAGCTTCTCTCTGCACCTACCCTCCTTCCTCTCTGTGTTCTCTTCTTACTTGGGATTCGGTTCCAACAGCCAGAAAATAGAGCCATTATAAGACAAAATGTAGAGCCACAGGATGTAATAATTCAGGCTTTAATGTTCTTTTGAATTGGAAGTTGGATTTAGAAGGGAAGTGAAAATCCAGCTGTGTAGAAGCAGCATTCCCGGTGGCTGCCGCATTCCTGGGCTGCACTGCCCCTTTGCTCCCTCCCCTGGGCTCTGGCCTTGGGTCGCCAAGTGACTCCTCACTTGCTCATATGTGGGAAATAAGAGAAGTTTGCAGAGCCTGCTTCTATTAAGGCCACATTTGCAAGGAATTATTTCACTACAGCGAAATGGCAGAAGGGCCTGTTTTTCATGCAGTGGATGCACCTGCACCCTCGCAGTGCAACACGGGGCCGGGTGAGCAGAGGCTGGGAAGGAGCTGTGTTCCTTCCTGTACTGATGCCACCACGTAGACACACACGGTGACCAGTTCTTTCACTCAGCATTAGATGGAATGTTAATACATTCCCACATATCAAATTTGTCCCTGGGGACAACACCCAGTAGGGCAGGATTGCCACCCTAAATCTGTTTGATCCCATGTATGATAAAATTAAAACATAAGGATTAAGGGTGACAAACACAGGTCAGGGACTCTTAATCTGAGCAGTGCAGCAGCTCATGGTGCAAAAACTCATGGTGGAGAATCCTTTCTGATACATAGCACAGCACACTACCATCTGGGATTTTAAAATCAGACCATAAGTGTCTCCAATGCACTTAGCTATGTGTTTAATAGAGTTTTAATTGCAGAGTGATTGCATGTAATATTACAGAATTGCCACAGATTACTTAATTGACTATTCGTTTGTGGAGGTTAAGCAGTTATTCTTCTCAATCTGTGTTTCTGCTGGTATAGATTCCTGCCTCCATATTATTTGGCTCTGCACTCTCCAAGCTACAGAAGCACAGGGCTTTTCCTAAGAGGAAAACACTTTCAGTTAACACATTGGTAAATTTAACAGCCAGATGTGTAGGATTGTTAAAGTTTATTCCAAAAAGAATCAGCTCATGCTATTTCTCAAGAGGTACACGCAGTGGAAAGTACCTAGGAAATGCCAGTGTATGTAGGTTGGTGAAAAGATTTTCTGAACATCCTTGTGTGCACAAATGCCTTTTCCATCGTGCTGGAAAGCTGGACCAGCTCTGACCCTCTCTGTCCCAGCAGGACTCTTGGTGTCCCCGTGGGGACGTCACTGCTCTGTTGCCCCTGACATGACACTTCGCACTTCTCCCATGCTACGTTTCATTTAGGCGCTGCCCCCTTTGAAGTCCAAAGCAAAGCTGCTTGGGGCAGGATCAGGCACAGGTCACATTCATTCGCTTAATTGTGTCTTTTTAGACCGGCTGAAGAGCTGCAGGCAGCGAGTGACGAGTTCCGGCTGCTATCACAATGACTGCCCAGCAGCCAAACATATTCAAATCGAAATAACGAATTACTTGGACAAGAAAATGAAAACAGACCCTCCAGCCTTCCTTCCAAAACATGTCTCTTCAGCTGCCTTAAACTTTATCAAATAAATGGCTTTTTCAGCATTCCTGGAAGATGCCTTCATACCTCTTGCAGCCTGATTCTGAAGGAGCAGAGCCCTCTCCAGTGCTACAGTTGTGTTTAGTAAAAGAAACAGCATGTGGGGCTGAAACTCCCGAATGCCGGTAGGAATCCGGGAGCAACTCCACCAGCAATGATACCCCCAAAGAGAGGGCACAGACCCTTCTCCCCACCGCACGTCGCTGTTGGGGCCGGTTGCTGAAGGCTCCTTGTGCCTCTCAGCTGTGCAACAGTGATGGGGAGACACAACCAGGGGCTCTCCCCAAGGGCTGTGTTCTCCAAGGAAAGCAAGGCTGCTCCCTTGCTCCCCTCCGAGTTATGGCATAGCTCCAAGGGAAGAGAGGGACAGGGCTTGGAACATATCCCCAGCAATATCTTTTCAGTCCCAAGGTGGAAGGAAAAACAGCCTTTGTGTCTTAGTACCAAATCTAGGTTGCACTGTTGGTACAACACCCTGAGAGAGAGCTCTGCAGCTTCCTATCCTTTACAGGTCACATAAAGGACAAGAGTGATGTGGCCCTTATTCTCTGTAGAGCAAATTTGGGATAAAAAATTAACATGATTATTTTATTTAGCCTTGATTTTCTGAATGGTTTTTATTGTGTTATGTTTTAACTGAGATTTCTTTATTTCCTGCTTGGATTCTGCCAGAATCCTGTTTTTTCAGAGAGAGGTTGAAATACGTATTACAAAAGGAAACACGTCTCTCCCTCAGTTACCTGATTTATCTACTTTCTAATCTAGATTGACAAAATCGCTTTACCGTTTGGGCTTTTATTCTTCAGAATTAATTCATGCTGCATTTTGTTTTCCATTGTCTGATGTTTCTCAGCTAGAATCTGGAAAGAAATACATAATGTCTTTCTCTGCTCATCTTTCTAATTAATCATTTTTATTATGGCAATAGTCAGACCCAAGCGTTTTGCACTCCCTTGCTCAAATATTGCACAAATACAGAACGGAGAAAATTTTGCTCCCAAAAAACAGCCTCTGAAGCTGTTTATGATCCCAAGCACCATTGGGACCATGGTCAGTGGCTCTGTGCCATATATGCAGCTCTGTGTAGCAAACTAATGGGATTATGTTGTCCCTTATTCCCTGCCTACCTGGATGAAAAACATATACTATCTGTCTCTGTGGGAACTTTAGACAAAATACCAGTGCCACAAGGGCATAGAACACAAGGACAGATGCAAGTAAAGACCAATATTACTTTAGCCAGAATCTGAGCTAGGTGCCAGCAGTCCCTTACCTATAGCGTATCTTCTTCTGCATCTACACTTTAGCTCTCTTCTCTGATTTCTGCTGCACTTGTCTTTACAGATATTTACAGGCTGTCTCTCCCTCAGGCTTATTGATGCTTTGCACAGCAGCCATGTAAGAGCAAGCGGAGCTTTCCACAGTGTGTGGGGATAAACATGCACCAAGACAGGTCCCTTTTTCACCTCCGATGAAGAATTGCACACGGAAAGTAATGGACTCTCTTTGTACCTTGCAGGCGCTGTGGTGATTGCCTTTGTGGTCTGCTGGCTTCCCTACCACATACGGCGGCTCATGTTCTGCTACGTCCCCTCTGGTCACTGGACAGAGTGAGTCACGGCCCGAAAGCCACGTTCACAACATGCTGGGACAGGGGGGAACCAGGTCCTTAACATCTCGCTTTACACATGGGGAGAGGATGGGAGAGCAAAGATGCTCTCCATGCATGAGCCTTGAGCCTCAGTCCTCTAATTGCTCCTTTGTTGCTTCTCTTGGATTTCTTCTTGGGATTGATAGCCAAATTTACAGTCTTTATTTTAATATCTAAACCCCCAGAGGAGGTTGAAGGAAGCATTAGCTTGAAATTAGGTGCATCAACAGTCCTTGCTGCTTTCACTGAGACCCACAGAATAGTCCCCTGTTAACAACAGTGACAAATACTTTCCCCTGACGGTCCTGGCTAACATGACGTTTGGGCTTGGGGGGATTATAGCAGATTGCTGTATCCATGACAGAAACATCCATCACGGGCCCTAGGATGGAACAGCTCGTGTCTGTGCACGATTTAATTCCACAACACTACAATTTCTAAGTGACAGGAGAGATTACACAGACGGGAAAATAACTGCACTGTTCACTGAGCCTAGGGTAGATTATTTACTTGCTTTTATAGGCCATGAATCAAAATTAAGTACTAGCAGTTGTCACTGAGCAGAAAGTATCTAGGTTCTTGGAAAGTTAGGGGACAGCAGGCTGTGTGCAATTGCACCCATGTCTAATGCATGGGCATTGCTCACAGGGGTGCCAGTGCCCCCAGATGTCACCTCAGCCACATCAGCCTTTCTGCAGCACCGGATCAGGTGCCCCCAGAGCAGTTGCAGAGCTGCCCATTCAGTGTGAATATGTGATTAAGCACTAATTCCCTTTGGGAATATATGCCCAGGTAACCTAGGGGAAGACACCATGAGAGGTGTTTGGAGAAAAATATGATATTCGTAAAGGTCCTTCTCCCAAGTGCTGCCTCCCCTGTGCTCTCTGGGATGGAGTCTGTTTGCTGAAATGAACAGGAAAAAAAGGAAAAGAAGAAAAGATCTGCAATGCTAAAAAGTGGATCAACTGAGAGACATTAAAATTTTATAAACTCCAAGCGCAAATAATAGTAATTTACAGTACAGCAGTCTACAGAATAGAATTGTAGATCCAGCCATAGTAAAAAAAAAAAAACGAACCTTATATTTAAGCATGAAGACAGAGCTTTGGGCACTCACTGGGGTAAATTGCTTTTTTCTTGTTTGTTTTCCTATATGAAAAGCACTTAAAGCAACAATCAATTATGTAACGGCTGGATTTGCTTTCAGTAAAAGGGGTAGAGAATTTTATCAGCAGTTAGTGTGAATTTATTCATAGTGGCTACATTCTGCCTTTTTTTTTCTTCTTTTAAAAGCCAAGTAAAATTTTAGAAAAACACTGAATTTACAACCCTGTTATGAATGGTGAGCTATCCATGTGATGGCTAATAAGAGCTTGCAGCATCTTGACATAACAATGTATAAATGTGTGTGCCTACCCATGAAGAAGAGAAATTTTTGCTAAATTAATTCTTCACAGCTACATAAAGAGATTCTGCTTGTAAGAGCTGGAGTTAGGGCAAGACCTCTGTAGGTCATTTGACCTATTTTTGGCCCTCCATGGGTGGAAACATGGATGTTTCCTTGGTGGACCATGCACTGACACCCACCGGCAAGCACATGTCCCTAACCAAGAAAGGTCAGCTGAGCTTCAACATGTCTTTTTACTCTTTTTCTTGTGGCTTTAAATTATCTCAGATTTCCTCAGAGTACTTAGATTTTTATCTTCTGTCTGTTCTTGCAGTTTCCTTTATAACTTCTACCACTACTTCTACATGCTGACAAATGTCCTCTTCTACGTCAGTTCGGCAATCAACCCCATTCTCTACAACCTGGTGTCTGCAAACTTCCGACAGATCTTCATCTCCACGCTCACACTCCTGTGCCTGCCGTGGAGGAAGAAGAAAAAACGACTCGCCTTCACCAGGAAATCCAACAGCATCTCCAGCAACCACACGTTTTCCAGCCAGGTCACCAGGGAAACTACATATTGAAGCCAAAGGAGGAAGGGAAATATATATTAACCTGGAATCAAAACTTGAGAGAGGCCTTTGTGACTTTCATGCATGGTCTCCAAATTCACATAACACAAATGTGTTTAGCAAAGTCATTTTTGTTGGAAAAATAGGCTTTGTTCTGCCAGTAACTTTGAGGTTATGTTAAAGCATTGGCCTTGCCTCTTGTGAGTAATGTCTACACGTTTTGTAACTTCAGTCTGGTGTAAATCCAGATGCAGTGTTAACTGGGAAGCCAAAACATGTTAAATGTAGGCAAATCCATACTGCATTTCATCCTTTTCTCAATGCGGAGATGCCATGTTCACATCCAAGGGTTTGAGATCACTTCCCTTGGTGGCACTGAGCAGAGAGTCTAATGAGGAGAAAGCAGTTTTTAATAGAAAGGAATGTTTTGGGGGAATGGACGTACTCATCTGTGAGATGTTCAATCAATGAGGAGTGAAACACTCAGGGAGTCAGGCAGTTATGTAAAAAATACTCCTAAATTCTGATTACCATTACCTGGGTGCTCAAGGTACTTTAGCTCCTTGAAATTAAATAAGAGCAGATGATGCCTTATCTAGATAGGGATCTGGAAGAACAGAAATCAATACTGGTTTTGAAATAGGGATCATCTTCTCCTTTAGTGTATAAATGTAGTTGATGGCACAGAGAGCCCCCACTCTTGTTTATATTGGTACTGCAAGACCAATAAACAACTCTGGTAAAGTCAAGAATGCAGAAACTGTGCCCAGCTGGAGTGCTGAAAATGAGCAAAGAAGGGCAATCTTACTTCTGCCACAAGCCAAAGCCTATTTTTACCAGGGGAAAAAGTCAGCTGGTTTGTATTAAGAGGTGAGAAACTTCCTGGCTCATGAGGGCTACAGGCTGCTGAGTTAAAAGCGACCTGCCTGAATTCTGTGAGATATAAGGCCTTCAGATTTTTTCCATTCTTATTCCAGTTCTGCTCCTTTCTGCATTATTTTTGCAAGGCTGACATCTCATAGGAAACCAGCTATAGGCAGAGACCTCTTGTTCCACCTTTTCTTTCATTTCTTTTTGCTAACAAACCTATTTGCCTACAAATGCATGCATAGTGCAAATGAAAAACAGAAGGAGGTTGAAGTTGAGGAGTTTAGCTCTGGAACGACTTCCTTTTAACAAGCCAGAGAAGTGG
The DNA here is from genome assembly GCA_013398735.1 of Nothocercus julius. Lineage (NCBI taxonomy): Eukaryota > Metazoa > Chordata > Aves > Tinamiformes > Tinamidae > Nothocercus > Nothocercus julius. The sequence goes on from VZSV01000029.1 coordinate 5,816,963, forward strand.
GAGTGAGAACTGTTGGGTCTGAATAAGTGATTCAAAAACAGAAGATGTGAGGCAGGGCTCCTGCAGCATAAGGCCCCATAGTAAGCTAGGCTGCTTGACAGAAGCAGTCAGAGGTTGTGACAAAGCCCATTCACATGCTCTGAAAAGAAAGCAGGATCAAAATATAGAGAATAAAATCTATTTTCTCTTCCCCTTCTTTCTCCTCTTGATTCTACCTTTGAATTTGAAATTTTTCAACCGGCCAAGAGAGGCAGCCTGAGGTTTTCTGCTGTGTGTTTCCATCTCTGACAGCAGACCTTGAGATGCAACAAATTGTTCCAGAGCCTTCAGCACCAGAAATCATGGGCTTCTGGGGATAAGTTAACGGGCTTTCCCTGACATCACAGCACGAGATGGGGATGTGCATGAACGCAGCAGTTGAACTATCATCCTATGCATCCTGTGCTGGGATTTTGCTATTAGCAACCTTGTGTCCACCTTTATAGCAGGGCAGGAACTAGATCAGTGTTGTCCCTGCCCACTGGCTTGTTGCTGTATTACCTTGCTAGGAACATTCCTAACATATCCCACCTCTTGAGCCGTCTCAGTAGGAACCCACCCAGTAAACCAGCCGTTACTGCTATCTTGTATCCTTGCTCATGCAAAGATGACTCGAAAACATCCGTTCAGGACAGTCAATGCATTTTAGTAATGGTCTGGGCTTTCCTAAGCAAGGCTGTCACAAACCTTTGCTAGCAATTCAAACAGCTAGAAAACTGTGAGCCACACATTAGATCAAAGGACAGATGGGAGAGCGTTTGTAATGTGGGTACGTTTTGATCCTGCCTGGAGTAACTGCGAGAATGGCTATTCTCTGGTGGTAGCAGCCACTGTGATTCATTTTGTGGTTCAAAGTGGCTGCGTGAATGGGCAGGTAGATCATTCCTATTTGAAAGCACAGTGCTTTCAGGAATAATAACAGGAATTCCCTGTAAAGAGAGCATTGTGGGAGGTGGGACTCACTGCTCCCGTGCCCTGGGCAGGGGAGGCTCCATATCTCCATCAGGTGCTTCATTAGGATGGGAAGGCTTTCCCTATTAGGGTGACAAATCAGCAGTGCCATGTGGCTGCAGGTAATTCAGCTCTCCAGTCTTTGCCCCTTCTGCTCATCTAACGAGGACCCACGTTGTGCCCAGCGTTAGGTAGTCACTGTGTAAGATACGTGGATCTAGTGCCATGACAAGTGGCCACAGATCTTCCCCTCCAGTGAAATCTGTCTCACAATAGTGGAGATCAGTCACTGATTCACTGAGAAACACTGATTTTTCCTGGTTCAGATACAGTTATTTCAGGAGACAGGGCCCTCTGGGCTCAGGACATAGAGAAAATGCCAGTGAGTTGAGTGATAGCTCAGCAATTCCTGAGACATTTATAACGTGGCCATTGCATAGACTTCGCCAGCACCATAAAACAGGCTACATCAGCCATGACTTCCAACCTGCCAGGGATGGGGGGTTATCTTAATGCCTAGTTCAAAACCACTCCAAAAGAAAGGGCTCAAAATAGAAATCAGTGGGGCTTTAGCTTCTTCTGATTCAGCCAAACTACAGGCTCTGTCCTGTCATGCCTTCTCTTAATTTCTTGCCCTGGTTGTATCCAAACAGGGGGCAGAGATTATATTTGACAAAGCACTTTTGTTGCTCATGTGCAGTTGACTCCTCTTTGGCGAGAAAAACAAGTTATGGGATGACAAAAAAAAAAAAAAAAAAAAAAAAAAAAGGAAGGTGAGGTTTCTTTGGAAGAAAACTTCCAAGGAACCAATAAATATTGTCAGAAAAGGCATGAGCAGCTTGGAAGAAGAGGCTGCAGAAGCCTATCCATACTGCCTTGTGGGCTGTCTGTAAAACGCTGAGTTGCAGAAGCACAAACAGACTTGTCAATAAATAGTTTACTCACTGTGTGGACCTTAATCTAATGCCTGTCTATTGAACTTCAGATTTTTATGAACGTGCAGGAGGACAGTAGCTGAGCGGGGCAGTCCCGGCAAGACGCAGGTTTTCATGGCTGTAGTGAGCTGCATTCATGGCACCCTGAGAGCTTCCAGCTGATAAAGCAGAGGAAGGTGAGCTGGAATTGGAATAAATGATTCGTTGTGGACATAGTCCATGACAGGTCATCTCCACTGCTCTCACAGCTCCTGTACCGGCAAAGCCCAGGTACTATGAGCAGAGGAAGAGGAGTCTTAATGTCATACTCTTAATATCGGCCTTCCAGGCAAGACACTGTTTAAATGGTTCTGGAGAGGACCCAAATTTTCTAATTTCACCTCTAAATAGAATCAACAGCTGGGAGGTAGATTCTGAAACCTCCCAAGGAAGATGTAACTGCGTGTTGCTTTGACTTTCACTAGGATTTAACATCCTGTGTGTATCAGTTACTTTGGAATATCCACCTTTGAAGTGTTAAACATTATTAATATGCTTGTAAAACACCAACCTGCTAAAATGTGCTTAATTATCTTAGAAAACACTGTACAAAGATTGTGATCGCACATAAGATGCTTGTCTTAGATTTTCATTACTGATATACACTGGCAGCTTACAAAATATTTGATTACAGCTCTGAGAAAGTATTTGACTTGGCATAAAAATGGGAACAAGCTGGAGTGAAAATTAGTCTATCACAAACTCTTTCCTCTGTGTTTTTTGGGCTCACATTCTGAAGAGCTGACTATTTGGGGGGATTTGTCCAAGCAGTGTGCTGGCTTCTAAAGATCTGTTCTTGCAGTTTAACACAGCCTTAATCTGAGACGGCAGCTCAAAGCTACCTCTTCCACTGGGCAAATCTGACTACCCATGTTGAGAAGTGGAAGTCACCACTAAGCTCATCCTCTCCCGCTTCCACCCTCAGTTCTGCTCTATACAACCTGTTTTCCTCCCGCTGAGCTCAGAAAAGTGCGTGCAACTCTCCACAAAACCCCACAGTTTTGTAAAGCATGGCATGGTAGAGCAGCAAAGCAAAAAGTACAAACTGCCCAGTATATACTGGGGATATACGTAAGAAATATGGTTCTCTTTCTCTCCATGCCTTTTTAACGACAGCTAAACCACTAACCCAACAAGGTTTAGCTTTCAACCTAATCAAGCAGAAGTGGCTTTTACCGTTAGACAAAGTACATAATTGCATCCCTTAATTCCGACGTTGTTTGAATTCTCTGTGGGGAGGAGAGGAGTGTCTGTGCAGCATGCCGTTAATCTATGCAAATTTCCTATACGTGCTTTGAACTGCTCGTTTCAACTAAAAAAAAAAATCCATTGGGCCCACAGATGTGAAAAGCTGCCAGATGGATTCAGAGAAATTCCCATCTGAAGAGACCCCATCCAGTGATCTCTTCAAACATCTGAGTTTCAGTATAAGGGCCACCCATTTGTCTCTGTGCACAGGCAGATTTCCAAAGTCACCCTGTTATTCAGAAATCTCCCCCGGACAGGATTTTCTCACCAAAGGCCCAGCACACGTCACTGTTTGAATGCTCTGCTGAGCTTGTCCTTTTTGTAAAGTGCATGAGATCTTGCTTCAGTGACTGCGCCCGCGAAGAAGAAAACTAAATGGAAAAGCCAGAGTGAGCAGGACGCATGCTGTAAACACAGCACGAACAGGACCTTTCCATTTATAACATTAAATGTTTAGAGGAATAAGAAAAATGAGGCGTGCTGCTGCTGCAGACAACTCGTGTTGCAGATTTGAGCTGAGCATCTGTGCGGCTACCGCTTGTAGGTGCCCGTCGTGAGTGGACCCTGCAGCATGGCAGAGCTGGAGGTTTCATGTGCAATATGCTGAGTGTTAGTCTGATATCTCTCTGATTGTGTTGTTTGATAAGTGTTCTTTTTTTAAAAAAAAAAGCTGTATCTACAAGAACTCTGTCTGATTCCTAAAATTACAGCTGAACTACTTCTATTTTTAGTTTGAATTGGGTTAGCAGGAAAAGAGAAATTGCTCATCTGAAACTTTATGAAGATGCATCCCAGCTTTGTGATGGAGGGACTCTTCCCCAACTGCGTGATCTGATACTCCTGCACATGTTGTACTTACGGTGAACATTTTTTTTAAAGTGCACCTTTTTTTTTTTTTTTTTCTGAACTAAAAAATGTTGATGTGCTTTATTTTCCGTGGCCTGTTGCGCATTGGGAATAATGAACGTTAAGAGCGTGTCTGTGTCACCTTTGCAATAGTTGCTGTGACAAAGGGACGAATGGGGCTGTGAAATCCTTTTGTGTAGTGATGGGAAACACTCTTTAAATGTAACACGCTGTTATTGATATTCTATTTAGTGATCAAATTGCAATGCAACGGTTACTTCCTGGTATTAGCCTTTGTACTGTATGGTATTCTACTCCATTTTATTTTATTTTATTTTNNNNTATTTTATTTTATTTTATTTTATTTTATTCGGTCATTTATTGATCCTAAGAAATAAATATCCAAATTTAAGGCTTGGACTTATTGTGCTTGAAATGTCAGCCGGGTGTTTATGACACAGCCAGCTTACAGACCGGGCTATCTGTTTGCAGTCTAAAGGTGTGAAATCTCATTGCCCTTGAACTGATCATTGCATCTCCTGTGCAGAAGAGCCCTCTGAGCACCCGCGCCGGCTCTTCAGCTCAACCGCAGCACTGGAGTGCCAGAAAAAAAACCCACAAAATCACATTTTTCAGCCAACTGGCCCTGATGACTTGGTGTCTGGCAGAGGCAAAGGTTGCCTGGAAAACAGCAACAAAATAATATTTAAATATTGACAACTGTTCATAGCCTGAACATACATTTTCCAAAATGAAATGCCCCCATCTCTCTGAAAGCTTTTCAGGGCTGCTTTTGGCTGAGAAGAGCAGGATCCCCTGCTGTCTTCACACCATCAATTATTAAAGAATCAAAATCAGTTATCTGGTGGATCCTTTTATTTGCTACCCAGCCCAGCTCTGTTCAAAGGGGCATTTTCAGTCCACTGCCTGAGGAGCAGCAGTTAGAGCGTCAGCAGCGAAACCCGCAGTCCGCGGCGCTGCTCTCGCCTCCTGCTTGCACAAGGATTTTGTGCAGGGCAGGACGTTCCCAGCGGAGCAGCCACAGAAACAGAGACCGGGTTCAAGCAGCGGTGAGAAGTGTTGCCCTCTGCCCGTCGCTGCTCCGGCTCGGGGCTGCTTGGGAAAAGCAAATCCCTTGGGAAGGGGAGACCCCCTCACCACCCACAGGACCCTCCACCTAATACCACGAGGCCCCACCAGCCCCGAGGGAACCAGAGGGGCTCAAGAGCTTTCTGGTCTTCTTAGAGAGGCACTGTGCCTCGAGCAATGGGGAATACTTTCCATTTGGTCCATACTGCTCGTTTCAATTATAAAACCAATTTCCATAGTTCACAAGAGGGAAATTTCAGAGGCCTTTTTGAAACAAACGTTGCGTTATAGCAGATGGCTTCATAAAACTTAATAAACATCCATCCAGAAGTTAATTTATTTACAATGCCTTTAAATCCTCCTCTGCCTGATTGAATTTGTTTGAATTGTAGATCAGGTTGGAGTACATTGGCGGGGACATTTAAGCAACCAGGCGGTGGCAGGCAGCACCTCCTGGCTGTTTTCACAAGCCTCGTGCAGGTTGTGAAGCACGAAGGGACGCTGGGCACTCAGGTGCAAAGCCCGTGCAGAGGTGCAGGAGCCCAGACACGGCCCATCGCCCTCCATGGTTTTGGCAACTTCTCCTTCAAAAGGAAGCCAGGGATGCATCAGCCCTCCACAGGCAGCAGTTTCCACAGGAATCCACAGAAAGAAGGAAAGAGAGAACAATTTCCTATAATTGTTTCATTTGATGATGGGCTATTTGAAGCAAATATGCTTCAAATATCTTCAAATATGGGGATATTTGAAGCAAAATATGTGGCAAGAGCCCAAAAAAACCATATCTGCCTGTTTCAGAGACGGCCAGAACATCATTATAGGTGTGAATGCAACCTCAGCACATGTCCCTGAGTGTACACTTGCTAAAATTTTCAGTCTTTCAAGTGGATACCGATTCCTCTTGCTTGAAATTGCTGCCTGACTCAGCTGCTCTGCGCCTCCAGGGGCAAGACGTTTCCTGACACTTGGCTGCTCCTCTATGAAATCCCAAAGAAATGGGATATCCTCCACCCCCTTAACGCAAAAGTGTAAAACCACCTTGCAGAGCAGGAGCAATGCACTCTGCCTGCTTTAACACGGCTCTGCCGTACGCTGCTGCTGCCGGTGGTGCAGAGCTCGCCATGTCCTTGTAAGCAGAAGTGACAAAAAGGAGCCATTCCGAGTGCAGGGCCTGGAAGATCTCCCTGCTCTGCAGAGGTACAAAACGAACAACGAGCTCCTCACTTGCGAGTAACACCGGGAACTTGGATGCTCTGTTTCGTCTTCCCTCGTCTTGATAAAATGCAACATGAAAACGCAGGAGTAGACACACCGTACTCTGCCATTTCTTCAGCTTCAGTTATAGCAAGGGCTGAATCTGGGATTTCTCTCTCCCTTTCTCCTGCTTATCCTTTCTCCTCTCTTTAGAAACTCAATGAGGGAAGAGAATGTATGTCCAACGTTTATGCAATGCAGCTTTAATAATTAAACACATCATAATTAATCAGGAGGTTTGATTATTCCCTACATCATCACTACTGAAGGGTGCTCCCTTCACTCATTTCTGGACACATTGATGTCCCCAACTTTTCATGAACACCCTCGAGATCAAATAGCAGTCACTATTAGGATTTAAAAGCATTAACGCATGGCTAACAAGCCCTCATACTCCATCCTTTCAGCACAGCAAGGCCAATCTTGTCTCTCTTATAGGTAGGGATTTAAAGCACAAAGGACTTAAGGAATTCACTCAAGCCATTTAATGAAATTTTCTTGTAAGACAGAGATTCAAGCTTCAATATTTCCATCCCAGTCAGCTCTGATTCATCTTCCCTTTCATTCAGCATAAGCAGGTTGTCCAGGACTTATTTTAAGACTCCATTACATGAGGTTTATTAGCAAAGCATGCCAACCTCTGACTATTTAAAAGCAAGTTCTCCCTGGCTCTCAGCAACAGCAAAAACCTTGGCCTTGCACTTGGCAGCTTTCAAAGCACTCTAGCTGGAGCCTCTCTCTTGTCCTTGGTACCTGCTTCCCTATAGAAAACAGGGATTGCAGGAGAAGGTGAAGTACTGTCTCCTGGATAAGAAAAAATGCCCACACAGGAACAAGCACCATTAAATGAGAGTGACCTTAGTGGTGACATGGGGAACTATAAAGAAGTCAGTGCCACCTGACATTTCTAATGTTCTATCTCGTTTACCCACTTGAAAAGCAGCTATGACTCTCAACAGTATTTTTAGCACTGCCCCCACCTAAAGCATGCATTCCTGTAGCGCTCCACATAATTGCATAAACTATTTTATGTTTTCCTTCAGCCTGGAAATTGGGATAAGATGAATTTCTCTCTACCATCGCTGCAAGCACAACATTAGGGTTTTTTGTGACCATCCTAGAAAAATGTCTTATGTTGCCAAGGGCCTTCACTAACCCACAACTTGAGACTTGCCCCTCTCTTTCCTCTGGCTTGGCCTGGGCTGGGACACGGCCACTAAAGCCGGTCATGGATAACGGGACAGTAAGGCAGCCAGATTGGTCCATTTATTTGTCCAGTGTAGGGAGCATCATTTCTGGGGACCTAGCAAGATGCAAGGCTGTGGATTGTCTATAGGAAAGAAAATCCAAATTTGTTGAGCGTTTGTGAGTCTAGATGAAGGCCCAAATGCACGAGTGGTGGAAATTAGTTTGCATCCGCTGAGAAACTCACTTTGTGTTTTTAAGTGACCCAGACTAGCTTTGTTTGTTTCTCTTTTCCAAGGTTTTTTTTTTTCCCAATGTCATTTAGCAGGGAAAAAAAAATGAAGCAGTTCATTATGTTAGCAGCTCCACAGCCAATCTTAAACGCCAGAGGCGCTCATCAGATTAAAACAGAAATCACATCTCATAGCTTGTGTCTGGAAGGAACAAAGACTCCGGTGCTGATTTTGATTGAATACAGGCCGGTATCTCTTGCTCATTGTATATATTACAAGTGAAAGGAGGGAGAGGGTTTATCTCAGCATGCCTCAGTGCTTTTTAATATACTGCTTATCATATGGAGCTCACTGGCATTTGCAAAACACCCTTGCAGCTTTCAATTTGTATCTTAATAAGTTTTCAGCTACTTCAGGAGACTGAGAAAATAAATGCTCTTCCCCTGCTGCCACTCTCACTCCACTCGTACGCAGCTAAATCCAGTTCCATGTCACAGGAAGAGGGATGTCCCGGGACTTCTGTGCAAGCAAACGGACGTGCTCAGGCACCACTTCTTGCGACGGCTCTTGGTACCCAAACCCAGGGTGTTCTTGGTGCTGGGCTCAAGGCCTGCGAGCTCCCAGAGAAGCTGATGGGCAGGTGATACCATCTCCATGAGAGCAGCTAGGAAAATAATCTGAGGAAATGTTTGTAAATCGGATTTTGCCAATTCAGAACAATATTTTTTTTTGTACTCAGTGCACTAGAAATGCGCTTGAGAATCTAGCCTAGCAAATAAGCCACGTTGCCCTGAATGACAGCCCTGCACCCTGTCCCTGAGGTCCTTTTCCCTAATCTTTTGGTCACCCACTCATTTTATTGGGAGAGATGCTACCTGTTTCCGGCACTAGCATGACTTTGGGAACTCAGCCACAGCCCACTTCCTCTGCTCTAATCTGAATTATTCAGAAAAAGTTCTGGCTTCTGCTGGGGAAAAGCTTAATCAAAAAAAAAAATTCAAAAAAGGAGAGCTGTGGGAGTGTGAACAGCAACGTTATACCTGTGATGAACAGGAAACTGGAGCCATCCATAAAAGAGCAGCAACAGAGAAATCATGGAGGAAAAGGGATCTCTGCTCCATGCATCACTCTGGAAGGTAGGGGCAAAATTAATAAACTTTAGTACAGGGACACAGAGGTTCCTGCGAGGAGACCATCTCTTTGCTTGGCCCCTGGTGGAAATGCACGCCAGTCCCAAAGCTACAGGGAGTTTAATGCTCAGTTTTAGGGAAGATTGTGCTATATCACCTTAAGGTGTAGGATAAAACATATGGAGGATTCCAATGTCACCAGACAGCATGGGAGAAGTAAGTACACAGTAATAACTCTACTTGTTTTTTTTTTGCATTTCGATACATCTCATGCCGTCAAAAGGATCCGTAGCCTTTTTCCACAGGGAAGACAATTGGGTTAGCAACACTGACATGTAATGAAACACACTGGAAAAAGGAAAAGGAGAAAAAAGACATTCTGCTCCTGTCTGATTTTCAGACATACACGAATCATTCAAAAACTTTTCTTTGCAACCAAAACCTCACTTCCTCTTGTTTATGACTATGTATCTCCCTGTGCTATTCATTTGCCTTGCAGATTGGCTCCAGGGCTCAGGGTCTGCCTATTTTTTACAACTGTCTCTCCAGGAGACACTGTAGGGCTTGCAGATTGGTTGTCTTGGGCAACTTGGAAAAGCTGCTTAATGCAAGAATGGAGTGTGATTCACTGCAAGGCTTTGATGACTCCAATACACTTCCTTAGCAGTTGGCATCAGAGTAAAAAATGGTTAACTCCGAAACCTTAAAGTGACTGTGGGTTTAGTTTGGTTTGATTTGATTTTGTGTCTGCTGGAAATACTCATCTCTTTCCAGCCAGATCCTTTTATTGGGTGAATAAGTAGAAGTTTCACTTGAGCAGCTGTGGTTATACTCCATGGATGTTTAAATTGAGGATAATTTGTGTTTCCGTTCGTATCGGTGTATCTGCTCTGTAAAGTGGCTTGAGTCAATTCTATGCTTTTACTGGTTGTGAGCTGAAATATTTCCGGCTTATTGGCATTGCGGACAGATTTATTTCTAGCTCTGTTTTCTCTAATAAAACAGTTACTTTAACAAGATTTAAATACTGAAACTGGCAGTATACAGATTTCAGATAAATTTGTTCACTGGTTGAGACACGCAAGAGAAAATATCCCAGTTAAATTGAGTCTTGGCTTTCACCTTTCTACTATTCTACTGGCAATAGATAAATTGTAATCTAAAATACAATTCAGCTCTCACCATAAATATTCATAGCTAAAAATCTTTATTTTTCCTTAAACTGTTCAATGCTGCTAGGAAATGTAATGTTTCAAAAGTCGAATACTGAGAGCTCATCACAAATGGATGTACCCAGAAAAAACGTGATGCAGAAAATGGATTTCATCTCAAATAAATCATGAACTGTGGTGGAAGCGTTGCTATACGCTGACAGCTAATTCATGAAATTTGCATAGACACATAGAAAGCAAGCCAAAGACGGGCGGAATTGGGGTTGCACAGCTGGGACTAGGTGAAGACGTGGACATTCCCAGCCGGATGTTCTAGCTCCGACACGGGGATCACGAGCAGCCGTGCGAGGTTCTCACTTTTCCATCTCATGCAAAGGCAAGCAACTCTGAAAGAGAAGATCTGCTCCTCTTAGAGCACCATCCTCAGAGAGGAGCTTATTTTGTAGATGGGAAAGTTGTCTTCTCCAACATCTCCACCAGCCTCAATTCTTGGCTTTCCATCCAAGAGCTGACTGCAGTGGACACTGCTTAGTTTCCAAATTGTCATTTTTAAACAACCCCTTTTATATCACTCCAGGAATTTGCAATCAATCAGGAGCTGTGGTTCAAGGGACATCCCCAGGAAGATGTTAGCTTGGGACCAAGATGACTTGAGGAAACCATTCCTTTCTCAAATCCTGAGGAAGAGGCACATTTGGGTATTTAGTACAAGTGTTCGTGGGCACAAGTGCGTGGGGAAGGGGGGAAAGGGAGAACAGGTGTCACAAAAACCCCGCAACAAATGTGAAGACAAAGGTAATTCAGTTACTCTGCACAATGATGTTACCAAAAAGGATAAAGAACTTAAGTAGATAACTGTTCATCCTTTATTTGCATCGTTGATTCAAAACTAATATAATTATTTGTGCAGGTGATGTTTCTGTTCTGATTCACGGGAGGGACCAGTGCTTCTTGTGCCTTATGAACTGCTAATTCAACATGACAGTGTTGATCTGAGAACACTAAAAATATTGTCATCTCAGTTGTCTGTTGGCACAAAGCCGGATTGATACCTTCTGTCTCAATAACTCAGGCAACTTTGTGGAAGCAGAGGTCTCCCAGGTGAGAGCTGTGTACAAGGAGGTTTTCTTTCTTTTTTGCCTGTTTTGTACAAAATCAACACATTGCATTTTCCTCAGAACTTAAAGTTACAGTCTTTTTTCACTTAAGTTTCACCATCTAAGTCTTTCTTATATGATACTTCAAGTAAGAGAAGAGGTATGAATGGGGAAGTCATCTGGAGACTGATAGGGCATTTCAAATTCGATTTTTTCTTGCACATGTGTAGGTATGTGCTTTATGCACGAGACAGCAGGCATGGAGCGTGCAGACTACCATGCAACAAACCCAAACCGTACTTGTTCCTAGCCAGACAACTTCTCCAGACTGATGTGCTCTGAGAGAAGGCTGCAGATAACACATGCTGCATATTAACAGTTGCTGGGTGAGTTCTGAAAACAGCTCCTCCATCTTATTCATCTGTATGTCTCCATCTCCTTTTTTTCTTCTTCTTCTTGGGCTGAATAGCTCCATTTAGCACGAGAGCTCTTTAGCTGAATGCATTTGTCTTCAAATGGTGGAAAATAGAGAAGAGAGAACCCTCTTTACATTTAGACTTCGCTCTTGAAGCCTTTGCTTGGAAATCTCGCTTGCCGGTATGGAGACGAGCGCACACTTGCTCCTGGAGCACCGAGGAGAGGAGAAAGCTCTGCGTGTTGCAGCCTGCACCTCAATGTCTCCTGCTAGGAGCAGCTTGAGAGAGCGCTTTGATTTTCCTGTTTCCCCTCGCTGCCCCTATTGCTGTTCTTGAGTCACTGAGTGAGTAAAAATACAACTTCTATATACACACAGTGGGTATCTTGGCTGTGTCTTCTGCTCCCTCTGATAACTATCACACACACAGATTAATATCATGGTTCCTGGGACTTTCTGCAGATGGATGGATCATCCCAGCTTGCGCAGACCTCCAGAGCTGTTCCTAAAGCCGTGCGCACACACAGGCTAGGGCATGGATTGCAGCATCCAAAGGAAATGAGTCCTAAACACAAATCAGACACAAAATATCCGCTCGGAATACAGGCCGTGGGATGTCACTTCTCACAACTCCTCCACTCCTGCTGACAGCGGATGCTGAAATAAACCTGCTCAGATGTCAGCTCTGCGCTCAGAGCCGGGCCAGTGGGAAGGGAGGAGGCATGGGGGGATGAGGAGGAGGGATTTTTTTTCCTCTTTGCAAACATCCAGTTTCACCACTGACAAGTCTGACAAGTGGAAACTGATTAAAAACAATCCTGCTTGCAGGTGCCCAGCTACTTCAGAGGAGACATTGCACAGTTCTGCTCCACCATCAGTATTAACCACTGGGTGCTCACCTGGGGCATGGGAGCTAAAGCAGCCCCATCACCCCAACCATCACAGCCCTCTTGCTTAAACCCAGACGGTGCTGAGTTCATCGTCAGCTAATGGGGTAACATAACCTGCTGCGGGCACGACTGGTGGGACCGCGCGTCTCGTTGCTCTGCCATCCACCCGCGCTGGAACGCGCCTCGCAGGAAGGCTCAGCTGCAAACTCTCGCCCCCCTTTTCCCCTGGGATGCTAATGAATTGTCTCGGAAAGACCGAAGCTGTTTCAGTTTGATACTGAGCAGGGGGGGTACAGCAAGGACAAGGACCAGCCTACTAAGACGGGCCATTTGGCTTCCAGATTTCATTTTATATCAGATGATAAAAAGGATCTAAGTGAAAATATCTATGTCGGAAAGGCAAGTTCTGCCTATTCATCATCATGCAGGCTTGACACAAGAGCAGAAGATGGTCTCCTTTGCCTCCCAGGGTCAACTTGAACTTAAATCCACATGTTCAAGAGAATCCACTTCAAAGACCCTAAGGAGCTAATAGCAACAAGTGTAAGACAAAGTCAGGAAACAAGGTTATAATTTAGCTGTGTTCACAAAATCCCCATGCAAATGAAGTGTGCATGAAATTACTGAGGTAGCATCTTTGAATCACAGGGACCTTCATGTTTTAAAGTCATCTGTTGAGCTTCACTCTGCAAGATGCTAAGGAAGCTTCCCGCTACACCCTGAAATCAGGAGGTGTGGAGAGCTGCCAACGTTTTGCAGGAGAAAGATTTTCCTGAGACAAAGAAGCTTGTCCAAAATAAAAAGCAACTTGTTTTTTGTCACTTGCACATTATAAAAAGTACGACGAAATCCGAACCCTACAGACCTGGGTAGAAGCATCCTGGGATTATCGTTCCCCACAAAGAGCGGACACCAGCAGCAGCAGCTCCTCTCAGACCCTGCAGCGCTGGGAATCACGTCACTGGGATTCACTGGCTCTCTGCTTACTCTAGAGCTGGTCCCCAAGACGGGCTGCACCCTGAGAAGCAACAAGGAGCGCCACCCCTTTCCCAGGGAGCCTTCTCCTCCACAGCAGGGTAGCATCAGCAGGCACGCGCAGCCGGCCACGGTGGTGTCAGCAGATTTGGCTTCCCTGTTTTTAAAATAAGGATTCAGATATCTGCTAGGCAAACACTTCCTTTGAGGGAGGAAGAAATGGAGCCAGGATTTCTATTTCTTCTAGCTTGAGGATACAAGGAGGTCTTGTTGGTCTGACAGCAGCAATGAGACCGTGGGTCTCTCCTCCTTAGGAAGGCATTCGCACTGCTCCTGGAGATGCTTCTCTTAGCAACAAGAAAGAAGCCACTGGTTTTCCTTGGCCAACAGTTCATGTCAAAAATAGAGATCTCAGTGAAATAGCTTGGATATTTTTCCTCCCTCTTGTAGCCTTGTCGGAAGTTCTGTTCCACTTAATTCAGGGATGATCACCAAGATCTCTGAGGATGCTGTCCAGTCACCTGTGCTCACAAGTGAATCTATGAGAGCTCTCTCGTTATGAAACCATTTCAAAGCTTTTCCCCGTTAACGAGAAACAATTCCCAGCAAGAAGCTTCTAAGCCCAGTGATTTGAGCCAACATCCAGCATCTCGGGCAGACTTGCATTGCGTTGTTCCCTCACCCTGCTGCAGTACAGAGCTTCCCTTCATCACTGGTCATTGCACGTAGGGCTGACATTTCAAAACACCTGGCAAATCACACAACAAGGTCCCCTAGCCCCAGCTTACTCATTCCCTCCCTAAAAAAAGGATCTGTAGAGTAATGACTGACAGAAGGTTTTATTCGCTCATGTCTCTTTGTCTGTGCTCATGAATTTTTATCCCATTGCCTTTCTCATAGGGCCTTAAGAAAGCCAGGCTGATTTTATTGAATCTGACATGAGATAAGAGTGCCTTATAATAATTGCTTTTTTTTTTTTTTTTACATCATGAAAAACATATAACGTAGCAACCACAAGCTCACTGTCAGCTGCTAAGGCTCTACTTATGCTCTATATGTCCTGCATAAAGAGGATGACCGAGGAGGTTAGCACTGAGGTCCAAAGCATCTTATGACTCATTTAGACCCCATATGGGCAAAAAACAAAGGAGAAATTAGGGGAGGAGTAGAAAGACACTGGAGGGCATCGCTCTTCTGAGAGACATCCTGCTGAGAAGGCAAATGGAGAAAACGGATCACTCCGCCCTGTTATTCTGATTTATTCATGGACATGGGCTGCTAACCAGTGGATTATGCCAATGAGGATGTCCTCTCCACATGGTCAAGAAAAAGCCACGTTGTTTGTGATATTCAGAGCAGTTAGTTGCTGAAAAAAAATATTCAAAGCCAAAGCCTAAGACATCCAGCTCTCTGAGAAGGGTATCACTCAACATCAGACTATATGGAAAGGGCAGGAGATGCAGCAGGTGGAAACATGAAGGGCTTGAGAGCATAGAAACTAGTTCCAGATGCATTTGAGTTTGTACATCAAGCTACCATAATTGAATGTGTTGACCAGGTGCTTAGCTCTATAGCAGCTCCCAAAAGTGACTGAGATAGGTGCTACAAACACAGATGAAATGACTGCAAATTATGATCAAAGAAAATCAGACAGTTTGGTGGGGATTAGGGCCACACCAGGAAGCAATATCATTCAGGAGCTCTGCCTCTTGTGCAAAATCACAGTACAGAGCTTTCAGAATCCTAAAAGTGTACTCACATACTTCATTTCTTTCTTTCAGCCCTATCACTCTCCAGTGATTCTCAGTTTGTTCCAGTTGCATTTTTTGTTCCTCTAACAATACTGAAATCTATGCCATTTTCATTATCCTGCAATTTGCTGCACATTGAAAATAGCACCCTTGAAACCTGATCTGGGAAGGGTGCTGCTGTCGCTTGAAAGCAAGAAATGGTTGAGACCTACAGTCTGTCCTCAGATTCAATTCAGCACAGGCAAAATGCCACAACAGAAGGAATACATCTGTAAAAGGAGAGTAAGGAAATCATTCCTATGACCAATGGCACTGAGCTCCAAGGAGACCATTGGACAAACACAAAGAAACTCTTGCACAGACACACACACCTCAATGGGCCCTGCATTGCAAATATTCATGGCAATTTGTGAGATCATGGTGAGGGGTCCGTGCATACTTCAGAAGTGCACCTGAATTCTTGTAGATGTACACATCAGATTTGCTCGTGATCCCTGGCCCATGGCAGCATTTCGGCCTGTTCATGCCGCCCACTTCAGCATCCTTTTCTTGACATGAGAGATCTCAACTCTGGTGCCAGGAAGGCTGGTGAGCCCTGCTGTTTTCTCCTCACAGAAACTCTCTGCTTCAGCTTAACAAAAATAAACCTCAGCAAAATAAAAAATAATAATAAAAAAAACTCCTGAAAGCACAGCTGATGCTAGGTGCATTCATTCAGCAAAACATTTTATGATACCACATATGAAGGACATTGTGTAAAAGGATGCATAGAATTTAACTAGCTCTTTGCCTCTTTTTCAGGTCTGCTACATGCATATTTCCTCCTGTTCAATTATGCTACATTACTCTCTTCCACCTCCCCTTTTTTCATTTAGTGCTGTAGCTAATTCTGTAGCTGTCTGTTTACGTAGGAAAGTAGAACTGAGACAATTTGTACAGGAAATAAAACTCTCTCGTGTTTCCGAATGCTTCTCTAGCAGCAGGCACCAGACACCGTGGGCACCGTGTCCTGGTCTGAATTGGTAGTAGCTCATATTCCTGCATCGGTGCACTGCCAGGCCCCACTTTTCCACCGTACTGTGGGGTCTCTCAGCAGACAGTGAGCTATCTTGACATAAATAAAAACAGAAGCACTAGAATGAATACATATGTACCAAATCCACTGACAGATGTAGAAATGAGCAGCAGCAGGAGGAGCAGAGAGCGTCCCATGAGCGTTGGCTAATCGAGGAGTTTGGATGAGCAAGCTCCAGCAAGGCAGATGATGAGATGATGCGTGTTACGCAGTGGAGGATGATAATACTTTAACTTCTGCCATCGTGGGCAAGTATTAGCTATCAAGCAGATTTAGGGGCCTTAATTACATCCTTGGAAGAAGAAGCCCAGCCTGTACTGCTATTGGGTGATGGTGACATTGAAGATGACAGCAACGTACCATGAACGGACAGTAAGAATATTGCACCTGGGCAACTTGTGAATTGTGGGTTATCCTTTCACAACACAGCAGATCAGTCCTCTCCTCTCAGCCCTCTGTCTTTGAAAAGCTGACTTTTAGGAGACCAGGCCTATTTCTCCCTCCTCTCAGCCCTGCTAGAATTTCCATGAGCTGTAGCTACTGCTACAACAACCAGCTGGGATGACCCCCTGGGAGCTTGGAGCTAAAGCCTGGCTTCCAATGATAACATTTATGCAGAAGGGGAAAAAAGACTTTTAATCACTTTACCCGAGTCTTGACTTTGGTGTACAAAGCCAGTGCAGAGCTTCTCTGCTCCAATTTGAGCAAAAACACCTGCTACTTGTGCACTCGTTGGTGAAGAAATGAGAAGCAAGTCAAGTCAAGTGAGTCAACTGATAGTACATGAAATTGTATTACTGCTCTCTTTTCTTTGCCAATAAAAATCAAAGCTTCAGGGCAAAGGTCTGTTCTTCACCTGATTTTATTATGTGTCCTGGATTTAATTGTGAGCATCCTTTGTCAGCTTTGTTCATTCTCTTCATCAGACTGCAGATGCGCACACAAGAACCACATTCATCTTCCACTTATCTTCTAGTCCAGCTATCCCTTAGAAAGCGCCAGTTTTCAGGGCGGCATCAAGGGTTGCTAGAGGGCCAGGGGGCTACTTAAATGAAGCTGCAGAAAAAAACAACCACACAGTTAAAAAAATGCCAAGTTGTAGGTGCATTAAGGGGTATTTTAATGTAGCTGGGGGAAAAAAAAAAGCATGTCCCTATATCACGGTGTAATATGTGAAGATTTAAAAACATGGGGAAAAGATCTGCTATTGGAAAGTGAGCCTGGGGAGAAGTTATTTTATTTATCCTATTTGCCTACAGATGCTTCTCTTTGTTTGCTTATTTTTCAAGCCACCTCCAGTGTGAATTTCCTTAGTCTCTGGCCTTGCAGCCCAGAGACTATCGGGGTATTGTTTCGGGTATTTTTTTCCTCTCTCTCTCTAACCTTACAACCTGCTTTCTGAAGTTCCCATCACAATGCAGTACTGAATGATTCCAAATCTGAGGAATATGGGATGGAGATCACAGCAGCATGAAGCTTGCTCTGGTTTACAGTTATGTCCTGTCAGTGGCCTGTGAGCTCAGTTAAAATCTAATTTCTGTTCAGCTCTAGGAAAAATGACCATGTAGGCCCAGGTGACGCGTTCATCATGGACATGCAAGAGAAGGTTGTCAGCTGTGCTACCACATACCTGGT
Organism: Nothocercus julius; assembly: GCA_013398735.1. Taxonomy (NCBI): domain Eukaryota; kingdom Metazoa; phylum Chordata; class Aves; order Tinamiformes; family Tinamidae; genus Nothocercus; species Nothocercus julius. The sequence continues at coordinate 5,834,922 of VZSV01000029.1, forward strand.
CTTGGCAGATGTGATAATCAGCGATTCCTCCACGTTGAGAAGATCTTGACAAGAGCTTCCTTACACTCCTCTTCCCTTGTGCTTTGCTGGTACTGCTCTGCTCCAAGGGTTGATTATTTCAGGCCTTTTACGTATCAGATGCTCCAACAGTTCCTCAACTGCTGCTCTTTTATTGAACTATCGAGAAGGCACAGATTTGGTGCAGGAAGAATCGAGGCATATTTTGTCAAGATGCTCTCAAGATGCTGTGTGTCACTAACCCACACCAACCATTTTTAAACCGGGGAGCCCAGGCATAGAAACAAATTTCTGCATAAAACCCCCTGGTACTCGATATCTAAGGGACCTGGTTCTAGCCAAGAACATGGCAAAAGAAATTTCATGAAGACAGTCTCTAATATTTACTGTATCTGTGGCTTTCACAAACTCTTCACTCTCAATGACCCAAATAGTTTCTGTCATGTATCGCTGATAATGTGGCCGTGATAAAACCTCTCCATTAATCTCTCATGTGCAACCATGTAAGTGGAGCTCTCAAACTTGACAGAGCCTCTTAACAAGAGCCTTTGAAAACAGCTCTCCTGTTGAATCTGGTAGCATAGACCAGACTTTAAATAGGAGAGCAAAATGTCACGTTCCTGTTAATATGTATAGGGACTTGTTGCAACTGGTATATGCAAATGCTGGCCTATGTGATTCCAGCTATTATTGCAACAGTAGCACCTGTCACTTCTTCAGCTTTAACTACATTGATTAAAGAACACAAGCACAAAGCAAAGAGTTTATCAATTGCCAAACAAAGTGAAAGGCGCTTCCCTCATTTCAGGAAGATCCCTACATTTAATTACAGAGATGCAGGTTGGCCATAATGGCCAGATCGTGCTAGGGCAATGCCCTTTGCAATTCCTGTCATTCATCAGGACTGTCTCTCTTGGGTGTTCCTGCCTCTCCCTGACTCCTAGTGACATTCACAGCAAGAGCAGCTGAACCCGTGAGCTTTCTGCCATTCACTTGCTTCTTTTGACATGAATCGGGTGCATTAGGCAAACCTGGGGGAGGGTGGAAGGCAAGGAAGCAATTAGCAATCGACTCACTGCAAGGATGAGAATGTTTAGCGTGGAGCAGCTGCAGGGGAGGCAGCTGGAAGGAGTGTTTTCCTGAATGAGGCTGTTTCCTCTGCTCTCCTCCAAAAGGATATCTGGGCATGAGGGGAGATGAGGCATTTTTTTTTTCTGTTTCTGTAGCTCTTTTGTTTTACCAGTTTCTCTTTTTCTGCAATGCAAGATACAGCAAGGGCAAAGATGTGCAAAAGTGTTGAAACGAGAAAAGAGGTTAAGTCATTGCGTCCTCTGGAGGAAATGAAGCTTCTCTGGGTATCTTTTCTCAGGACCTTTCCTTGCTGAGTCTTTTGGCTAAAGAGCCAGTCTAGGATTCCTGGCACCGTTTCTCGTTCCTCATCCTCTCCTCAGGTGGATGTTTTTTCTAGTGAGGGGTATTTTCTCAGGGTTTAGTGTTGTCCACTGTAAAACATCCATCTCTCTCAGAGGTGAAAGCGTCACCTGTGCCCTTGGGAAGCACCGACCTGGGCTATATATGAGCCATGGAAACAGGACAGCACTCCCCCAGCACACCTAATCGAAAAGAAAAAGGAGGAAAAAAGTATAGCAATATTGGCATTTCCCTGTTATTAGAAGCTGTTTCTTCTCACCATTATTCAGTTTACTGCAGCAGCTAGAAACAACAAAGCCAAGGTCCCTCTGCGTTTGATGCTGTTGTAACTCAGCCGGACAGTCCCTTTCCTCAGAGCTTGTGGTCTAAGCCAGGACAGCTCTGGCTGAGTGTGCAGAGCTCAAACCGACAAGCAAATGCCCAAGATCATGAGGACAGGCAGACTGGAGCAGTGTAAGAACGGACTGTGCCCATGGACCTCTTCCCCGGGTCACGTTGCTGAACTAGAACGTCTCCTCTGCACCTTCTGGTTTCCGAGCTACTGCTCTGTCCAGCTGATCCTTCTGCCTGCACGTCCCATCCGATGGCAGCTTCTTCAGCTAATATGGATTTGGATGGGGACAGCAGCCTCCTTACAAAGGGACAAAAACGTGAGTCAGGAGAATCTTTCTCTTCTGGTAAATGAACTATTAGTCTACCTGTGGGTTCCCCACTGGATCTAGAGATCCAGGAGCATGAGACCAAAGGCTTCATTTTGGGCTCAACACTGTGATAGGGAGGAGTTTTCTTTTCCACTGTCTGAAGATAAGTCATTTTATTCTCCAGTATCAGCATAACTTTTACTGAGTCTTGACAAAAAAAAAAAAGATTCTTTTGTTTAGACAGCATCATTGTCTCTAGAAAAGGAGTGGTTGTCACTGCTGCTGCTGGGGACCAGCATTTTCTCTGGATTTGAATGGAATGAAAAGTCTAAATTAACAATCTGCAATAAAAATGAAGAGCAGGCAGCAGCTGTCATAAATCTGTTTCTCTGTGGAAAGAAAAGCAGAGTTTGCTGCTGATTTACAGATGGTAGATCTGGGGCTCAGACCTGTTTACAGTATGCCAAATGGAGCTACGCTGAGGTCCAATGAATTACACAGCTGTAACTGTATTGGAGAGAGGATACAAATCCTCTATTACGTTCCAAAAATAACCAGCCAAATTATTTCCACTTTGCTACTTCTTACAGCTCATGGTCTAGTCTCGTTCTTTGGAGAAAGAACAGAATGAAAATGGTCTGCATGGCTCTCTCTTCAGGGATGCTTGGGACGATTTCTCTGGTGTGCTGATTATCTACCGTGGGAAGAGCTCCGTGGTGAGCAAGGGGCAATGTAGAGTCTGACCCGGACTCTTGGCAGGAGATACCCAGCAGGGACGAGCACAGGGATCAGCAGTCCAGCCTCTGTAACTCTAAATTCAGTGCGATATATGGGGATAGAGGATGGAAGTAAGACAATCAGCACCCAAATTTTCCAGGTAGAGTTATCCTCCCAGACAAGCTTTATTCTTGGAAGAAAAGGGACTGAAAGAGCTGTTGATACAGCTTGGGATGTGATATGTCAGTGCTTTTCTTTTTTTTTTTTACCAGGACTGCAACACAAAAATTTCATCTTGCTCTCCTTGTCTGAAATCTGAGTTTACTCAGGAAAAAAAAAAAAAAAAAAAAAAAAAAAAAAAAAAAAAGATAGAAATGCTGTTCTGCTGTTGTAGCCCATCTCATAAAACATCACATCCGATGTGATAGCTGGGAGTGAAAATGGGTCACCCTGCTACAGCAAGTGGCTTTAATTAAACTCTTTGGCAGGATCCATGAAGACACTGTGCTTGCACCTCTAATTTAATCTTGTTTGGGTGGGCGCGTAAGGCCTCGGGATCTCTCCTTCATGTGCATCTTCCTCTGGCATCCTCCCTGCCCTCTGCTACCTCCAGCTTGGGTATCCCACTTGTGTGTAAATGAGGTAAACGGAGAAGCCCATTGATCTCACCATCAAGGCACTGGATTTGAGGGGTTCCCTTCCGACACTGCTCCTTCCTTGTCACACTCTCATGGAGAGCCACAAGGAGCGGGATAGCCCAGGAGCCAGTGGCAACTGAGCTGGTACCACCAATTCTGACATCAGCCTCTGTATCCTGCCTTGCATCCCAGATTTTGGTGGGAATAGGAGCTTTTAAATCAGCCCCCCTACACGGTTTTGAAGCAAAACAAATCCCGGTATAAACTACCGCGTTGTGTCATGGTGCCTCCTACATCACGTTGTATTAGATTAAGCTCAGCGGTAGGACAGTGTATTATTCAGCATCAGGGTGTATTAAGTTGAATTTGTACTTAGTGCATATGCATCATATGATAATGGTTTGCTGTCAGCAAAGGTTGTTTGAGAGAGGAAGACTATTAATACAGACATAATGAAAACGGGGAGAGTGGGAATAATTACATTTCCTGGCTCTCCTTGGAAATGTATGGGGGCTCAGGGAATGGCATGCACGGGCTAAATACGGCAGGGAGGAAGCAATTAAGGGAATACAGAATGGGAGAAGAAAGAATTATTGATACAGAAGCTGAAACTGGATGAGCAACTTTTCCTCTTTTTAAAGTAGGAAGGATCCTGTTTTTTCTGAAATTATTTGCCATCAAGTAAATAACTATTGATGGAGATGCCCTTTGGAAAAAGCCTCATCTAGAAGCTCTGTCTCTGATAACTGATAAGCATTTATTTGGCTTTATCGGAACGTCGTGTTTTCTGGGAAAGACCTAAAGATTCAGACACCTTATTTCTCATATGTCTCCCAGGCATCTCATCAGAAGAATGAAACTTGATTTTGCACTAGATCCCTCACTATGAGTCATCTGTGATTTAGCCATCATTGATTTAGAAAGAGATCAAGCAAAAATGGACATGGAGTTAAAGCAAAGGTACAAATGATGATTTTCTAGTTGAGGTTATAGTCTGTAACGTTGAAAAGAGGACATGGCTGATATTTAAGTGATCTCATTCTCGGAGAAGTAGTAAAGAACTTTTTTAAACTACATCTTCTGCAGACTTATTTTTGACATGTTTATATACAGAAGACTTTGGAGGAACTGAGAAAACAGAGCAGGGTTTTAGGATACCACCAGACAAGTGAGTCTTGTGGTCAAGAGGCTAAACTGCAAGTGACAAAAAGATGCTTCAGTTCCTGGCTCTGCCAGAAATGCTCCCTCTGACCTTTAACATGTCATTTATTCTCCTACTGCCTCCAATAAATAAATAAAATAAGAAAAGTGTTTATGTTATTGCCTGACCTCGGAAGGGTACTGCAACGATAAATGCATTCATGCCTCTAAGGCCTCGAAGTGATGCCATGACTACAGCATGCGAGAGCCAAGACGGATGCTTCATGCTGTGGCCCATCACTTACCTGCGGGGCACCGAGTCACATCGTGCTCTGTAACTGGAAGTGGCAGTCGCGTGATACACTGCAGGGCCAGGGGAGAAATGGATCTGTGATGTGCTTTTGACCGCATTACCTGCCCTCTGCCCACGAACACATTTATTCTGTCCCTCCCCATCTTTGCACAATTCCAGCCTGGCAGCTTTTGAAAATTGAATCTCGCCTCTAATGAGGAATATTTAAGGAGCTGCTTTGTGATAGCTGAAAGACATGGCCTAATTCTCCGGTGCTCGGATGTCAGCCTGCTGCGGTGGGAAGCATCTCCCGTCTTCTCCTTAAGTCTATCTAAATTATTGACTCACATCTAAAGAATATTCAGATGAATACCCTGCAGCCACCAACAACCAATTTCTTTTCCCATGTAATGGAATAAGTTACCATACATTACCAATAAATAGAGGAATGTAATAGTTCCAGAGAAAAATGTTCTTCAAATGGAATTCAAGTGGACTCGTGTGGAATAACACAGCACAAAAAGATCACCACATCTACCCCCATCAGCAGCTATTTGCAGCAAGCAGAACATCAGCCACATTACCCCAAGGCTGTGCTGTCAGGATCAATGGCATCTCTAATTAATCCAGCCAAGATAAAAACAAAGGAAAGAAATCTCCACATTCAGCGGTTTTTTTTTATGTTGGGAAATGGACTTGGAGGAAGGGAGTGCTGGGAGGTGTTTGGTGTCCAGGCATCCACCTACTCGCCCTGTGCTTCTCTTCCAATTCTCCCATAAATCCCATGAGCATCAAGCTCCTGAGAGGAAAAATAAGTGTCTGCAGGCAAGAGGACGTGCTCATGCCCCTTCGCAGATGCCAGGCTTCTGTGTCCAGCCCCAAAGTGCCAATGAGTGTGAAGAGTCGCAAAGATTTTATTAACTGTTTGCTAAAGCCCCCATCAAATTTGGGGGCTCCCATGAGAATGGTTTTTGGGCATGCTCTCAGTCTCTGTTTCAGCATCTCTGAAGCAAATCTAATGAAATCTGCTCATCTCCCAGTCCCTTGTCCTTGACTTTTGTTTTTAATCATCTCCGTTGCTTTGCACACAGAAGACTGGAGAAGTGAGGCTGCCAGAGGCCAGAATTTAATTTGGGTGGATTGAGCACCTAAACAGACCTGAGAAGTCAGTGTATTGGCCACACTACCAGCCTGGAGCCAACACTGCAGATGGCTGCATGACCTTAGCTAGAGCAGACAGTCATGAAACGTGATTTCAGAGCAGCTAGTTCTTTAGAAACCAGAAGTTTATCAAGCTTTATACTGACACTCCGATCTCCAGCAGTTGACAGAAAAAGCACAAATTCCTCTTCTGGCTGGCTGGGCAACCCTCTGTTCCTCTCATGTTGACAGATCTCAGCTGAAGCACATTTTCAGTTTTCTTGGCACATAAGTCAAGGATTTTTGCCATCTGAGCTGTCTCAGTCCAAATCAATTCATTGCCACAGACAGGCATGCCCGGATCAGGACGCTGGGCACATTTTCCCTGGGCCAGGAAGCACATGCTAGCCAAGGGGCAAAAGAGAACATCTCCAAACCCAAGTGACCCCAAGGTGAAAGTGCCTTTCCAGCCCTGCCTAATTATGGGCACTGAAAATTTTATTCAATTTTATGTACATATGTATGTATGAATGTTTTTACACAAACACATACTCACACACGTATGCAGGAGTTTGTGTATGTGTTTGTATATATCCACCAAAAAATATGAAGGAGAAAACAATACTACATTAAAATGTTTATAAGAAAATGTTGTACAGGAGCTACAAGTTTTTTTATGGAAAAAAAATGTAGAAAGCATCCATGCAACAGATCCCATCTCCCTAGAAGACCATTTCCTTCACTCTCAGCAAAATCATGATGTTTATGGGAAATTCAGGAGCTTAGGCTGGGACTTTTTCATATTCCATTTGGAGTTGATGATTTTTGATGATTTTCTGTATGACCATGAAGGCTGAACCCAGTGCTCCTATACCACAGAGCACCAGGAATGCTGCAGTCAAGACCTTTCGGGTAGCTCAGGTGACCACAGGCAACAAACATGGCAAACCAGATGGTTGAAAGGGTTTGAGGAGTTTCTCCGCTTGCGAATGCGATGATATTTTGCCTGAAATAGCGCCCTGTGCTTATTATATAACACAGCATAGGAAACTGCTGAAGGACCTCTTGCTACTGCCACTTCACACGTGGGTTTTGTTGTAAAGCGACGCTGCATGGAGCAGAGCTCTGCCGCCTCCTGGGCACGGAGCGATTTCTCGGCAGCGTCCAGCAAAGGGGTTCTGCCCAAGGGATGCTTCTACTGCATTGCTGGAAATTCGTGCATGTCTTTGATACATAAACTAGCGTCAAAGATTATACTAGTCACACATCAAGCCCTTCTCATCCTAATGGAAACAGCCTCGGAAAGCTGTGAGTTTTGGCTCATCGCACCCCGCGCACCCGTCCCACAGGACGTGCGCATCCACAGCCACCTAGACGGGATGCAACTGTGAGCGCTGCCCCGCGGAGACAGCGGCTTCCTCTGCGGGATCCCTGCCTGGGTGTTGGCTGGGTCACCGTGACATCGTCCCGGCGAGATGAGGACGGTCCCGTTCTGCCGTCACCACCCGTCTGAGCCTCCAAGACTCGCCAGTCCACTCTGCTGCTCCTGGCAGCACAGACTTGTGCAACTCAGTGGATTTGCATCTTCCCAGGCTTGTTCTTTTCTAACCCTTTTCTCCCCAAGGACCTGACCTCCAAGACAGCGTTTGTCACTGGACAGCAGGCTCTTGGCATTGCATTTGATTCTGCCTCTTGCCTTGGGGCTAACGCTGTGATCTTTGCTGCTTCGTGCAGCCCAGGCACATGGGAGGCCAGCGCTGCTGCAAGAGGGAGCCGGGAGCAGCTCTGGACACCAGCCAGGGATCAGCAGAGCAGGCGAGCGCCCCCTCCTCTCACCCGCCCTGCTGCGACGTATTTACATTGCCCAAAACTTCCGATATTGACTTCTGTTCATTCTCACTGTTAATACAGAAGAGCCCAACTGGAAGGTCTTGTAATGCCCCCCTAATTTTATGGCAGTCCCCTCAAAGCACTAAAGTGCTGCCTTGTGCTGCCCAACGAGGAGGAGCGCAGGGTGAGGTTTAAGAACATCCACTGTAATTGTCCATTAGCACTTCCAGCAGATGCTCAAGATTTTCTTCCTTTGCTTGTTTAAGAGCATTTTTACTCCCTTAAAAAATGTGCAATAATCCCTTGAATCAAGCACCCTTTCCTTCCTTTTTTTAACACACAGGCATTAAAATACAAGACGGTGATGAGCTACTCTGCTCTCATTCTCCCAAGTGCGAATGCAAAGCCCATCAGCTGCTACATAGCTCGTCCCAGATCCCACAGAGAACAGACTCGGTGCCAAAAGGAACCTATTTGGTGCACTGCAAGGGCACACAGAGAAACCTGTCCCCAAGCTGAAGAACCTCCCTCGGGGCCGGGATCCAGCACAGCTTTACAGGGCCAGGAGCTCAAATCTATTTGGTTTGTATCTGGTACCCCACAGTCCCTTTGGCACCAACTAGGCCCACACAGAAACCTCCAAAAAGGCAGGAAAGTGAGGTCTTTTTACTATAATATCTTTGCAATTTATGAATTGTCAAAAGAAATTGCAGGCTAAAGGCAGCGGGTAGGTAAGAAGCGGCCAGTTTAATCATTAAGATCCATGCTAGCCAATTTCTTGAATCCTAGCCCAGGGTTTTACCCAAAACGCAACATCTGAGCCGTGCTTGAGGGAGGATAATTGAAAAATTACTATTTTGTTGACTTCATCACTTTGAATCTCATTCTGTCACCCTACCCCACATGGGACAACACTTAACTCTGCAAATCATCTCACTTCAACCCAGGGAACTCTGTTCAAAGAGCAAGTCACTAATCAACTTGAGAGCAAAGACAGAGCCTGGCCTTTAGAAGAGGATGGAAAGAAAAAGGGAAACCATGAGCTCTCCAGGGAGTTTAAAGTGTCTGTCAAACACACACCAAACCTCCAGTTAAGTGGGCTGTGGAAAGTTTAATCGGATGGCATTATCCCAAACTGAATTCATTTGCTAATGTATAATGTTAATGAACCTCGGCTGCTCTTGCTGAAAATAGACTGTGAATGTGCATTATTTTGAGTGAATGCATTAGCCGCTGCTAGTTCCTTAATTAGTTTTTCAAAGACTATGTCTGAATGGAAAGGTTATGGAATAATAAGTGATAATGGACTCTTGCTTTATTTAGTGCTCTTTCCTAATTTATGGAACATTAAAAAAAGGTAAAGATAAATAATTTCTTTTCATCAGAAGTATCTATGCTGTGGGCAAAATGGAGTGCGTATGTTTTCCAAGGGATCTGAAACTCTCGGATCCGCTAAGTTCGGCTTTGGCAGAACTCTCATTTCAAAGGACAACTTGTGCCTCAAAAAGGAGGCTACTTTTCACAAAGCTTTAGGAACCTGCTGGCATCATTATACTCCACTTGACTGATGCTCCAGTTCCCTTTAAAGAGCAGCTCTGCATCTAAGCTGCATGGACAAAAGCAACAGAGAAATTCCAAGAACTGGAAGCCATCAAGGCATTGGCAAAGGCGTTTGTGTCCATGAAAAAAACGGACCTGGAGCTCCCAGAGAGGTTTTCATGGAGAAGGAGGGGATTGATGGGAGTGCAAAAGAGGCCATGCTTTTAATAGAGACAGAGTAGAAAATGAGCACATTTTGAAAGTTATTGTTTTACCAACAGAGAACTTTGCAATTTTTTTACCCCAGATAATGTAGCAGTGCTCTCAAAAGGGAGGACGATCTACCTGAAATGGCGATTTCAGGCTGTAAGCTCAAAACCCTCTCTGGACTAAGGGACTCAAGGACATCTAAAGTCATACATCTCCTTCCCTGCCTCCTAGCAGGGAACCCCATCAGGCACAGAGAAGAGAGGGAGAGCTCCCCTCACCCTCCTCATCCTCCCACTCTCTGCTGAAGGTTCTCTGCCATTTTCCTCCCTAAGAGCCATTTGCTCTGATGCCGTTGAGTGAGTTCAAAATGTGGATACCTACACAGTGCCTTTAATCTAGTTCATAGTGGGTTTTGCTCTGCCCAGAAAATTACTAAGAAATTACCAAAAAAATACAGGAAATGTGCAAACCACCACCACATCTAGGCCTGCAAGGATGGCCACACACCCTGCTTGACCGCACCACTTTTAAGCAGCACATGGCTGTTTACATCCCTTCCCAGTGCTCCCTCATGCAGGGTTTTCCAGAGGCAGGATACGATGTTCAGTGCTCTGATGGAAAAGGTTGGATGAAATTTTTTGAAAAGTAATTTTCAGGAAAAACAAACAAACAAACAAACAAAAAACGGTTCCTAGGCTGTGTCTTAGACTTACGAAAAGCTTTGTGGTACCTTAACAAGTAACACATACATGATCATCACCTTCTGCTGATATGGCTTATGGCTTGATGGTAAACGTCTTCATGAAATAGTAGCAGCCCTTTCTGTTTGTAAACAGCTCTTTTCTGAATGAGATATCCTAGAAGACATTCACTTAGTAGAAATACGTGAAATCCAGACTGGTTCCTTTGAAGTTATAGCTGCTCTTTTCATATCCATATTCTTCAGCCTTGTCCAGAACCGTTTTTTATGTCCCTTGCTTTGCTATTACTGCCTTATTGTGAACTCTTGATGAAGGAAATTGTGCTTTAAATGAATATGTACAAAAAAAGGTACATTTCTATTTTTATTTCTATGTACATTTTTATGTTTATTCTACAAAATTGTGCCTCAGTAAGGCTTGATTTTGCTCATAAGGGAGCCATTTGCACACAAAGGCTCTCTTTGTCTTAGCTATTTTCCTTTGCTTTATTGCTCAGAATAAAACATAAACACCACAGTTGCTGAGTGGTTTTGCATTTCATTGCATCTCGTTTCCATCCTTCAGATTTGCTAGCGATCGTGCTCTGTGATTTATAGCAAAAGCAGCAAAAAAAAAGAGACAAGTCTGCCAGCCCTGTCACTGAAAGCCTGGCAGATTTTAACATCTAGAGAGTTTCCCATAATCAAGCAACGAGTTAAACTGCAGTATATTTAATTATTGGTAAACTTTGCAGACAATGCAACACGAAGCAGTCAAAACCCCTTCAAGAATCATGTTCCCTTGGAAAGCTGTTTTATTGTGCCAGGATAATACTTTCCTTGTTCAAACTTCACACCGGGTTTACGAGTGTCTTTAACGTAGACAAGGATTACTCTATTACTTGAAAGCTTAGTCACCAAATACTGAGGCCAGGATGGAAAGACGCAGTATTTTCCTGAAAGTCTGGGCTATAAACCTCAAACCTGGAGAGCCTGGGCTCATCCTAGGCTGCTCTGAGGATAGTGGAAGGACAGTGAGACTCACCCAGATGCTCTTGCATTTTAACCAGAAATACAGTTTTCTTATAACACTAGAGATGAACATTATTCAAACTGCTTTTATTTTTTTCTCCTCACAGCCACTCTGCGCTGGCAAAGAGGGTGAGGTAAAATTCTGTATTTAAGCACCTTTGGTCCCCTGGTTACAAAACAAGCCTTTTTCAGAGCAATGAAGACTGCAGTAACTCTTTGTTACTGCAGGCAGAAACTCATGGGCCTTTCACCCCTTATCCAGGGCTTTATTGGCAGGAGGGCTAAGAAAAGCTGGAAACATGAGATCAAATGAAAATCCCTTCTTAGATTCAAGCGATTCACAGCTATCATCTTATTAGGTTTCTCTGGCTTCCACCTGTCAAGTAAAATGTCAGCAGAGAGTATAAGGCGGCAGGCAGAAGTTTTCTCCCAGGTTAGAAAGAGTGAAGCGCCCCAAAATGTGTCCCAGCTGCTTAGCAGGAGGGGACCTCATCCTCACCAGACATGGCTGTTCCTAGGGCCAACACCCCGCCGGGGTCTGAGGACTGAACACTGAGGGACTCAGGTTTAATATCTGTCCATTGCCATCCCATACCGTACCTGTTTTTTTGTCTTATTTTGCCACATAACAGAGATCTACTGGCAGGATAAGAGTGGGATTGCCCAAACCTGCTTGGAGGGTGACCACAGTGGACTGTCCCCTGCCAGCCCTGGTACAAGGCTGGTTCTGGTCCCCGAGGCACAAGAGGACTCATCATCTCAAAGGTGAAGCCAGACACTGCAAGCAGATTAAGTAAGAATGTCTTTCAGGTCTTGTTATTCCCTTGTATAGTAGAGTCTTGTTATCAAGACTAGATGATTTAATGTCCCTTCTGGCTTTGAGCTCAATGAGGTCACATTAGGGTCTCACGGCTGTAAGGTAGCCCTGGGTCAGAGCTTTTCATGTAACACCATGGTAGAGCCCAAAGGAAGGGAGAAGTAGGTCTTGACAGAGGAATTCAGTCCTTCAAGGTCTTCTGTTTTAGCTCCTGCTCAGAAAAGTGTCTTTTTTAGAAGTTAACTGCTGCACATTTCTGGTGTACAACCCAGAGAAGGGAAGAAACATGCTGGAATTTCCTTTAACAAAATTGAATAGTAAGACTGTTTTCAGGGGCTGCTTGTTCTCACTGGAGCATCTTTGACCCTTATAATTTCAAGGCTTTTTTCTGTCTTCTCATGGAAGCATTACAGCCATAGCCAAGTCCCGATGGCTTAGACACAACTTTCTTATGCTAAATGACAGCTTCTCTGTACGGCTTGGTCAACTTTCTGCTAAATAGCACAGAACGAGCAAGACAACAACAGTGAAATAGTGAGACTAGAGAGAAATGCAGAACATTAGCTCTGAGTCCTCTACAGCTTGGCCACGCACCTCCAAACTCCCCACGTGGGAAGCTGGTTTTGAGGGGCGTTTTTAAATGGGTCACTAAAGACTGCGAGGAAAATAAGCTTAAGATTTTGCTCTCAGCAATATCCCCTGCAGCGCTGTACCTTATGTTCCTTGAGTGCAATCTATTGTAACGGCTCTGCAGAGACTTCATCATTACAACGTTCCGCGTAAATGCAAATGGAGAAGGCACAAGGACCCGTCTCAAACACCTACCAGGACCAGCTCCTCTGATCGATGGGAGGAGACGGACCCCTCTGGAGGGTGAGTCAGAGGAGAATCTAACCTAAGTTACCCGGATTGCCCTCTGCAAGAACCTCTCTCTTCCTCTCAACTGAGTTTATGGGAAGTTAAGACTAGTTTTCTAACGGTGGCAGTATTTACAGATGCCTAAGGTGAATATATCCCCAAGGTCTGCAGGCAGCGTATCCGGGACGGACGCGCAGCTGAAAAGACGTAATTTAGCCATTAGAGAGGCACTGCCTTGTTAAATTTTTAATGCATTGCTGTTTTGCTACTGTTAATGCTTCTAAGTTATTGTTTGGGGAAGTCAGGATAAAGTATTAGGGAAAAAAATGAGAAACATCAGATGCTGATTCTTGCGCATGTTCTTGGAAAATATTATTCCATTGTTTTTCACAAAGAGCCCTAGCCACAGGAGATAACCAAGCCAGGCATGCATCTGCTACTTATTGCAAAAGAAGGACAAATTATAGGTGACTTGGAAAAGGCTGAGATACTTAATACCCATTTTGCTATGGAGACCAGATATGTGATGAAATTTTAAAAAGGAGAGAGCAGGGCAGACCACATATATGCTTTAGGATATTTAAGGAAGATGAATGAATTCAGTTTAATCTATCTCAGAGTATTTAAGGAACTGGACAGGTGTAAATGTCTGTTCCTAATTCATCTTGCATTTACTTATAGTCTTTCTTGAGTATTCTCTACATAATGGAAGCAAAAGGAGAATTACAAATATTGGAATCATTATGTCCATTTACCCACTGCACTGGGTAAATACATTAAAAACATATATTTAGACTATTTGTACAAAAGATCAGTACTGGGCTGTTTCAGGAAAAATCAGATGTCTTCTAAACTTCTGAGCAAATTCTGTGCTGAGTCAAAATTTCTGTTACCCAAGACAGGCATGAGGCTGAAAATCAGTGCAGATTTGAGTTCTGCCTCAATCGGAGTACATTTAAACTTCTTATTCTGTGATCAAATGCAGCCCCAGTTTAGGATTAAGGTTATGAAATGCTAAAATTATGTAATCAGAAGTGACAGCATCAGATTATGCATCAAGCTGTTAAGGAAAGAGGCAATTCCAGCTAAATCAGATGTGCCTTTATTTTAACTATTCTCCAAGAAGAACCGAATGATCTCTGAAAGGGAGGAGGAGGGGAGAGAAAATATTGAAGCAAATATCAAAAATAACGTGCCGAATCCACAATTTTAGCAAACTGTATGGACTGTCATTCTAGTTAGCCTCTCTCCTGCCTCCTCATCCTTCTGCTCATGAATTATCTTTAAATAGGAGATGACTGGTCTAACTGCCTCAAGCCTAAAAGACAACCAGTCCTGGAGAAAGTCTGAGGCCATGGAGTTCAGCTGTGAGGAGCTTCTGTTCCGAGCCTGGCAGTAGGGCCGGGAAAAGGCAGGTTTCTATCACTGTTAATCAGGCAGCACCATCACAGCCAGCAGGATGCAGAAGCCGAAGATGTGTGTTGTTCCTCCGTGCAGCAGGTAGCTGCTTCATAATTAAAGGCTTTCACAGCAAGGAATGTTGCGCTGTAGATTTTACTGCAGTCTATAAAGAGGCAGAAGGGCCCCACATCGCCTGGAAAGCTCAGCTGGGAAGATGCAGCAGTTGTTCACCCACGCCTGCCTTCCTCTTCCATTGCATTCCTCCAACATCTCTGCCCATTACCCGCCTGACCCTCCAGCAGGACTGAGGGGAACTCGCAGACAAAAGTCTATCAAGTCACTTACAGGATAAGGCAGGGGATAACGGCAGGGAAGAAGAAAACTGGGTGCTCCCAGGATATCCATCAACACATTGTCCTTGCGTGGAATCCATGGCTGCACCATGTAGATAACACAAGAGTTGTTCATTTGGCTGTCAGCAGTGATAAAGATTTCCTTTGCTGTCGGCCAATATTGATAGGTGTTAGTACATCACAGCAGCACCTCTGTATCTTTTGCAGGAAAAAAAAATAGCAGAATGGGTAGGCAGCATAAATATTGCAATGCAGTTTAAGATAAGAAAAGGGAAGGAGAATGGATAACTTATCCTAACAAGACTCCTGCTCTTGTTTCCCAAGGAGATGCAATGACATACATCGGGGCATAACTATTCTGGACAATCTGGGCTCAGATACCCATGAAATGAACTTGCTAACTACCTGTGCTCATGTTCAGGCTGCAGAAATTGTGAAGTAATATGAGCTAGCTTAGCCCTAGGAAAAAAAAAAAAAGAAAGGCAAGATAAATGCATTCAAATTTATCTAAAACCTACTACATAATGAGATCAGTGTATCATTAATTCAGGAAGAAACTGTTTTGATAGAGTTACTCCTGCCATACCGTCCTGAAAGCAGAGTGTGGTGTTAAAACCGCAGAAGATACAGAAGATTTCTTTTTAAAGCTTCTGGAGGAATCCCTTGTGTTTTATAACACAGAACTACACCTTAAGTGAACTCCTGAAATCCCAGCGAGAACCAAAGGCCTTCTTCTCCTTTCATTTTTGCCAGCAGAATTACTCCCAGCTCACACTAATAAGAGAGATGAGAACAAATCATACCGGGTTGTGCACTAACTCTAACAAAGACTCATTAAGCTAATTACAGCTTGTTCACAGGAGCCTGATTCCAGTCCCGCTCCCTGCATCTGCAGCAGCAAAGCTCAGCCGGGCTCTGCGGAGCTGTTTTTGTTTTATATGACTGGGGTCAACATCAACCTAGGTCACCGGGAAGGTACAAGCGTAATTGAAATGCAGCAGAGGAGCAATGCTAATACCACCATTCTTCAGCTCGTTCCCCCTAGTTAGGCAAGATTTGTAATGTATGCAGGTGAAACACTCAGCGGGATTATATTTCCACAGAAAATGTTTGTCTCGGGAAACCAAATTACAATTCCTCATTCGACCCAGACTAGCTAAATTTCCATTTGCAAAATGAGCGCTGTTTTCCTCATGATATTTTGCTTCCCAAAGATTCCTGATCATGTGCCCGACTTCCATCACATGCACAAATTCCCAGCCAGAACTGCATCTGCTCCCGCAGCCTTGTGCGCACAGACCTGCCACTCTCCTCATGCGGAGCAGCTCAAACATGCAACCCTGGCGTGCAAAAAACGAATGTTAGTCTGAAATTCAGCACTGCCTGTACTGGTAATTTTAGAGTAAAAAAACACCCAAAGGTGACCTACTTTAACACATCAGCTCTCTGCTGTTTTAGATGGTTGTTGCAAGATTTTCTGTTTGCACAAGGTCTGGGTTCAATCTCAGTGATGCAGGTGTGAATAGGGATCTACTCTACTGGCTTCAGTGAATGTTTCCCTGATCCCAGGAAGAACATCTGGACTGTATTGAGTTGCCCAATGTGTCATAGTGGATTTGTGAAAGAGATAAAAAGAAAATCCATGCTTGAGTCCCGATGCACTCCCTGCTGTTCTCCTCCTTACACAACACTTTGTTACATAAAACTTATTCTGGGAAAAAAAATTAGAAAAGCGGGGAGTGAGATGGAAAAAAAATAACATCTTTTTGGTTGTAAGCCAGTTTTCTGTATGAACATGGCAGCAGCATGTGAGGAGAAGCAAGATTTCCTTATAGCACCATGTGACAAGGCTAATCAAAATAAACATCCAAAAAAATAAAGAAATTAAGGACGAGGTAGCAGACTGTGGGGAGAGCAGATGGTTATTTAAAATAAGAGCAAAATTCTGCACGCAGGCTGCAACTATAGCTCTTGTCACAAAAAATAGTTGTTAATGGCAAAAGAGAGGGTAGAAATGCCATTAGGGTATTTTGGGGAGTTGGTGAAAGCAGAAAAATGAAAAACACGGGGAGAAACTGCTGCAGGTCTGAAGAACAAGGCACCAAGGGAGGTGCCGTGCAGGTAGCACCATGCAGAACGGCCACTTCCTGGGGTAGCATATCCCTCGGTCTTTTCTCTCTCTCTTTTTTTTTTTTACAAATTCAATTTTAATTGTGTTTTGGGAATCTCAGCTGGAAATGGGTAGACGCGGCTTCCCAAGCAGGGTGGATGCTGCCAGCCAAGTGCTAAGCACCATCCCGGACATCTGTCAAGGGAGACTGGGAGCCTCTCCCTGCTCTCCTGCCTGCCCTGGCTTGTGCTATTTGCAGTTTGCCCAACGTTTTCTCTGTTATCTGTGAACTCACTCCTGACTCTGCTACAAGGAGCCAAGAGGCTGCTCCTGTCCTGCTTTTTTGTGCCCTGGGACCAGCTATCCAAGCAGGATCAGCTAAGCAATGATAGCAAGCCAACAAAAGACATATATGCCTTTCTACGTCCACAGAAAATACGTGTTTCCTCCTGAGCCTCTAACTCTAAAACTCTTATTTACTATGAATCCACCTCTAAGGCTGAATAATAAAAATAATAATCAAAAATTGCTGATAAATTACTTCCTTTCTATGGCTAGAAGTTTGAGAAGCAAACTGTCAGCGCATGGGAAAAAAACGGAAAGCAGCCGGTGCTGCTCTGCCCTATTAAGTGTTTTTAGCACACCAGACACTTTAGGATCTTGGCACAGAGTGATAAATGTAGAGAACTGTCTTTTCCATCTCTTGGAGAGGCGGGGAAAGCAGCAGGACATATCCTAAAGCCTGAAAAGCTGTAGACGACAGTGCAGAGAGGCTGCAGCTGCCCTTTTTTTTTCCAAGGATAACAGGTTTCCATGGAGTCCACGTCATGGGCTGTTTGTTGGTCATGGTTGGTACCCCTTCTTGCGCGGCCTGCCCGGGCGCAGACGTCCCCTGCCAGCCGGGGAACCTTTCAAAGATGCAGATGGAGCCGCCCAGCCTGACAGCCGAGCACTGACTTTGTAATGGCACCTTTTAGAAACCTGTAGGCTGTCAAGTCGGATCACCCCCAAGGTCCATTTCCTCTCCTCTCCTTCTCTGACAGTGGCAGTGCCAGATATTTTGAAAGAAAGGGAAAATAAAACACCCTTGAGTGCTGCAAGCCGGGCAGTGTCACCCAGATCTGGGGAGGGGTTGCCTGCCTTGTGGTCCTGTCCATCCAACTGTTTTTTTCTTCCTTTTTTTATTCTCCCAGCCCTGTCTGATAGCAATGTCTGTGTTTTCCTTGACTATGAGATAGCTTTTCTAGGAGTTATTTTTCTCCCTCAACAACAAAGAAACAGTTTTGCTGAGATTCTGGATTCCTGATTGGAAGTTCTTCTTTTTGCATTGTTATCTAGACAAATTATAACCCTAAATTCCCTTAAATGTCATGCATGTTTGCATGCTTATACACCCCTCTCCTTCCTAAATATTCTGTTCTCATAAAACCATTTTTTATTGCCACTCATAACATACTATCTGAGCACTTCCCACATAAAACCTGAGAGTGAAAGCATCCTCTAAGTAATTGTTTGTATTTTTTGAACCTTAGCTTTGACAGAAGTTTCAGGTTTCTTTTTGGTGTTATTTTGGGTGTTATTATTTCTTCTTCATTTAATATTTCTTGATTACGTGGGATTCATTAAGCAGAAACGGCGTTTCCTCAGGCGGGCTGGCCTTGCTGGGGCACGGGATTCATTTCATGACTAGTAGATACAAGCAGGGAATTTCTCAGTCCAGAGCACACGGGTTATGACATCCCCGGGGATGGGAGAGTGGAAATCCAGAGCAGCATCCAGGACCCCAGGTTGTAAGGGAGGCGAACACTGTTAGAAAGTTCCCAGGAGAAACGGCAATAGGGAAAGTTTAGGAGAGCTGATCCTGATAAATAATCCCAGGAATCCTTGTCCCCCATGGGTGCAGATGTGGTGAGTCATCAGGCTGCTGTTGGGGGAGCTCAGCTACAGGTACATATGTATGTGTCATAATATCCAATTTTCCAGTTCCTGCCAGAGCACCTAACTGGTGATTTTTAGTCTGTTTAATTCAGTTCTGCAAAAATCTATCCTACCTCACTGATCTAATGAAACAAAAGATTATAGTTTTCTTCATTGCTGACAGCCGTAAATTCAGCCAGAGAACTTCATTATATAATCAACTTATCAGATTTCATTAAAGTTCTTCAGATTTAGCAAATGGACACCTGGCGGGCTAGAATATTAGATTTCTAAAACTTTTTGCACTTAGCAGCCTTTTGAATAAGTTTCTTTGCAAATTAATTGGTAGCTTGATTAAATCCTTTTTTGTGTGTGTATTCCATATGATGATTCAGGCAGCCGTGTGAATATGAAATAAAGCAAAGGATTAGACACACTACAGAAGCAGAACAGGAACAGGGCCTGGCAATGTTCATTTTGGATTTTTTGCTTTTGTGATTAAAGCCCTTGCCAAGTTTTACTGTCCAGAATTTGCATATCTGTACCTCTAACACCCTAATAAACACTTGCTTTGCAAAAGAGCCAGACTTGAAGGTTAAGTTAATAAGCACAGCCCAGGAAGATACAATGGAGGTTACTGCCATGTCTGGAGAATCCGGTTTTCTTTTGGATTCGAAAAATGCAAACTCCTCATCTGAGATTTTCTGTCTGCAACCCCCTGGTTTGCCCAGGGAAGTGACAGCCAGGAAACAAGTAGCCTCCTGTTTAATTTGAAGTCATCTGGCTGGGGCAGAGAGGGGAAATATGTGTTGAAAATATCTCCCCTCCTAGACACTGTTCTTTCTTCTGCCTGCTGGAGCCTGAAAACAGATGGGCCAGGTGACAAATTCCCCTGCCCAGTGGCTAAATGAGGTTCCTCCTGCTCAGGGCTGCCTCTCTGACCCCTCACCAAAACGCTTAGGCCCAGAATAAGCAGCATTTTCTGAAAGGAAGTTCCCAAATCATTGATGGATGGAGAAGGCCATGCCCCACGGAGAGTTTTGGAAGGAGGATCCCGTCCTTTATTCTCCAGAGAGAAGCTGGAAAGCTCAAATTCCTCCTCTCCTTTTACTTTGATGCTTAACAGTCATTGCCCCTGTTATCTGGGCATCTCTCTGGCTTAGCAGGAATCATCCTGTGCCTGTTCCTTGAAAGAAATGCAAGAAGGTCTAAAGCCACCCGGCTGGTAAATGAAATCACCTCAACCTGAAAACACCTTCCTTGCAAAGAGCCTAACTGAGAGTCCAAAATTGTCTACAGAAAGTCTTCATTAATCTCCCCAAGGCTTTGATGCCGGGGCTTGGACGTGGCTGCTGCTCCTGGAATTTGCCGCAATATCCCAAGGCCCGTGATCCCCGTCTCCGTGTCAGAAAGCACCACCCGCTCTTCAGTACAGCAGAACATTTCTCTCTACATCCCAAGAGCCTGGGCACCCCAAAGAGCAGGAGATGCCCGTCTTCCCCAGCCTCCTGGAGCAGCCCTGGTCACAGTGTAAATGCAGATAAAAATCAGCTGTCGAGGAGCAGACGATAAAAACAAACGATGCTAACTGCCCATTAAGCTTGATGAGCGGTACTTATCTTCCTGATTAAGGCAATAATAAACTAGATTTGTGTTTGATGACTTTTACACGTTGCCTGCCAAAAACGGGCATTTTAGGCGGACTCAGCAACGGCTGCCAGAACCAGAGCCCAGGTGCCAGGTCCAGGAGCAGCCGCCTCCTCATGTTCATCCCCAATCACTTGAGCTGGAAACATTTTTTCCTCTTCCTCTTCCCCTTCCCACTGCCCTCCGGGATCCCCCACGCAGCTCAGATATCCCCAGGCTGCGATCCCACCTGCTCCTGCTGCTCTGCCAGGGCTCTCCCTTTGCCTCCTAAGCTGAACGTCGTGCAAAGTCGTTATCATTAAAACCTGTTATTTTCACAGCTCATCTTCAACACGCAGCACTTTGTCATTTCCCTCTGTTGTTATTTCAACACTGTGAGGCTGCCTGATTTAGTTGAGCGCCAGTCTAGAGTTTGTTAGCTGCAGGAATGGGGAATGCAAACTCGGTATTTCCAGGGCTTTCCGACTGAAACAGGAGCACCGTGTTCTTGGCAGAGGCACAGAGGAGAGAGAAGATGGGAATGGGTGTTGCAGGAATACCTGACTCCCACCTCTGCTTGCGTACTTAGGGCACTATTAAAGAAGACAGTTATCCCTTCTTTTTCTGTCTGTCCATTTGTGCAAGACTGAGATGTTCTTATCTGCGAAGCAGCTCAAGCTCCTTTGCTAGTATGTAGTATCGTGCTTTTTTTTTAATTGTCATAATTTATTTTAAAATCTTGTAAGGTGCTTTTGTTTTCTGCAAGATGTTTGTGCAATAAAATAGAAAAGCTGCTTTAGGACAGCTTTTTTTTCCAGTAACAGTCCAGAAGGACCAGCATGAACCAGTCTCATGAAGCTTTTGCACCCTCTCTCCCTCACATCCCTCAATTTGGCAGCAGAGAGGAGGGTGCAACAGCCACTTCTGACATCCCAAGGCACCGGCTGTACCTTCAGCAAGGACGTGGGGTGAGGAGTCAGTCTGGAGGTAGGTGTAGCCTGTAGATACAAAAACCATTGCACCCCAAGGGGCTGTTTCCAAATAGCTGCTAATGCAACAAAGGGCACTAAAAATAAGTGTTTTGCATGCAAAATAGCAACCACAGGCACTTCCACTTAAATGCTGTGAAACCAAATATTTTCCACTCACAATTACAGCCCATAACATCATTTCCTAAAGGATCTTACTGTGCTGCTGACACCGACTAGAAGTGAACTGGATAGTCCAATGTCCCAAGAGTCGCTGGAAAAAATCATTTAAGCCAAATGGTTCCCTGAACAGCTGCTCCCTTCCTGCAGCAACTAGGCAACAACCCACCTCGAGCGGGATCCGGCGACTTCCCTTCTCCTTGTCCTCCCTGTTAAGCTCAGAGAAGCACAGAGTATGCAAATAATAGAAGTTCTGACAAACATGCTCACAGACTGGCAATTAAGAAGGTGTGGGATTAATTATATATGAGAAGCTTTACACCATGAGTTGGAGGCCTGGGGTACTATGGTAAGAAGAAAATCACAGAAAAAAAAAAAAAAGTCTGATAAATTGTATTCATTAGAGTACGGGGGATAGCAAGTAATGATTATTTTTACTGCACTTCTTCATAGCCAGAAAGGTTGCCATTAGCACCTCTCTTGCAGCTTCTATTTCAAAATGCAGCTCTGCACATTTCATAGGGTTCTTGGACAAACTCACCTCTGCCCTCTCAAACTAACCCAGCACCATTAATGCTGCTGCTTCTAAACCATAACAAAACTGCCTCTTGTCTGCCATAGATGCTCTTTTACTTTATGAGAAGTTTAAGGAAATTTTTTACAGAGAATAAAATCCCAGTTCAAGGTCACTTTTGTAAGTGATTTTTTTTTCCTATTTCTATAGAACTGGCAGTCTTAATGTATCTTTTAATGCCCAGGTAGTTTATCCCAAACACTTCCATCTATATAGCTGTTATCTCCTAATGGTAGGTTCAAGTTTGGGGATTAAACATCAAATCCTGCCTGATTATTTTGTAATATTATACATGATTTTGAAAGAAGGAAAAAAAAAAAACTGTCAGAGCATATAAAAAAGCAAAGTAACTAGTTTACATTAACCTTTGGTTTCAGCCATTCCTGAAGAGGGCCTGAATTTGTAAATCCTATAAGCTCTGAAATCCATGTAACCACTGAGTCAAGCCATGAGGATTAAAAATAGAGTTTTTCATACTGAGGCTGCATGCAAATGCCCAATAACCTAATGATGATTCTGAAGAACATTCAGGTTTCCAGGTGTTGACACCAACAGAGCAGCGAAACAAAGCAGCGAGAAGACAGCTGCTTTCATGCAAACAACATCAGTTTGAGATCTAATACTTGATTCCACTTTTCTTAATTATAACCTTTCATTAACTGCCTAAAGAAAAAAACAATTATATTATAATGTCCTGGCAGAAAACTCAATTCAAAAGCAAACTGAAGAAAAAAAAAACAAGACTCACAATGCAATAATAGTCATAATGAAAAGCTTTTTCCCTCAGCTGCTCTCTAATTACATAGGTCGCAAAGTTATAAAATTATATTATCTTAAATAATCATCAGTGATCTTTTGCAATGTAAATAGCAATTGTTATTCTGGGCTGAAAATTAAAATGAATAGCTAATTTAGGGCTTGGTACAGAAGAAGTTTCTTGCATTATGACATGTCATGGATATTAATATCTCTTCCTAACAAGGTTTTATTTCTTTATTTTATTGTCTTTTCTTCTTAGATATTTGAGGAACACAGCCCAAGATCTCTCAAGCCTGTCTCGTGGTCTGGGCAATTTAAATGTCTTGGATAGTCCTTGTCCTATCATAAATCCACTGAAACTGCTGACAGGATAATGGGAGGTTTTCATCTCTCTCTCATAAATTTTGCAACCCTATATCTGGAGCTGGACTTGGAGACAAAACTGCCCAAAAGACCAAATATCTAAGTATGAGGGACAGAACTAGATGTGCTTGTAATGCATAAAAATAGGATAAAGCAAGAAAGTGTTGTGTAAAACAAGTGGTTACTTGGTATGAAGTGAACTGTATATGTATAGATACAGCATCTCTTTCTGTTTGTACTAGTGGGAATCAGGAGTAATTCCAGCGACTGCATTTAGTACATTTAGTCCAGTGTAACAAAACACGAGATCATCACGATGCTTAGCTGTCGTTTAAAGTGTGTACATTCCTAATTAAAGAATAAAGGGAGCAAAATATGCTACGTATTCATAGTTCCAGCACATTTGTGATTTTCATTCTCATTTTGGGGGAAAAATGTTTATTAGAAACTTCCTATTATGAAGCAAATTTTCTAGAAAAGAAGCAAAATATCTAAAGCCGGAAAGAAGCTTCAGATTTGCTGGAAACCTAATGCTACAGTCAGGAGCTGCAAATACCCACTGTCAAAGTTAGTTTTACAAATTGGTCTGGAAGATCAGTACAAAGGTATCTCATCAGCAATTTTATCTAATAAAACTATTAGAAGTGCACAGCTTTGAATGAGTCTATCTTGATCATAGTGAGAGTAAATAGAAAGTGTTCTGAATTTGAACAAATCAGACAAAAACCCATTAGGCTGCAGATTATAAGGTAATATACAGAAGCGAATTGAGTCAATAAGGGAAAAAAATGAAAGATGGAAGAGGATTATTTTTCTTAACTGAGGAAAGTTGTCGCAAGAAGAGTAACACAAAAAAATTCAAAGTGGTGAATGCAGTTTATTGTGTTCTTGAGTATCTCTTCCACAACAGATATCAGATGTTGAGGAAAATTCATCAGTTCTCCCTAAAATTCCTGCCTGTGTTGAAGATAAAGCACTATTCTGCATCTGAATACAGCAGCAGCAGCACACATTTTCTCTGAAATTGTTTGGTAAGGGTGGAAAGATCCTCCTTTCATTCCACCATTGATCAAGGAGACCATTCAGATGGATCCAATTGGACTCCTTCCAAATGGAGAGAAATTAAATGAATGCAGCACTAAGACTCTTAAAAACTCTCTTTAAAAGTGCCATGGACAAAATGGGGAGAAATTGCCATTTTTATTGCTCTGTCCGTGTATGAAAACTATCACCAATCACCACAGCTGGACCCTGTAGGAAAGGCAGTAGCAAATTAAGTGTTATCCCATGCAGGACTAGAGTTCCTGGAATAGGAATAGCATCAAAATCACTTCTGAGGATGAAAGTTACACAGCAGTGGAAGTCTTGCTGGTCCCAGGACTATGTTCACATTCATGTTGTATCGCTTTCAGCAATCAAAATCCTTCCCATAAAAAAGAATTATGAAACCAGTTTAAAAGAGATCATTTAACAAAAGCAGTAAATAATTCAGCATTTAAAATTTGCTTTATTTTTTCCACCCCATATTTTAGTCTTTTTCCACTCTTTGACTAGTGAACATTTGGCTTTCAGGATGAGCAATAAAATGGAGAAGAGCAGAGCCAGCTATAAGGAAAAAAACTGACAGAAGACGAAAGATGAACATAAAAGGGAATTTCTGTTAAATTCAGCTGGCAAGTAAACCTGGTGGAAGATTCTTGTTCTCAACAGCGCTGGATGATTTTGTCCTCTGATCGAGGTTGGGTGGTTCTTCTAAGGTCACACAACTCTTTAAAAGCATCAACCAAAGCACTGGCAGATGCAAGTACTTTTCTAAACTTAAATTGTAGATATTTTCTAGCAGAGACTTAGTCATTCAAATGAAAAATTGTGGTGATTATGTTTCACATTACCAAAAGCAGAGAGCACTTCAGGTAACAGCTTCCAGGGAGGGCAAATAAAACACTGGGAATAAAGCCATGGTTTTCATCTTGTAAATATTTATTATCATTGCATAAGTAGAATTCTGGTGTGCAACGTATATCAAAATGCACTTTATTATTATTTTCTTAAACATGTTACATGCTACTATATGGCAAGATGTGTAGGGGTTTGACATGAACTTTCATCTGGTTCTAAGGGTGAATGAAAAGTAAAAGCTTTTGAAAATCAGAGACTGGGTAATTCATATGTCAGGACAACTGGTACACCTCTGGCTAATTTAATGCCTCTAAAGTCACTGCAAAAAGATCTAGGTTTTGATATCTCTTAGTTACAGCAGAAAAGAGCTGGGAGAAGAGTTGTGTTTTGAAAACCATGGAGTTAGTTCTGGTGAACAGCAAGTTTGGCAAATATACATCAAGAACATCAAATTCTCCCGTAAAGATTTACGGTCTCTAAAACAGGTTTAGATACCTGATTTGAAGCATGTAATTTAACAAAAAGATCCTTCAACCAGGGTGACAAGATGCTTTAAAAATGCACTGATATTGCATGTATGAAGGGCCAGCTTTGCTTCTATCCCACTCAGCTGGAAAAAGAGAGACCTTGGAAAATGTTAAAACCGGGCAGTGAGGGGAGATTAAAAGAAAAGAGACTCTTATCCTCCTTATATCTTTGTCCATGCAGTAGCATCTTGCACGAGCTATAGGACATCCAGGGCCTAAGATTTACAGGTAGGCGTAAAGTGGTCTAGAGCATCTGAGAGCTCTGATGGTGCCTAGGAAGTTCCTAAATTACTCTTCATCTCCAACCCCAAAAGGATGGTCTGTAGCAAACGTCACTCCTCCCGCTCTGCTCCTAATGGCTTCCTAAGGGCTGGTATAAATTCTTCCGAGGGAAGGGGAAAGTCTCCCAGAGGCACCAGGACACTCTGTATCAGCACTTGCTTTGGGCACAGAAGGTCCTTTTCTATACAGTAATATAGGAGAAGTGTGAGTGATTCAGATCATCAGCAAAGAGGGTTTTAAGAACGTGATTAGAGCAAGAGATATCTGATTACTCTCTCTTGGACTGAAGGATGAGTCAGTAGCACCAGGATGTGTAGGTGATATCCAAAGGCAGCCCAAGCATTCCGTGCAGCTGAGTATCAGCCTCCTGGGTGTCATCCTCTTGTTCCAATACATTAAGAAACATTTAGTGAGCTTTTAAAAGCATGCCCCCCACAGATTATAAAATTGCAGAAGATTTTTTTTATAGGTTTCTCACATAGCTATATGATGAAGTTACCTATTATGAAAAAAAATTGGGTCTTCCTACCATTTAGAAAATTGCTTACACCTGATATTTTACCTCTGATATTGTGTCAAGGAGCATAAAGGCAGCGTGAATGGCTGAGGCAATTGAAAAAATCCTGCATAGGGTAAGAAGTTCTGTCTCCTTCCAGAAAACATACAGTTGCAGCTTGCTGGTAAAAGCTGTGAAATGTGCTAACTGGCTTTGTCACTAACATGATTATGCAAAGTATACTGTAGTAACAGTGCTGCTCTGCCATCACTTACAATGGCATCTGCTCTCTTTCAATTTGATGTAATTTTCATTGGATTCTGGTCTGTCAGGTTGCCCTGCCATAAGATTCATGTGAAAATGAGA
Organism: Nothocercus julius; assembly: GCA_013398735.1. Lineage (NCBI taxonomy): Eukaryota > Metazoa > Chordata > Aves > Tinamiformes > Tinamidae > Nothocercus > Nothocercus julius. The sequence goes on from VZSV01000029.1 coordinate 5,861,725, forward strand.
TCCTTATTTTAAGCAAGTGATACAGTTGAAGGAACAGGAAGTGTTAAGGCTGCTATCCATTATGCAAAAGGGACAAAGATCATTACAGAAATGCAAAGAGATAAAATGGGCTTAAATGTGCAAACTTCACTTACGGCCATTCCAGAAGAAAAATGAGGCTATTCTAAAGAAGAGGCCTGTAAATCACAGCTGGCCTTGGAACACTCTAACATATGTGCTCATGTGGGAATTATGATATATATGTAAAATTGCTTGCAGATGTCACCCAGGGAAAAAAAAAAAAAAAANGCAAGCTCTGTTGATAATTAACTGTGTATTGTTACAGATGCTGGAGGATCAGATTTGTGCTGGATATCAGTTGTTAAATGCCTGAGTGTCTAAGACCTCTGAGTTGTTTAAAAAAAAAAAAAAAAGTGCTCTGTTGTGGGTCTTGGTTGGAGCTTGGAATTAACAGTTCAGCTAGTTCTAAATTGTAAGTTTGGAGTAAAGGTTACTGAGCAAAATAAATAATTGATAAAGAAGTCCCAGTCGCGTACAAGGTGAGCAGTGATCTTGGCAAAGTGGTAGAGCAACCTGAGCAAGTCAGCCTGTATCAATCCATTACAGACTCTCCTATCACCAACAGAAGAGCAAAACGGTGTAGTACTTCTAGCAGGAAACAGTGTAGAAGACAGTAATTAAAATTGTGGAGGGCAGTAAAAAGCTACTGATCCAAGTGAGAAGGTTTATGCAATTAAATCTCTAATGAAGATAACGTATATAATTTCACAAACTTCTTAAGCAATAGTTTATAGATGTCAATAACTTTTACATCAACTTATGTCAGCTCTGCACTGTTTAGAAAATCTCTGAGTTATGGTAGAGAAGTAGCAATGACTGCACTGAGATTCTGCCTGCTCAATCAGAAAACAAAACGTCGTTGAACGCATCACTTCACACCAAGAAGTATTGCTTGGGCTTCCTTGACAACGTTAAGTGTGTCTGTTCCTTTTAAAAGGTTGCCAGAAAAACTCATTATGTTTTAATAAAGTGTGTTCCTACGGTAAGTGTAAAGGTATTAAAAGAAAGAACTTCCCCAAAAGACTAACGTAAATCAGTGCGCATTAGAAATCCTGAATTCTGATTGAGCAGAGATCCCAAACAAATTGAGTTTAAATGCCAGCTCTACCTTCTCCTGGGTACTGAAACCTCCTAGAAGTGCTAGGAGCTAACCAGCAATTTCTGCTCATAAGGAGGTTGCAGAATAAAGAAATTTATCAGCTCCAGTGGCAAGCAAGGTTCTCACTCTGTCTGCAGCCTTATCATGGAGACAAACAGGCCAAAGTATTATAAGGGGCAGAAAGAGGGAAAAATCAGTGGTTCCTTAGTGAAGGCAGTATAGACCACAAAGTCTTCCAGAGACTCCCTCTCCAACACAGTGCATTGGCAGAGGGGATTGGAGGCAGGATACACGTATACCTGCAATATACTGTCCAGTAAAAATGTTAATTTCTCCTGTAAAGGCAGGAAAACCAAGGGATATTTTATGTAAAGGCAAATTCCCCCTCACGGGTGGCTCTCACCTTCTGTCCAGCATTAATAGGGGCTGTGGCCACAGAGGCACACGAGCAGCCTGCGAAAACTTAGGGTTCCCCTGCAACTGACAGCAGAGGCAGAAAACTGCCAAGCAAATTGGATGACAGACTATCTTTGCTAAGAGAGATGGGATTTAAGAAAGCATTCCTTATATTTAAGTAATATATTTATACAGAGATGTCAGCCTCAATAGTGTTATCTGCAGCTTTCCTAAAGAAGTTATTTATTTGAGATTTTTTCCTCCTGAGACAGGCCATGAAGGGGAAACATTTTCAAGCTTCAAATCTAAAGGAAATGCTTCAAATTTCTGCTATGACTTCATGGACATTTCTGTGCTGTTTTAAAAGTAAGAACTGGTTCTGAGATTTCTAACACCAAGAGAGCAGCTTTACACAACATATAGCATTAATTTTACTATGAGGTATCTCTGTAAGGCTATATCTAGACAAATGGCTCAATCTTCAATGACAGTTAATCTACAGCTGACGGTGAAAGGGATTTTTTCATTCTGGGGATAGATGATATGATCTATAGCAAGTGCTTTGGGAAGAAAAATAACAACGGATTGATCCCTGACCAGATACATTACAAAAATTCTCTGAGAGAAAGTCTTGCCCTGCAACAGGTAAGACACAATGGGAAACAGATTTGTGGTATTTCACTACATCGGACAAGTTTAGTTCCTCATGGACAAGTTACTCATCTTAGTCCTGAATGGTACTGCTGACATATCTCCATCGCAAGCCAAATTTCAAACTACGCTGTAGCAACCACAGCTTTCTGCAACCCCAACATCGCTGCAGCAGCAGTTTGTTCCTAATACACTGCTATTTGCCAGTGCATTGGATCCATCCTAGGAAGCAACCTTAAACACCACCAAGACGTTATACCCTAGTGGATGCGAATACTTCCAGGTCTTCAAAGCAGAAATGCAAAACTGGGCCCTGACATAATCTCCCAATCACCAACATGCAGATTTTCCTCAAAGCACTTTGCGAAAATCTGCTGCCACCCTCCGCCACAGCGAAAGGCTGAGTGTAAAGAGCTCTTGTCATTTAATTGTCAGCTAGCCAGGTTTAGTGCCTCTCTGCTGTCCTTCTCTTCCTGTTTATGTACCTTCGTTTTCTAAGAGTAGGATGTTTGTTTTGAAAGATGAACAAAAACTAAGGGCTAAGAGAAAAAAAAAAAAAAAGAATCTGGAGAATCCTGATCACAACATGGATATTGCCAAGGAAGGGAATCCCAGTGGATCTATGCTATCCAGCTGGGATTGCATGGTTTTAATTGGTATGCAGTTTAGGTGCAATCAATAAATATCACCTTAAATAAAGCATGCTATTAAGTCTCCTGGTTCTAATTTGAGGTAGCCAGGCATTAATTAATGAACTGATCTTGGTGCTCCCCTTAAACTGGTTCATCTGAAATTCAGTGGTCTTTCTTTATGCTTCTTTGCAAGCCTGGGACCTGATGGATTTATTAAAGTGAAAAATCTGCAAGATGGCTCTTCCTTTCCCGCCGCCCTGGAATGATATTTTCAAAGCTTAACGGCAGCAGTAATGAATGTCCCTGTGCGTGCCTAGAGATCATTATTTGCACTTTTCAATCTATTTCTCTAAGGTTTGCCATCTGATGCCCATCTTATATCTAGCCTCTCTCCGCTGGGAGAATGAACATAACAGATCATAAGGGAAAAGCCCGGTTCAAGAACATATGTTTCAGCAAATAGAATGTATCCTCTCTCCAACAGCTGCTTCCCTCTTCTTTGCTGTGTTTTTGGGTTTGTTTGTTTTTCCTTATTTTGAATTAAAAATTATATTTTTGCTCCTGTAAGAGGTCACGGAGGCCTGGTTTGAAAGCCAAACCCCAGCTCAGTGTTCGTGTCCGAAGCAATGAAATACACCCGCTCACTAACACCTTGGCAACTGGAAGAAAGCTGGAGCTGGCAGCTGGAATTGGCCGCGCTCTCTGAAAGGCAGGATGATAGGACAGAGATCAGGTGAGAAGTCCTCTTTTCAGGGGAAAATGAGAAAAGACCTCATTTTTGGAAATACTGAAATAAGTCAATGCACTGGGATTTACCACTTACTGAACTGAGAGTAATTTGGTGCAGGACTGGGCACAAAATTCATGGAAAAAGGTGCATGCACTTGTGCATATAAAAAATATGCATGGGCATAATATATTAACTACTTACTTAGCCTGTTACTAAGAAAAAGCAGTTTTGGCTCACAACATCCAGCACGGGGTGGCAGTGACTTCTGAGTGCCTGTCTCAGCTCTACCAGACCCTGTCCCTGGCCTCAAGCAAACTACTTGATAATTCTGTTTCTCAACATCTGTGAAATAAACCTGGTAACTGTGTCCAGAGGTCTCCCGAGATTTAATTTACCTCTGTCTGAAAATTCTTTGAGCTTCTATATTGAGGATGTCCTAAAAATACCTAGCAAAGACTATGTAGCCGGGTCTAATGCAAAAGGATGTAATGACCTCTTGTTTTTTTGTTTTTTTTTTTTATAAATGCTCATGTGCCATAGCAGAAATTATCCAGTGTTCAGACTTTTATTTCATTAAAGGCCTAACACATGGTGTTCTAAAATAATGACAGAAATAGTTGTAGCCATATTGCTTATCTCAGAAATCCGATGTTTCTGGAGAGAAAGCCAAATGCTAAGCATATTTCTCAGTTGCTCTGGCTGCGATGTCTTATGAAATATGAGATCATCTCTCCCGAGGGACATAACATGATCCAGCAAAGGAGTGAGCTCTCTTAGTTGCTACAACAGTCTGACAGATTTCTATGGTTGAAAACAGCCAAAAATGCAGAAAAAATAAAAAAGAACTAAATTGTGCATGTTCTACATTGTTGGTATCTGCTTACAACCAAGAGTAAAATTTAAGACTGAACAAAAGAAGGAGAGAAAGCAGTCAAAATCTGAAAAATCTGTTCAGTGAGGGGAAAAAAAAGCTTTTTTGAAATTCAAAAATAGAAGAATTTAACTCTGACCCTAATCTATGTTGAGACTCTATATGACATTATTATGGACTTCCATATGTTCTTTCTAGAGGCATTGAAAGGGACGAGAACATTTAGACACAAGGAAATGTAATTATTTGCAATTGAAATAGTATAGCAATCACTTTATGCATATTGTCTTCCTGTTGAATTAACATTATTCTACTGAATTAAATTTTCACATGCTATTGTACTTTCAGAGGTAGCCATATGTTTTTCACAATTTGTTTCACATACTACTTTTTTTAATCATCAGGACTTAATGACATAAAAATTGCTATCTGAGCTGACACAGTTATTCCCTCTTGATGATAGTCTTTAAGTAGAAGCATAATTTGACAGATGAGAGTGCTGAAACTGTGTTTCACACAGACTTAAAAAAAAAAAAACACAACAATTCTTCCTGCAAAACTTTGAGAACTAGTCCATGGAGGAACAATTTGTCTGCTCTATAATTTATTTGCTTTTCTTCTTTCTTCTGCCTTCTTTTTTTTTTTTTTTTGATCTCTAGAAACATTTGTACGAAAACAGGAATTTAGTTGTTCAGGAACTCATTTACTCCTGCTGTGCAGTCGTCATAGGAAATCATAACCCTCTCTTTTAATAGCAAATTAGGACTAGGTAGCAGCATAGATCAAATAAACATTAAGAGATCTTAGAGGCGTATTAGGCTTAATGCTACATTAGATTTACAGGGATGGATTTAACTGGAAAAGAATGCAGATTTGATTTCAAAATCAGGAAAATCCAGCCAATACATATTTTTGGCTTAAAATGAGGAAAGTGTTGTGAAGGCTGAGCAGTTTAGCAGCAGGTGCATCAGAACAGCGACATAGAGATGACAACAGGCAGAAAAAAAGTATTTCTGGAATTTCCTACAGTCTTGACGGGGAAAAAGCCGTCCGTGCAAGATCTCTGCCCTTCTGCACGGAGCTCTCACAGAAACAGATATTCCTGGAAAATTTCAGCCGTATGTAAAGCGGACCGGGGTGAGAGATTCCTTTCCATTTTGAGGCACTAGCTGGGACCCAGATGGAAATACGAATATGTGCTCAGGAATTCACATCCAACACTCTTACCACCAAAGCTGTCACGAATTCACAAGTGAAATTTTGGGTTAAACCCATTTCTCCTGTTCACTAAATGTTTGAATAACCAGCTTTAGGTATAAGCATCGCATCAGGCCCCAAAGAATTACATGAGCTAATTCCTTAGGTATCAAAGGTACAGAAAATTTTCCATTTCGAAAATTTCTTTTTTTTCCCCCCCTTCTTTTCCCCCATCTAACTTCTGATTACCAGCATAATTTACATGAAAACATCTTCTTGGTTGTGAGCTTCTGCGCCCACTGTTTTATTATTCACCTGAATAGTCATTCCACACTTATGATGTCATTATTATTTGCTATTGAAATTATCTTAATGTCACAAAAAGGATTAAGATATCAAGCGAAGAGTGAGCAATAGGAAAAACCTGATCACCTAAGCAACAGAAGTCCTGTTTCATGCTTGTATGCCCCATAATACCCAAGAAGGTGAAAAAAAAAATAATAATAAAGAAAAACACATCACAGAGGGAATGATACATACTCTTTTTTTCCCTAAATGACTTTATTTTTTAATATACCTTAAATGACTCGCAAAGCTGGTGGGTTCTGCACTTTTAAGCATTTAAGGCATGATTATTTTCTTAGCATCAATGACAGGTTCAAATAAAACGATCCCATGGTGACAAGGATTAGGAGTCTGGGAGATCGGTGCATCATCCGGGATCTTTTCCAAGTGCAATCTCGTAATGTGGGAGCTTCTTTGGAGGGATTCTAGGAATGGGAACAGCCTTCCAGTGGGCGAAGGGGTGGCCGAGGCCATGGCAATGGGGCAGTCCGGTGTCAGGTCTGTCACCCGAATCTCCCTGTTTAGGGTCCAGAAAGGAGCCTCAAAAGGGTGTTGTCACCACAAATCCAGTCCAGCTGCTGCCTGTCCCTGAGGTAAACCCGGCTCCAGATCTGCTCGAGCTCCAGAGAGGAGCCCAAAAAGGCTGTTTTCACCCCAAACCAGCCCAGCCCAACCACAGCCTGCCCCGAGGTAAACCTGGCTCCACATCTGCTGAAGCTCCAGAAAGGAGCCTAAAAAAGCTGTTTCCAGCCCAGCCACACCTTGCCGCTGAGGGGAAAGCGGCTCCAAATTCGCTCGAGCTCCAGAAAGGAGCCTAAAAAGGCTATTTTCACCTCAAACCGCCCACCCCCGCCTCATCCCGCGGCGCCTGAGGGGCAACGGCC
>VZSV01000029.1:5874126-5926598 GCA_013398735.1 Nothocercus julius
AGGACTCGGGGCCGGCGGCGGTGCCGAGTGGGTGGCGGAGCGGCCGCCAGGCCGGCGGCGCCCAGGTGGGTGGACCCCGAAGGGGCTCAGGGCCGGGGGCTGCTCGCAGCGCGGCGAGGGGAAGGGGGGCGGCGGCATAATAATCGGATATTTCGCCCCATAAAGGCAAGTTCTGTCCGCCTCCTTTCTCGTGGGTGCTGGTTTTGACCCCAAGAACCATTTACGGATATTCTGCACCTCCCTGTGCTTGCTTATTTATTTACAGTGTGCTTTCTTATGGTCTCGCATTCAAAAGTGAACGGACGGAAGCATCACTTTAACTTTTTTCTGGACATTTTATTTCCTAAGGAGCATGCTACAGAACAGCTCTGAAAGCAAAAGATGGGTTCATGGTTCAAAAAGCTTGTACGTGCTCACAGGAGTGCTGCAAAAAGCGAGCACTCACCTCTGGTGCCTTAAAATAATGTCAGCTCCTCCCACTCGGGAGAAAAGAAAACTTATCCTGCGCCTGGGTTTTGCTTCAGTGACTTGTTGGTGTTCTCAGAATATGACTTTATCAAGCAGATAAAGCTTGATACACTTGAAGGAGTTTAGTATTAACCGTGAAGTCCAATTACATTTATATATATATATATATTTATATATATATATTATATTATTTATATATTTTTTTTTTCTGTGCACTATGGTACTTCAAACCCTCTGATTTTCTTCTGTATTTCCTGCTCTTTTTATATTTCACAAACAAGAGCAAGGTTTAAATACAGCAGATGGACATGCCTGTAAATGTCTCAGCACTTTCCTGGCGTTTATTCCAGACCTTGGTTGTGCACATAGCTATATATGAGAAGTCACCAGTATGATTCTATGTTGAATCCCTGTAATACTGAACGGATGTACAGGGTCTTGCTCAGAAATGGTTTCTGCTCTTTGCTTGAAGGCACATGGTGATATGTTTTTGTTCATTGCTGGAATTTTGCTTTTGTTTACAAGTTTTAAACTTCAGCCAATGCTTCTAGAACCTCCAGGTTGTTCTTTTCTTTTTAAGTAACACTTCCTGGGTTGAGACAACAGGAAATGCAATGACTACTTTTTCACTCCAGTGGATGGAGTTTTCAGACTTTGCCTTGCAGTGGAGGATGCTGTCCCTGAGGTGTGTGGCCTCACAATATTGTTCTGCATCTTTAAAGAACAGCTTTTCCTTCAGTGCCAAATGAGTAGTCACCTCTGCCTGATGGTTCCTGAAAAATTTTTGAGGGCGGGGAGAATAAATAGGAAAAGAAACTGCAAATCGGGCCTGTTTGTTTCTCTACAGCTGCCCAAAGGCTTGAATCAGTTCCCAAGACTAGTTCCTGTTTCTGATTTTTATCACATTAATTCTAATTCTTCTCCCTACAGTTCAGATGGTATTCTTTATTCCAGAAAGTATTGAAGTTTTTATGCAGTATTCAGGTTAGAGAATTATATTACTATTTTCACTAAGTTAATTTCAAAAATTACCAGAAATTCTCCTTTTGTATTTACATGACACTTGTCTCTTTACAAATACTGCATATTTGCGATCAGGGATTCTTGCACTTGTGTCTTTTCATCTTTTTTTTTTTTTTTTTTATTTTTTTTTTTTTTTTTTTTATTTGAGTGTCTTTAGCCTCTGAGAAAGAGGATTGAAAATCTTGGCATTTAAGCTGATTTTAAAAGGTTACCTTTCTGGCCATGGCATTCATAGCCTGTTGCTCAGAGCTGCAGGACAACAAGTCCTGTTACCTTCTGCATTCCCTTAACTTTCTATGAACTAAAGATTACAGTTACTCAGCTGCTTTTTCAGGACACTGTTTTCCTTCTCGTTTCTGTGTCTGGCTGATAATCTGCACGTTGCTCCCTCCTCTTTACTTGCAGCTGGCTCCCAGTTCTTGGAGAAACACATGTCACGTTACCCTCTCCTGACTTTATTCTCTGCTTTTCTCACATGCTTCTCATAGCAATACACGTTATGATTGATGTGTTGGTATTTCTGACAACACTGGTAAGCAATATTAGATTAGTTCTAATTTATGCACACAAATTTCATAATCTTGCACTTCTATTTGTCTCACATCTGGAAGGAAAGGGAAGGTTTTGTTTTCTTAGGCAGAAGTTTAGACCCAGGGAGACCTGCTCGAATGAGGGGCTGAGTTTACTCCTTGCTGCTCCGTCCTATTTCCTCTAATACTTTGTTCCAGAGCATCTCTATCCTGGATCCAGCTTCTTTCCAAGCTTTATTGATTCTCCTCTGTGTTCCTTGCAGCCTTGCAACTCTCTCTGCACCTGCAGCTGCTCCCCTACAAACCGATTCTTCAGATCTGGAGCCTGCTGTTAGCCTGTTTTAGCTGTGCTAAGTGGCAATATTTTAGAACCTTAGATATAAAGAACACCTGGAATTTGATTCATCTGTAGCTGGTAGCAAATCTCTAATTCATTCCAGAGGTATTAGAATTACACCCTTGAAGTTCAAACTTTTATCATCAAAAGCATAATGAATTTGTTAAATCCTGTTTCCTGCTTACATCTTGAACAAAGAATATTTTTGACCTTTTCTGACTGAACATACTTCTCATTTTGTTTGCAGCTTGCTACTGTTTTTTTTCAAGTGTTAAGTTTGTAGCAAAGTCTATGTTTGTTTGAAATTTGTAATTTTTATCCTTGGCTGAATTTCTTCAGTAGCAGTTTGAGTAGATTATGTGATTGGATATCAGTGCTTGGTCTTCTAATCATACCTGTGTCATGGGCCATGGGGTTTGGAAGATTTCTCCCATCTGTTTTAGTCTGCATTGCCATGTAAAATGGAGATGTACTCCTGTGTAGATAGGCACTATTTTAGATATTCCACAAAAAAGTCCAGCAGTATCTATTTAATTCCTGTCACAGAAATATGAGAGGGTCATGGTGTGTAAATGTGTATATTTTAAATGTAACTTTTAAAAATTGCATGTAGATGATATCCGTCTATGGACAAAGTTTTGCTTTCCCAGATGCTGTGTACTTCATAAACTGGAAGTACTGAAAGAAAGAAATCAGCAGGGCTGGTGAGCTGCATTACTAGAAGATGTTACAAAATCTAATCCAGTTCCTGCCTTAATAATTAATCAATCCAGAGATGCACACTTGCATGTGGTTTTGGTTTTCATTTTTCTCTGGACCAAGGAGATCAGAAAGTATCAAATGCAGTTCATAAATAACTCAGGCGAACATTTGCTTCTGCTTCCTTCTAGGTTACTGAAAATGTTTATTTTGCAAGAATCTTCCCATCTTATCCCAGTTCCGCAGAGACCCTGCATGTGCTGCCAGCACTGAAGGCTTTGACTCCAGGGTGTTCTGCATTGGGCAGGTCCTTCTGGTCACGAGCAGCCTTGCTTGTTTTGATGGGTCTGCCTTGACACTTCGTAACTATTTTAAAGGTTTTCATGGTTTGGGGCAAGAGGTTTCAGCAACCCAACAAGATTAAGCCTGTCTCTCCTGCCTGTGAATTTAAACAAAAGCTTTCTCGTCGCTGAAGTAGTACACACATGCACTTCATTTGGTTAAAATGCTTCTTAAATGGTGTCATACTCGTAGCTCAAGGAAGTGATGAAACTGTTCTTTGTGATTTAGGTTTAACTGCTTCATTTTTTAAAATATGTTTTAAACTGTTGGGTTTGCAGGTGCTTTATCCCTGCTTAACCTCATTGATGTGAGATCTGGAACACACCTAGCACATCTGGGTAGCAGGAAGAACCTGACACCTAGCTGTCAGGTGAACTTTTTACAGTAATTTGAATTATGAATAAAATCATCTGAACTCATCTGTAACTATGTAGATCTGTCACTTGACAACTAATAAGAATCATGTGAATCCCTGCTGGGAGAATCTTCATTTTATGTATATTCTTGTTTTATTTGACAAATTTGGTTGCCTTTCATGTTAAATGCCTTTTCTTTGTAGGTGAAAAGAAGAATAAATGTCAGTGTTGTCTGGGAGGGGATTTCAGTTAGGTTTGAAGTAAAAATTATTTGCTTGGAAAGATGAGTAACCAAGATGAAGACTGTTACGAGAACACAATAAAATATCTAGTGTGACCCTGCATGTCTGTTATCTTCCTTTGTTTAAACCGACATGATGCAGACAGACTGCTCTGGAGCACAAAGCAAAAATAAATAAAATTGTACTTCAGTAATGTCTAGAAGGAATAAGAATCCTAATTTTAAGTGATCTTTCTATATTTTGAATTCTACAATTTAAAGTATGAGCTCTGTCTTGCCTAGGATATATGGCGACTATTTTTGAGAGAAAAAGGAGTTAGTTTCTCTTTTTAAAACATTAGCCTTAACCAAGAAAATATCAATAGCTTTTCAGGTAGTTCTGACCATTTCTATTCTTATGGCTTGTCAGAAAACACCTGCAATAAAGGATAAATATAAAACATGAAGACCCTGGTTAATAAGAAGAATTTTGGTTAAAGGAAATGATGCAAAATCCTGTTAGCTGAAAGTTACCATCAAGAAGGCAGGAAAATAACTACAATATCAGACTGGCTGCTTATATGAGTGCTGGAAGTGCAAGGTGGGGAGTGCAAGAGTGAGAGGCAGAAGAAAAACTGTTAGAGATGCAGATTTCAGCCAGTGGCATTTCTGCTGGAGAGGTTTTAATTCTGGACCATTGATTTGTCTCTCTGCTCTAGTTCTTAGGCAAGCGCAACTGGAATGCAGCGAAAGACTTGCAGAGATACAGACGTCGCTACCCGGTATGCGTGTGCTCTCAGGACTCTTCCTCGTCAAGTGCTAAGTTAAAGATAACTTCCTGGGTTTGAGAGCATGTTTTTGTCCTTATTTTGACATGCTCAGAATGTCTAAGAATTTAACTTATGATGGGGAAGGGGCGATGTGCTTGTGGGTGCATCACAAATAAGCTGTAGCCTAAAGCGTGTCCTGAGTATTCAGCTGATGGTGGAAACATGAGGAAATTCAAGAAGCGTTTGAGTGGATACTGTATTTTTATAAGATTGCTGCTTTTTGATTGCTTGTTCTAATCTCCAGGGTTTGGTAGAACCAGAAAGTGATGAGGAGGAAGAGATGTGGAACTTGAGCTTTTACAGAAATGAGGTTTCTTTTATGCCCCGTGGTGAGTACCTTGCTGAGGTTCAGTACACCTGTACTGTGACTATTTTCATAGGTCAAAGAGTAACTGATCCACGTTGGAAAACTAAAAAGTGCGGAGGAGTTTCCCTTTTAAAAGGCAGAATTTGCCAATTCCTCCTTGTTTGTGCCAAATGTTCCTTTGTTTTTTGTTTGCTGATAGAAAACTAGACTTCTTTTTTTCTGGCTCCTTAAAGCACCTGTTTGCATAAACTGTTATGTATGTGCTAACACCTGGCTCTGGCCTCACTAACTTTAAATTTACTTTTCATTTCTTTCTTTCTTTCTAGGTTTGCCTATTGAACGTCTTCTTGAGTCTTGGTGGGACAACTATGAAGTTCTTGAAGAAAATCATTCTTACATACAGTGGTAAACCCCTGTGTAATATGGTTCTTCTGTTCACAATTGATATCATATCTATTCCCGAAATCAGCTTCCCAAGAGGTGCAGAGTCACCCCTGGGTCAAACTTGACCCCGCTTTTGTGAGTTATGTTCTCGTGGAAGCAACTAGCTGTATATCCTGAAGGCTCAGGTTTCTGTTGTAGCTGTGGTGACAGATCTGTCATACTTGGTCTTCCAGTATGCTGCAGAACAAGATGCAGTGGCAATGAGAGAGGTCCTAATAGGCAAAGTCTGCTGATAGCACCTTTGTTTAGATTTATTTTATTTTATTTATTTTGATGGGAGGCACTTGTCATAAAGTAAACTTCTATGTCCATAAGGATGTGAGCTTTTCTAGAGAGGCCTCTGATAGCAGTTATTGAAATCCTTGTTAATTTTAATTGAATGGACAACCTGGATTCAATGTTGTTTTTGCATCTTCTAGACAGAAAATTTTCTTCTCTTCAGGTTATTCCCTTTACGTGAACATGGGATGAACTGGCATGCCAGACCACTCACATGTCAAGAAATAGAGGTATTTATTTATTTTAACCTGAAGGTCATTAGGATTTTCCCTAGGTAGCGTTACTTTTTTTTCTTCCAATCCCTTGCGTGAACAGATCTCACACAAGTGCTTTTAAGTGTGACATTTGACTATCTTGAGTGTCTGCCAGTAGCTACAGCAACAAATCATGTATTTGCTGATAGAACCAACTCTTGTTTATTATTCAGAGGTCCTTTTAAAAGAAGTTGCAGGTAGTTGCTACTTTTATTGCCTGGTGTCTCTTGCCTTTTAGGCCTTTAAGAAGTCCAGTGATGTTATGCAAAGGTTTGAACGTGCTTATCAGCTCATGTTGAGATTTTATGGAATCACTCTGACTAATCAGAAAACTGGAGAACTTAAGAGAGCAGAAAATTGGGCTGAACGATTCCAAAACCTGAACCGGTGAGTCTCTATATTATGGGGCATTTATTATAGCCAGACATGTTTTGAGAAGGGGGGGGAGGGGAATCATACAAAATTGAGAAAATTGTCAGCTCTTGAGGAATGGACACTTTTGTTGATACAAAAGTCAGCTAGTGAAGTTATTCTTGTCTTGGCTCTGCCTCTGAGGCAATTTTACAGGTAGCTAAATTGCCTTTGTAGTGATCCTTTTAAGCTATAATACAGGAGTGTTTTTACATATGCTTCATGCTTCGCTGATTGTTTATAAAGCTACCTTGAGGCCAGTGAAGTGTTTTGAATCTTTTTTTGAAAAGTGCTCTGTAATCTGTTGATGTTGTGTTTTTGTAGGTCTTACCATAGTGATAGTATTGACCCCTAATAGTCCATACTTCCTAGCAATATTAAAAGTGACTCTAAAAGGACTGCGCATACCTACAGAAGAAAAGTCAATTTGAGGACTGTCAAATAGAAAAACTCTGTCTAGCCCAGGTCCCTAAGTAGTTAAGCTCTGGAAGCATCAAGGGAAACATCCTCACATGCCTGTGTTTTTATACTCTTCTACAGGCTTACCCTGCAGGCCACCATCAGGGACAGGATATTGGGCTGCGTGGACTTATGTGTCTGACCCAATATGGTGGCTGTTATCTTCTGATGGATGATGCAGAAAGCCAGAACCTTTCCAAGCAGTTGAGATGTTTAATGCAAGCAGACCAAGGAGGGCTAGGAAGGTACTTCTGAAAGTAGACAGCTGCAGTAGGTGCTTTAAAAGTAAGCCAGCCTATACTCCCATCCCTATCTGCAAACATTCTTTAATAGATGATTATTAACAATATACAAAATACTTTGTAAAGCTGAGGTTCAGTGTGACTCCAAACATGTAAGAGTTCTCCTTAACAACTTTGCCTGTTTCCTTCAGGTTTAGCCACAACAATTTGCGCATTACTCGCATCCTGAAGTGCCTGGGGGAGATGGGATATGAAGACTATCAAGTGCAGTTGGTGAAGTTTTTCTTAACAGAAACTCTTGTTAAGGAGACACTTCCAAATGTCAAGAGAAGTGCCTTGGATTACTTTCTGTTCACTGTCAGAAGCAAACGGAAGAGAAGAGAACTAGTGTACTATGCCTGGCAACACTTCAAGCCTCAGAGCAGCTTTGTATGGGCACCGCGAGACAAACTGCTGAAGTACAGGCCCCGCTCAGCCAAGACACAGCCGTGCCAAAAGGATGAAATCAAGCAGGAAATTCCTGGTACAAAAAGTGATGGGTCTGTGCAAAAGGATTCAAAGGATCGGTTGCTAGAGGAGGAGCAGAAAGTTGGAGATAATGGAGATGGTCTAAATGTAAATTCAGACTTACAGCCTGAAGAAGTGAATGAAGAAGACCTAAGAGAGAAGTTAAATGAACGTGTTTTGGAGGGAGGGGAGGGTGAAGAAGACAAAGACCCTTCATTTGCACAGCAGGAGGAGAAGGATTTGACCAGCGAGGCTGAAGCAGTGCAGAATACAGCAGAGAGTGATAGCACCAAGGAGAGCAAGAAGAGAAAACTGGATGCAAATAAGGCAGACACTAAACACAGTGAGCCAGTGAAAAGCCCCCCTGATATTGAAAAAATTTCCCGTAATCTAGGAGAATGTGCAATTGATGCAGAAATCCCCTCCTCGGTTCCAGTCCTGCAGACAGAAGAGAACCAGAAAATACTTAAAAAAGACACCGTGAGCACTGGAGATGCAAGAGCACCAGAGGCAGCTGATGCAGCTGTAAAGCGGAGGAAAGTTGATAAAAGAGCACAGAAAGGCAAAACATGCACCTTGGCCATTAACCTGAACATGAGGCCCCCTGCTCTCAGTGCCCAGTCAAATACACCTGTTGCAAGCACTGAGACTGAGGAGGGAAAAGTTAGTGAAAACAAGGCAGCTGTGGAAGAGAGCAGTGAAAGCTCTGGTGGTGATGCAAAAGGAGGGGTTGTGGAGTCCGCAGCTGAGCACGAGGTTTCCAAGACAGACCAGATTTCTCTGGGAAGCAATGACCTGGAGTCAGGTGGAGATCAAGTCAGAGCCAAGAGCGACCAGCCCCACTGCAACAGTGTCCTCCCAGGATACCAAAGTGAGGCAGACTGGGTAGAACAGCATGAAAAGGCAGAAGAAAATGCGAACAAAAACACTCAAGCAAAAGCCACAGGCAAGAACCAAGATCAAGAGAGACTTGAGCAAAGCGTGGCAACTGTTTGTCCTCAGCATGGCAGTACTGAGGTTGCAGTACAAAAAACAGATACCTCTCAGCAAGTGGCACGACCTGATGAAGAGCAGGTAGGGACAGAGTGAGCCAAGTGTGGCAGCAGTGCTGGAGCAGGCAGAGAAGATCCTGCTTTAGCTGCTGGAGCCAGCTTTGGTGATACGGATAGCAGAAGTACAGGGGAAAACAGATTTCCTTCAACTCGTCCTGGTTAAATGCAGTCTGACCTTCACCTTTCACTTTTTTTTTTTAATCATTTATAGTGACTTTGAGAGCCAGCCCTTGCTTATCCTAAAGAGGAAAACTCTAATCATCTTCGTGCATGGGCTGCGTCCTATTGCTGTTTTTTATCCAATATTCATGACTGTATGGGATAAACAGGGATTTTTGCACTCTGATTTGTTTCCGGTATGTCCCTTTTTAAAGAGAAGAAGAAAATAAATCTGTTTTCTTGTTTGATCTAGTCATGTAAATCTATGTACAAGATTTTTAATGCAGGACAGCATGAGCTGCTTTGCTTTCTTTCTATTACTGTATAACTTCTGTTGCTTTGGAAATCTGTACCTTCGCTGAAGGCTTCTTTACTCCTGCCAAAGGTGCTGTGTGTCTGCTGCTTAGGGCAGAAATTGTAATTTTTGTGGCATTTGCCTGAAAGGAATGAGTGCATGCACTTTGCATGCATGTAAGAGTTTAGTTGCCCTTCTCTTCCTTTAAGAAAATAGATTTGATTTTAGCCCATCTTAAAGAGGTACCTTTAGACTATGTGACCAGTATTAACATCTGTGTATAGATATTTTTCCCTGTTTTGCAAAGTGTTGAATAATTTATTCCCTTTTTGCTCAGCAGAAGTTGCCAGGTAGCACTTGGCAAGAGGGGCTGAGCGTATGACTTGTCTACCTGTTTCTAAAAGCAAAACCTTCGAACTTTGCTTGAAGCTCTCTGGAGCCCTTCTTTCCCAGGGTTGATCACCACTTCCAGGCCTTTGAGAGTCTTCCGCACACATTTATGCCCGCTGCTCATTCAAAGGCCTTTCTCAATTGCCAAAATATTGTTTATATTTGCATCTTTTCAGACTTTGCAGCTAATCTCAAATTGCTTTGTTTATCTTTTCTGCAGACCCATTGAGTGAAGTTGGATGTGTCAAATTTAAACATCTTTCTAGTTATGGCAGATGTTTTAATGACCAGGATGTCAGACAGCCAGGGTATGTTCTACTGCAGTGTGTCTGGAAATCACTGGGGCTTTGTTGTGGAGCTGTTAATTGAGACTATTTAATTGGAGGGAGTAACTTGTCTGGTTCATTTATTTATGGTCCTAGATAATTTAATCTGAGACCTTGCCAGCTATTTGCCTGGCTTACTGACCTCCCCTGTTAGCCATTCTGCCTGACATATGCTCCGTCAGAGTTGGCTGAATGTTGTATTAAACAACTTCGCACTTTTGCTCTTGGAGATTTACAAGGGAGGATCTGTTTCGTGAAGTAAAGGAAACCATTCTAGCAGCCAGGAGGGCTGGGCTTGATGTTTGCTCGGACTATGTGTTTTAGTCTTGGGGTTTTAGGTGCTGTTCACTTCATGCAGGAGCGGGTGGGTGGCTTCTCTCTTGCCAGAAAGCTGATGCAGTAGCCTGTGAAATGTTAATATTTCTCCTCTTTCTGCTTCTTAAGAAGCTTCATCTTTCAAGGAATTTGATCTGTGATTTGCCTTCCCAGTCTGTGTGCCCTGATGGAGAATGCCACATAAGTGTGTGGAGGAATATAAGTCTTCAAGGTTAAGGAGATCACTTAATGTTCATAGTCACACTCAGGCTGGAAAAAGGCTTAAATATTTAAAAAAAAAAAAAAACATGGAAAAATGGTGTTAATATAAATATAATTAACTACAGCTATAAATACTTGAACATGTTGAGTGAAAAATCTTTCATAAAAGATTCATAAGAAATTGTTAATGATAGTTTTTGTACAGATTTACAGGCTTTTTTTATTTAATGAAGTTTCCATTGTGAATGGAATGTATTATGAATCTTGTGTGGTGGTGTGCAGCTTGTTTGTTCCTTTTAATGAGATTTCAGTGAGAGCCTTAGTCTGGAGTCGCAGGCTGTTCCCTGTTATGATCAGGTGCAGAATTTCGGCTGTGGATGTTTGCAGTGGGTTCACAGGTTGTGTTTTCCATCACTTGGAGCTGTACGATGGAGTCTGTGTTAATGTTGCCTATTAAAGCATGATTTCAATGCATACTAGTTTCCACTTCTTTCATCTTGGAAGGCACCATGTATCAGTCCCAGCACTGCACGCTCCAGCCTTCTGCTATTGGTTGGGCATCTCCAGGGAGCCTGTTGGGGGCCATTCAACATTCCCAAGCACGGCAGGTAAAGCGGAGCTCAGCCTGGGCTCACCTTGTGGCAAACCAGCCCTCCAAGCCCTGACTTACTGTGAGCGATGTGCGAAGGTTAAAGCTGCTGGAGCCCCCAGCTGTGTGGCTCATTGCTTGGACTGCGGTGTCATCGCTTAAGTAAACTCTTCACATTGAAAATATCATCCCTCCCTCATCTCACCCAATAAGTGCATGTTGCTACCGTGCTGGCAGGCTGCAGCTCCTGGCTGGCTCGCCAGTGAGTTGCTTTGGAGATATTAAAGCAGTTTATTCTGATTTTGTTTTATTTCTTTCCTGAAGTGGGAGAATTAGTCATGTTCTGCTCCTACCATCACTTGTGCCATGAGCTGCTGCTTCCAGCCCTCTGGAAGGGCAGCAGCAGTACTGCAGGAAACCAGCCCTCCCGCAGCTGCAGAACCGAGGAACTTGGCTTGACTTGGCTTTTGCTCTTGCCATCATTTGATCTTGGGGTCGAAGACGGAGGTACAAGCTCTGTGTGAAGCGATTTCTGTGAGTTCACCGCTCTCCCTGCCCTGTGGGGCCAGTGGAATAAAGATTCACTCTACCTGGTAGCACTTTGAACACATGGATGGACACACACACTTGTAGAAACTGAGTATCTTTGAGTCTTCCATCCCTCTGTCAGTGTTGGAATATTGGCTGCTGGGGAGCTGGGCAGGCCCTGCTGTTTGCTCATGTAAATCTCCTCCCTTAAGGCTGCCAAGCTGAAACTTAGCATTTCTCTTCAAGCTTTGCTTTTCAATTTCTGCCCTGCTATTTCTCCTGCTGAATCCGTGCTCTGTGTGCACTTCCAGTCTGCTGCTGAACAAGCCTCTTGTTAAAGTGTCATTCGCTCCTGTGGTCCAAATAACTTCCTGCTGCTTAAACGCTTCTGTTTTAAAAAAGTATGTTGTTTCATCCAAATGAGCTGTGTTAGCACAGTCCTGATGACTCTTCCACTCTGCCTCTCCCCTTCCAAGCCCTCCTTTTGATGAAGTTAATTATTTGATAGAGAAGCATGAAGCTATTTCTGCTCCTTCACTACTGTTTTGTTCTTTGGCATCACCTCCCCGAGAACTGTGTCATCATGTTCTTTTCTTGCAAATGCTTCTCAGGAAGATCTTCCTTAGCTTTTTGTGGCTCTATGAGTGTTTCTTCAGCTTCATCTGTGTCATCCCTGTCTGTGCTTACCTCCTCATCTGGTCAGGATTCCTCACTTTCTCCAGAAATCAGTCTAATATTCTGTGAATGTTCCTGAAAACAAGCAGAAAAAAATAGAGGTGAACACACATCAGGAGGTAATAAACCATCTCACAAAGCAGCGAGCACATTTCTCTGGCATTTTTTATGTCTCTATTAATTTCTCTATTGAAATCAGATCCTCGGGTGCAGAGCAGCTCTCCCTTTGCAGTGCCTGTTACCTGCCCAGCACTACAGTGATGATGGGTTCTGAAAGAATGGCCCAAGCGCAACCTACGGAACATCTTTTTTCCCAGACAGAGCAGCTAAATTCCTATGTTTTGTTCCTGTGCTGTGTCCTACAGTCTCCAATAGCTCTGTGGAGGTGATTCCAGCCCTTCCTTCTGCTCCATGTTTTCCCGAGGCTGGACCATGAATGAGAGTCTTGGTGCCTGCCCACAGTTGGGCCCCCTCCTTCTCCCACCACCTCCTCCTCCTCCTCGCTTGCTCCGCTCTGCTCTGAGCTCGGCCCCTCCAGCTGGAGCCGCAGGTTTATCTGGAGGCCGGGAGGCTCCTTTGTAAGCTGAGATCGCGCAGGAGAAGGAGGATCTGCTGGACCCTGGAGGAGAGAGCGGGCTTGGCTGCCCTGGAGAGCTGTGCCGCGGCAGAGCCCGGACACCATGGCTGGATCTGTCGCTCTTGGGCTTCTCTTCTTTTGGCAGCTCCTGTCCATGGCGGCGGCACAGGTAGGGATTTGCATTTACACCTTATGCTCCAAAAACAGCTCTGTAAGAGAAAGCCCCACTGCAGTCTGCATCTTGTGCCTGCAGGATGCATGTGGCAATAAGTAGGTTATTAAAGTTATTTAAAATATGCATGCTGCTGTGCTGTTACACACAGAGAAGTGCTTAGCAAATAGGTTTGCGTTGTACCCCTAGGTAGTCTCTTGTGCACAACCAGCCACTTTAAGCTTTCTCTCAAAGAATTGTCTTCCCGTTCAGGACGGCAGCTTTGGGAGAAAAGCCTTGGGAAAGGGAGAGCTGTTGATGTAAGAAAAAGTTTTCATTTTCAATGAAGCAACAAGCTGCCAATGAGAGTAGGATCTCCGGCAATCTGATTCTTCATCTGAATCAGATAATTTCTTCTTCCCTGCCTCAATCAGCCCATTTTTAAATTTTATATTTTTAAAATAATAGTATGTTTAATTTTTGTTCACTTAAACACGTGAAGCTGTGTCAAACAGCCCTGCATGGCATTAATATGTAGCCTGGGGAAGTAACTCCTGA
Source organism: Nothocercus julius (assembly GCA_013398735.1). Lineage (NCBI taxonomy): Eukaryota > Metazoa > Chordata > Aves > Tinamiformes > Tinamidae > Nothocercus > Nothocercus julius. The sequence goes on from VZSV01000029.1 coordinate 5,887,672, forward strand.
GGTTTTTCACCGTGTTGGAGAGGAATTTTTGCCATCTGGCTGGGGAATTAAGAGCTGCCCTCCTCGCTGCGAGCGGAGCTGCTTCCACAATGAGAGCTTTGTTCGCTGAAGCTACAGCAAGCTGCTCTCTGGAGCCCTCTCCATAGAGAAGTCATTTATTGGACTTTCCCCCCCCACCTCAGGCTTCCTCCAAAATTCCAGGTTTTCTTTCAGCATCCTGCTCAGGGAGACTTTCCTTTTCTCCTCCGTGAGCTTTTATTATATCTTTTTGTCTAGAACTGTGTCAGTCTGGCTCTTCCGTTGCCCCATCAGACAGGCACAGTGAATGCCATTTTTATTACCAAGCAGTGCACCTCTTTTCCTTAGGTTTTGCATCCCCTTCTTTACCCCAAACCATGTGTGCCTATAGGCACTGAGAATCAGATCATATGTTGCCAAATCCATTTGCTTTCCATCAGCCAGGTCTAATTCCCAGTATAATCCTTCCACTGAACAGACTGGGAGCCCTGAGTCCCCTCAGGCTGGAGGGTGACCCAAGAGCTGGAGGCTCAGTGCAGCTATAGGGTTAGTGCTGTGGGACCCGCTCAGTTGTTGCTTTTCCCCGTGTATCCCTTTTGATGCAAAAATAAACCCTGCTGTCTGTCTCTCTTCCCAACCCTTTAGAGAGTAGGACCCCAAGGCCCTCCCGGACCCCGAGGACCCCCTGGACCATCTGGCAAGGACGGCATAGACGTGAGTGGCAGAGGGCAGGCACACGGGTGAGGGGTGGAGCGGAGCAGACCCTGCCTTGCAGGGAGCCCTTCTGGTTCTGCAGCCCTCAGGGCCAGCCTTGGGAGGTGGGGGGACGTGGAAAACCCGCCGTGCATGGGAGCTGAGGGAGAGGAAGAAGCTGCTTCTGCCAGAGCTGCTGTGGAGCACATTGCAGGATCAGCCCCCTCTTTTGAGACAAAACTAGTTTGGGCAAGGGGATTTGTGACCCTACCTGCAAAGTTGCATGCTGCTTTTTTGTGTCTGGAGAAGAGGAGGAATGAAATGGGGGTGAAATGTGGAAGGTCGAGTCCGTGTGTGAGCACAGGTCAGCACAACAGTGTGTTCTGTAGCTCTGAGGGATTTATTTGACTCTTCGAAGTACCCAGGTTTCTGAAGAGGCCCTGAGAAACTGAACTTAATATGCAGTCCTATATTCTGCTTCTACTTACCGTAGTTTTATTTCAGCAAGCTTAGTGTGGCTATCCCTGATTTCCATCGGTACGAGAGGGGTCAGGCAGTCCAGGTGTTCCTAGATGTGACAGTATCTTTAGTGGCTGCCAGAGGCAAATGAAATATTTGGGCAATCAAATAGCGAGCAGAAGATTTCTTACTACAGGACTTAGTGGAGGAGGCAAGCTTGTCCTTTAATTCTGAACTGATGTTCCTGCAGGAGTTGAAAGTTTTCCTTCAGTGCATCTGTTGGATAAAGACTATTGTGTTCTGTAGTCAGGCCAAAAAGAGCATCAGATGAACTTCAGCAAGAAGATACTGAACCTGAAAGACCAGGTTTGGTTTCATTATTCAGTCTGAGTAGTGCTTGTCTCTATAAACTGCTAGATTTTTTTTTTTTTTAAAAAACACATCTAACATAATATTTTTGGACTTGGGCCTTTAAGCAGTCTTTAAAAATTCTATTCATTCCATGCTAGCAATTTTCTTTTGCATGAGAAGGTGTAAAAAAAAAAGATATATTAGTACCCTGGTAAATGGTGAACAAGGAGCTTTTGTGTCTACAGTAGTGCACTTCCACAGTGGCTCTGTAAGCAAGGCTGATCTGAAGGGAAAACATCACTGATTTCCAGCTCTTCCTTCTAAAGTGTTCCTTGGACTAAAGGAGACGTTTTACTGTAAATCACACTGGTTTGGTAACATGGAAAGTTCAGAGCTGGTACCTTGGCAGTTTCTCTTCACTGTTTTTCGCAATAAAAGGTCTAAGAAGGGACACGCTGGAGAGGGCAGAGGTGGCTCTTTCAGGCTGGGCACAGTGCGCACGGGGAACTCGCTGCAGCAGGACGTCAGGGCGGTGAGCAGGCTTCAGGGAAGAGTGGCTATTTTTGCAGATAGCAAGAAAAAGGACTTGGGAGGGATAGACTCAGATCTCAGGTTGTACAATTTTCAGGGAATTGGAAAAGAACAAATCCATGCAATAGTGGTGTTTTTTTGTTTTGTTTTGTTTTTTTAATTCCTGCTTTCTGCAGGACTTTTTTACACTTTCTTCTGGAACTGCATCACTTCTGATTGCTCTTGTACAGAGGGATTCAGGGCAGCATTGGTCACATAAGCCCAGGCTCTTTTATCCACTGCTAAAAGATTCAGAATGTTCCTGCAGGGGAAGGACCAAACAGCAGCACCTAATTAATAAGAAGTTGGTCCTAATTAATCAAACTGCTGAGTAGAGGATTTAAGGTGCTAAATCTTGCAGCCGTAGCTTGAGACTTGTTAACTCTGAGCCAGACTAGGATCCTTAATGAAGTGCACAGAAGGGAGACAGAGCTGATTTTTCTATGGCTAGTGCTGAGCACATTGATGCAACCTTCTTGTTTAAGGACTTCCATCCCCACGAGTGGCTTCAGATGAATGCTGTGTAGGCAGAATCACTCAACATTTTTTTGGTGAAATGTGAGCTGCCAGAGTGTTCAACAGTCCCCTACTCTAGGCCTTGAGTAGTGCATAAGATACAGCTGAATTATTCAGGACATCTCTAAACAAGCCTTGCATGAACCCCATCGGCCCAATTTCTAGAAGCTGCTGCTTTGATTCCTGCTTTTCAGCGGGAACTGCATCATTCTGTCCTTCTGATGGCTTTTGTGATTACAGACTTTAATACACTTCAGGTCTCATACTCAGTAACGAGCAAAATATCTCCTTCCCAAGAATAGAAGCAGCATGTTGTGATCAAAGGAATTAGCGACAAGTTCCTGTGAATTATTTCTGGGGATGTAATTCTCCAAATTGCTAATAAGCCATTGTCACTTCTCAAAAATCACACTTTTCCACCCACTTGCCCCTTGTCCCCTGGTTTAACTTTAATGCAGATTTACTAAGAAAGTGAACTTCCCTCTCCTGTAGCACTCAGGAGAGCACTTCCTTTTGCTCACAGCAGCTGCCTCTAATTCCCAGTGATCTGGCATTAGGGATATAAACACTGATTAGACTTTTGATTCAGCTCACTGAAATTCTGGTGCTCATGCTGAGTTCCCCAGGGGTGCATAGTGTCAGGATGGAGGGTTAAGATGGTCTTGAGCAGCCTGTGCTAATGCTGTGGCCTTGCTGTACGTATACATTGCCATCACAGGCCAGGAAAAATGCAGGGGGCTGGAAATGTAGAGGAATGAAGAGAAGGGGGTAAACCACACATTTTGCCTTTTCTAGCTACTTTTCCAAACCATCCCTTCCAAATGAACTGCTCCTTTCATTTTCCTGCCAAGGAACCTTCCCCACCTATGATAATGATAACTATTTATGGAACAGCTGTGGGCAAAGGACAGCAGAGGAATTGCTGCATCCAGCCAGTGCACAAAGATCTCTCTATTTAATGACCCTCTGGTCGGAGCCTTCGCTCCGTTGCCATGCGGTTTGTAGATCGTTGCCTGTGCAAATCAAGGCAACCAGCCTTGGGAGAGATTTGCCCACGGACTTCACAGTTGCTGTCGCAGTAAATATAGAAACCTGCTCTAAATTCCACCAGTTTGCTTCCTGCCTTATAACTCCTCCTTGTCAGGCTCACAGTGGGGATAGTGTTATTTGCAGCCATGCTCAGTTAATAACTATCTTGTTTCCCTGTAGGTTTTCTTCTTCCAAGGTATCAGCCTGCCCTTCACCTTCGGCTCACAGAATTTCATTCCCATATCCTACAGCCAGGAAAGAGGGCCCCATACAGAGATCTGGGACACAGAGGAGCAAAGTGATTTGCCTCGGGATGAGATGGAGAAGGGAGCCAAGGCCTTTGGCTTTGCAGCCAAGCTCTTTTCCTTTCTCACACAGACGAGTGCTTCTTTCAAGAACTAACAATAAAACAAAAATATCTTGTTGGTGGAGGTCCATGGGAGCTCGCGAGCAAGAGCTGCAGAGCTGGACAGAGTGTTTCAATGGCTTTTTAAATTTTGTTTCACAACTCCCTTTAATGCTGTTCTTACAAGTGACTTTCTATTAGGATGGGGAGAAAATGACTGAGGATTCTGTGCAAAATGATGGGTGGGCTTTGGAATCCTTTATAAATCCATACTGTGTGATTGGATTAGGAAGAAATCATTTGGGGGATGAGAGTGTTCATTTGCTTTTGCCTTCAAAGTTTTACCATATGGAAGAAGTCTCTGGAGACAGTTTATTCACTCTTTGCTTGCTGATAGCCCCCAGCTCCTGGAAACATCACAAATTTCTAATATGTTCTAGAGTCCTGGAACTTATTATTGCATCTCTCTCTCATCAGGAAGGTGTGTGAAACCCTGAATAGTAAATCAGCTTTCTCTCTATTCCACCTGTTTTCACCCTAAGTGAAAACAAATCCCCAAGTAATTCTGAGATAAATTGTGCATGTTGGGCACCATTCAGAGCTGAGTCATTCTCTCTGAGATGCTCAGAAGTTACATGTGGTTTCACTGGGTCTGCTATTGTAAAGGTAGGAAAGACTGTCCAAGTTTTTCCTGCTTCAGGTTAGCAGGATTCTGAGCCTTCTTGGAGAGGTGCTAAGTGTGGTGATTTTGGAGAGCAGGCATGAAGGGAGACTTGAGCTCTGCCACAGCTGGCTGTGCAGCCGCTGCAGGGGGAGGTTTGGCAGTAACACTGGTTCTTTTCTCTTTTATTAGGGAGAGCCCGGCCCTCCTGGTTTGCCTGGTCCACCAGTAAGTATTTCTGATCCACACCAGCTTGTTCGCTCTTGAGAAGGAAGCAGTATGTGACTTATAAACTGCCTCACTCACCTCTTGATCCGTTGTTCCATTTTGATGCTTTAACACATGAATAAAACTTCCATCTTCTAGCCTATATCAACAGATGCCATGTTTCTTTGGTTATAACATTAAAAATAATTTCCTGTTTTTCTGTTTTAGGGGCCAAAAGGTGCACCAGGAAAGCCTGGAGCAGCTGGTGAAGCTGGATTACCTGGCCTTCCTGGAGTGGATGTGAGTATTTTGCCATCTTAGACTTTAAATATTTATGTAGGCGCAAGTATTTTCCCAAAGCATCTCATCAGCTTTCATTGTGTCTACTGGAAAAGCAAAGTAGGTTCTGATGCCACAGCTCAATAAACTGCAGTAACAGGATGACTTTGTGGTTGTCCATCCATCTCTAAAGTGCCTAGGGAGCAGCAGAGATTGCTTTGATTCCGCTCCTTCCTATGAACCTGAACACAGAAAAAGAACATGATTAGGGTCTCCTAAGAGCAGGGTATCCAGATGATCTGTGATGGTGACAGTGACTGCGATTTCCTACAGCTCTTAATACTCTGTTTCTTTTCCGTCTTCACACTTTTCTTTCATTTTCACAGGGTTTAACAGGAACTGATGGCCCACCTGGCCTAAATGGACCTCCAGGAGATCGCGTGAGTACCACATTAGACTCATTTAAATGAACTTTAATGACTCACTGGTTTCTTGAATTCAAGAACATGGGGAGATAAAAGCAAGTAGTGCTCACAGTGGAGTTTTCTAATGTGTTCGCTATTTCCCTGTAACCTTTTTTTTGTCCTAAATAGTTGCTGAAAGTTCAAGGCTCTGAATTGTCTCCTTTAGCTGAGGAAGTAAGTGATAGAGCCACACATCTTTGGTACAGTCTCTGTCCTTTCCAGGATGCAAGGAACAGTTTCCTTGGCTGCTGGGAAAGTGAAAGGGCAGGACCCCAGCCACAGATCCAAGCCTCCATCCACCAGCACTAAAAACTCTCTCCTTTGCTTTTCCTCAGGCCCATCTTTCTCCCCAGAGATCTAAGACTGTGAAATCTTGACCGCTCTCAGACTGCCTGTAGCAAGGATCTGGGAATTGTTCCCTCATTTTTAAATAGAGTAGTTCAGGATCACATATAGGAGATTGCATGTGGTTTTCTGCCTCAGTTTGGGGTTTGGTGGTAATACTTGTCCACTTTAGCCCGCAAGCTCCCAGTCTGCAGGGTAATTGAGTGGAATTACTGTAACTACATGCTCAGATCTGATACGCTTTCCCATGTCTTGCAACTCAGTCTGTCAGCATGGGGCAAACTTCAGACCTGTTATCATTTATGGGGGCTTTTCAAGGTCAGTGCTCCTTCTTGAAAATTGTTTTAATTGGTCTAAAAAGCCTGGGGAAAAAAAAAAAAAAAAAAGAAGCTCTAATGCTCTAAAACAGCATTATCATTCTGACTTTATTTCTTCTGTCCTGATTTAAGAATGAATTTTGGTCCTGCAGGAATCAGTGCAGGCTTTTACTGACTGCTCTGGGATTGGGTTCATGCTTCATTCTTCTGAATACACATCTTTTTCTGAAATGGAGGGCCTAGGCATTTGACAGTGTGCTCATAGAAGACAAGCTTTAATATTCTGTTAACAATATTTATTTTGTTCTATATGCTCAGCAGACCAGGTGGAGTACTGTGAAGGGGGGCAAGATTGTTTTTTATCGTAAACGCTCCTGTTACTCAAAGGACTCAAGTCTTGTCATGGTTCTGCTTACAGACAGATCAGATCAGGCCTAGTTAGTCTTTCAACAAAAAATGTCTCTTTTTTTTTTTTTTTTTTTTTTTTTTTTTAGCCAGGAGGAACTGACTTCTTACCTTGCTGCTGGATGCTGATGTGTTTCACTGGAAAGTTTCTTAAGACTGTTTTGAAGTTCAGTTCTTAACATTATAAGCAATTCTGAAAGCATCAGTAAATCAGTGGGTTTCTAAGTAATTGATAAAGCGCTGTGCTTTAAGAGTACATAATTACTCATATTTATTTATGGATTCAGAATGTCATATATTTCCTGGGCTCCATAGTTGTACACAAATTATATTGCTTTAGAGTGAAAAATTACCTTGAGATAGTTTTCTAATCAAAAGAGAAAGAACATTGTTATCAGGAGAATGAGTTGTGCGTCAGGCAATAAGTTATTTAAAGAGAGGTATAAATTAGACTTCCTCCTTTGAACCTAACCAAGTCACATCAGCTTGCCCAAGGACATTCCTGTGCTCCCAGGAATGTTTACTCCTATGGGCTCCATCTTAGACTCTCAAGTATCAAAATTGCAGAGCGTTAAGTGCCAACATCAGGGCATTTGGGGTCTGCCCCAAACCTTCTGGCCGAGTTGAAGGGGGCCATGCAGCTGGTTTCAGTGGGGGCAGGATTAGGGTGTAAATCCGTAGCTGTCAGGAATTCAATGTTTGCTTTTACAGGAAGAGATCCCAGCTTATCCCGTAGGCATCAGTAACGACTTTGGACTAAAGATAAAAGCGACCAGAAGAAAAGCAGAGTAACATGCAGCAGGAAAACTGAATGAGCTGACGTTTGCAACAGAGTTGATCTTTATTGGATTATAGTCCTTTTCTCACAGGACGGATCTTAATGAGGCACTTGGGTCCTTGGGATCTATCTCTTTGAGTTTAACAAACGAAAACATTTCTAATCTCATTTGGTATCCCTGTGAAGTGAGAAGATGATTTTTCTGGCCTGAGCATAACAGAGTCTCTAAATAATGGCATGGCTTCTGTGTTTGAGCCTGTCACCTTCTCTCTTACCAAGTCTGCCTTTATCACATAACAACATCATCCTCTTGCTGACTAATGTTTTATTTATAGTGAATGCTGTATTGTAGTTATACAGAAGCTAAGTCTCTAATTATTGCTGCAAAGAGGTCTGGGGATTATATTACTCATCAACAACCACCCCGAGCCTGAATGGTCATATATATGATAAGAGAGGAAACGTGTTTTTCTACAACACCAGTGTGCAGCCATCTCAATCCTCTGTATGACTTCACCTGCCGAACAGAACTGTCGACAGCCAGACTTTCCATAACCTGTTGTCTTGTTCACTCTTTCTCTATGCTCTTTGGCAATCAAAAACATCATATAATGAAGACTCTCCCATTTGTTCATTTTATACTTCCATTCATTTTCTGTTTTGGAATTACTACCTATAATTAATTTTACAGTCTATTGTCCAGAGTTGGCGTATTTGCACCAAAACAAAGGATTTTGGACCAAAGAAGGTCCATGTGTCATATTATCTTTAGTTAAGCAGGAAGTTAATAGCTTCAAGAATTATTTCATTTTAGACTGAGACATAAGATGACCAAACACTAGTCAAGCTTAAAAGTGAGAATGCAAATTGGAAAGAGGCAATTGGGGATTTGCCAAGGAAGCTATGAAAAGGCAGAAGCTGCCAAATCAAGATGTCTTTGCTTGAAGGGAGGATGTATAAATTAATAAAAATCTCTAGAACAAATCCAAAGCTTCTAAACAGCTTCAGATAATTTAGTGAACAGATCCTTGCTTTTTGAAATCTGGCAGACCAGATGCTGGTGTCCTGCTATGTGGAGTTTGTTTTATCTGTGATTGACCTGCTAATTTGTGTTCTCTTGTTTGTTTCCTGCAGGGTGCATTAGGACCTGCTGGACCACCTGGACCATCTGTAAGTAACTCTTAGAGCTGCATAAGTAACAATGGTGTGGAATATTATGTGAAACCCATCACTGAGAAAAGACAGAAGGCTAACGTCCCAAAGACATGTATCAAGCTCAAATGAGTGAGAATATCGACTGAGATTGTTAAATATTTATGTTTGCCCTGTCCTGGTAACCCAGGGCCTGTTCTAAGACTGAGATGACATAAAACCATCCAGTTTGGGATGTCAGATGGCATGTCAAATGCTCCCTTTGTTGGATAATGTCTTTTTGTGTTGTGTAAAAACAAAACTCACCTTGTTCATATATTGACTTACTCAGCTGCATAAAAATTCCTGGTCATTCTGTGCTTGTTCTGAAATCCATATAGCTTTGTTAAACACCTCATTGCTTATTGCCACACATTTAATCTTAGCTGTCGGCATCCATGGAATAATAGAAGAGTCATGTTAAGCTGATGATGATCAGAACTGATGTCTTTTGTAAAAACAAAACAAAAAAACTCAAATCCTTTCCTTCAAATTAAGTAATGAATGTGTATCTGCATTTGTTGCACAGCCTAACAATTTTTAAAAGTAACTTCTTCAATAAATCTGTTTCTTAATGTTGCATCTAAAAAAAAAGATAATGTCTTAAGGCTAAGAAAAAGTAGCAGCCTTTTCCAACAGTTATTCATACATCAGTTTCTTGATGAAATGTTCAAGCAAGCTGAGCCAAATTGTAGTGCTCACTGCACCAAGTCCAATACTCGTGTTCTTCTGGTATCGTGAACTGGAGGCAGGGTACAGAAGTGGTCACCCACACCTTGTTTCTTTCTTGTTTAAATGTATTCTCTGGGCACAGGAACAGAGCAGGAGAGAAAGACTAGCAAGTCCTGCAGCGAGTCTAGGGGTCTTCTCTTGGATAGTCATAGTTAACTTGATACCCTGATGCGTTGTCTTGTGCTATGAGACTTTTAGTGGGTGTCAGTTGAGGACTCAATTATAAAAGGTACATTAACAAATTAGAATGTTGTCTTCATGAATGTGTATGTCCTACTGTCACATCATATGTGGCTTTCTTTAGAGGAGAGAGATCTCTTAGGTAACAGGGACGTAAAGAGAATATGAATTATAAGAGGCAACAAAAGGATTTGTTAAAAGACTCCAGGTCTGCTCTGATTGCAAATTACAGTAACTGGAGGCAGGGGAGTGCTATGGAAATGTAAGGGAAAAAAAAAAAAAAAAAAAAAAAAAAACCAAAGCAGCATTCTCTGAGGTGCTGCTCTTCCTGATGTGATCACTTTCTAAATGATCTTTTCCTGTTTGTATTGTTCATTCCAGGGCAAAGGACTACCAGGACCTCCAGTAAGTAATAAGGCTCTTTTTGGGAGTTGGGGTGAAGTTTATCATATTAACTTGATTGGGTTCTTGTAAGGTTTTTGGGCCAAGTATTACATGTACACCCTCAGCTTTAGATCCTTTCCTGTGCTGGGCAGAGGGATATGGAGTCCTACATATATCCTACCCTACAGAGGAGATAAGTGTTAGTCATGTGTGGTGACAACATGTGGAACGTGTTCCACAGGGAGACAGAGCAAAAGAAAAGCGGGAGCATCAGTAAATTGATTGTTTGGGGGCAGGATTGGGCTCTTCTGCAGGATTAAGTGAACTAGCCCAGCTGTTTGCCCTGGCCTTTGGGAGCTCTGTCAGGTAACCAAGGGTGTAAAGCTCTTCTCTCTCTTCAACAGGGGCCTCCAGGACCCAGTGGGCTCCCAGGCGGAAATGGATTTCGGGGTCCTCCTGTGAGTATCTTCCACCATTTGATCCCCACTTACGGAGCATGCTACAGCCATGGAAGAATGAGGTTCATTTCTGGCCCCTTTTTCTGTTCTGGAAGCAAGACACTGTTCAGACTCTACAGAAGTCCTTACTATTTTATTCTCTATATCAACTCATGTAGGATCACTGCAATCAATCAGTGCAAAGCCAAGGGTGTGCAACTGCTTCCAGCTGTACCTGCTCTTACAGACTATAAGCAATAACAAAACAGCAGCCAATCTCACAAAAATGGTCAGTTAGCAGCTGCCATGTGCTTTTTCTTATTCAGAGCATTATTCCACCTTTTAGTATCCTTCCACCATTCAGTATCCTTGATATGATGTGAAGCAACCGAGCAAAACAGGTCTGATCCTTCAATCTTAGCAGCCCTCTTCTGCAGAAGCAAACACTCATTTTGGATGCCCACAGCATGCTGGAAGTTCAGAGCCACAGAATTCTCCCACCCTCCTCCCTACTCTTGCTCATGCATCCGCTATTGTCTTTGCAGTCACATAATCCCCTGTAGAAAGAGAGGTGCAATTCAGCCCCCTTAGAGATATGTTGTCCCTCATTCACAATTATACAATGGTATTTGGTAATCACCCTTCCTTTCCCTTCACATTTTTATTCAAGTGGTTCATATGAGAAATTCTTATTTTTTCCTCACTCTCTTTAGGGGCCTTTTGGTCTGCCAGGTTTCCCAGGGCCTCCTGGACCTCCAGGACCTCCTGTAAGTTGAGATTTGCAACAAAATGTGAGAAAATTCACAGTGGGGAGTTCAGGGTTTTCTCCTTTACTACCAGAATGTGCATGTTTTATTTGCTGTTATTGCTGTGAGCACTCCCTTTCTGGGCTAAATTTCAGCAGGCTATAAACACTGTGCCCCAAGGAGAGCAGTGACAGGCTGCACTTCTGTGCACTGATGAGGACCTGTTTCTTATTCCTGCTCAAAGGGGTTGAGTAATCTGACCATATCCAGGGTTTAGGGCATAGACAGATCAGGGAGTTGGATGTTTTGTCCTCTCAGGAGCTGACTGGATCCTTGCAGGGTTTATCTTTGAGTCATCCTATGCTCTGAGAGAGGCCCTGTGCAAGGAGGGTTGAGCTGGTACCTGCAGTCAGGTGTCCAGCTGTGCTAGCAAAGCCCTGGGAGGTGCGTTGGGTGCTGCACATGACCCCGTTCCAGTGCAGGGCATGAGTCCTGCCACAAGAGCAGGTCACAACCACACAGCAAGCAGAGCTTGAGACCAGCAGCCCCCCCCTTTGGGTTTGCTGTGTTTTCTCTGGAGCGTCAAGTAGTGGGATTGGGAGATCTTCCATAGGAGCTGCCCCTGGGCCTGGAAGAGGATCAAACATGGTGCTTCTTTCAATCACTGCCTTCATGACCTAAGGTTCAAGGCTCTTTTTCTAGCTTAACTGTGGATAAATGTATGACTGTTATGTCTGTTTTGAGGACTGGCGCAGCTCATAATGTTTGTGACAGCTCTTGGTTCAGGGGCTGCAATTTGCACTGTGTAATGATGAGGTATCCAGTGTGTCCTGATTCAGCCGGGTCTGTAAAGTGTATTCTCTAGGGACCTTGCTCCCTCCTGGTGTTTGTCCTAAAATATGCTCTTCTACCATGAACTGCAGGGTCTTCCAGGCATCTTTCCTGATGGTGGTGGGGATCTTCAGGTAAGTTGCTCTTTGTGGTATGATTTTTTTTTTTTTTTTCTCCAAACCCTGGGGTGGCTTTTTGTTGGCAACTTTGGGTGAATGTGGGATCATTTAACATGCACCAGTCAGATCTGTAGACAGGGATCTAGCAGCCACATCATACAATCCCCCACATGCATTACTGTTTACAAAACTGAGGTTCTCTTTCAAGGAGCTGGCTGTAGTAGGGCTGATTTTGTGCTTGATCCTGCTTTCCAGTTTGCCTTCCAAAATGCAGCTTTTTGCATACGTTCCTCATTTGCCAGTTTAACAAAAACAGCTTTAACGATTGACAAATGACAGCTTTCAGGCATCTGTTTCCAACCCTGCTTTGTAAAAGAAAAGGTTATGCATGTTGCACTATTCATTTCCATGGATGATAGTACTGTGTTCCTATGGGCATATGCTTTGTTTAGACATTCCTCTATATGCAAAAGCCTTGATTCCTTTATTTCAAGGGAATAAAAGGAGTGTTAAGCCAATGAACGATGGAAATGACATTTCTAGATTTCACAGCTGCTGTTGTGACAGCATCTTCGGTTTTCTAATTGGCATGCCCAAAAAAGCACAGAGTCTGTTTGGACAGCCTTATTGTAAGTCATGAAGAACTTAATGGAAAATGATACTATTTCTGCAATTTTATTTAAGCTACCCCGTGGAATATACTAGAAAATTGAATTCCTGATGAAGAGGTATAGCTTGAGGTTTTATTCAAAATAAAAAAAAAAAAAAAAAGGCAGAAGAAGATCTCATTCTCTATTCATATTTTATTTTTTTTGAGTACAGGCTCTAGACCCTCCAGAATATTTCCATGCATATTCTGTTTTGTTCCCAGTCAAAGTGGATTTCCAGTAGGATTTCAACCAGCCCTAGACGCCTGCAGATATGATCTCATTGGATTAATTTTTTGCTACATTTCCATCTGATAATCTGTAATGTATACACTTTAAAAAAATAAATAAAATTAAGTATATTCCTAGTGGTTTGAAAAACACAGGTCCAGCTTTGCTGGAAGACTGGTTCTCTGGCATTTTGGGCTGTGAATTACTGTCAGCTGTCAGAATTCCTCTCAGTCCATCCTGAACCTTTCCAGCAGGCTCTGGATGTGTAAACGAAGGCCACTAATGTGTGTTCTCACACATGATCTTGTCTCCTTCCCCTAGCAATGAATTTAGCTTCCCCAGATGCTTCTGTGTACTTGATAAACCAGAGAATGTTTCTGTTTTTTGCAGTGCCCAGCTTTGTGCCCACCAGGTCCTCCAGGTCCACCTGGAATGCCAGGGTTCAAGGTAAGAAAAATCCCAAATAAAAGGGATTGCTTCCTGAAATAAATGCTTTTATGAGCTCCAGGGCTGAAAGTGTCCCTGGAATTTAAACTGTTCAACATGCAGTGCACCTCCGCCTACACCTATTTAAAGCAGCCAAGGTTTTTCTTGTGCATATGCTGTTGAGACAGAAACTCTCTAAAGCAGAGAAGTGTAAGACAAGAGGAGGGTGAAGAGTCTGATCCTGCCCTCTTTGCAATAGTAGCTCTGCTGCTGAGCTCAATTCGGCAAAGACCTTAGGCCCAGCTAAGGGAGAGATCATGAGGTTTTCATCCTTAAAGTAAATGGATGCATTTACAAGATGCACAGGTTTATGACTACATCCCCTTGCAGATGGCAACCTTTGTTAAACACAAGTTTTAACTACTGATTTTGACAATTGTCTTTTGTTCGGAAAAGTGAAATTTGTCAAGGGGTAGAGTATCTCCTGGGAAATCCTCTCAGTCTCTTCTGAACTGGGCTTTTTGCAGATCTGTTTGGTTGACTCACAGTTATCACACAGAGCATTTAGGGCATAAGTTTTCAAAATTCATAGCTTATGAAATAGAAAGACCTGTGAAGGTCTTCAATTAGCATGTAAGTGATACATAAGACCTTCTGTATCGGGAGGAATAACATCTGCCATGGCTGAAATAAATCTGGGTCTCTCCCACAATAACAGGAAGGGAGGCAAGTTGCAAACTGAATCTGAGTATATGTAAATGATTCCAGAGACATGGATTTCATCACAAGCTTAATGATGCAGACATTAAGAATTAGTTAAACAAAAGAGAAGTAAAAGATATAGAATGTGGTTCTTAGATGTTCGCAATAAGTTCCTTATATGTTGCTGGGGTATATATCTTGCAATTATCTAACAAAAATTATATTTTAAAACTTGGTACTAGAACATGGGTCATTTGAGCTCTTCCTTCTAGGGACACACTGGTCACAAAGGAGAACCTGGCGAAATAGGAAAAGAAGGAGAGAAGGTAAATTTCATTTTAAGGGGAGTGGGAGAGGATTTTTCTCTTTATAAGCACCACAACAGGGAGTTTTTTTCAAGAAGACAGGACAAAATAAGGCAATTGGCCAAATAACAAAGAGGAATTGAGTTTTTGATTGGGCTTGTCAAAAGACTGAAGTTAAATTGCTTCCATTACTCTATATGTATATCTATGCATTAATACTTCAAGAAGATTCATCTTCCCAATAACTGTAGTGTTTGAGGTCAGCTTAATAAGTTAACTCCTATTGTTTCATATGCAGGGATGTCAGCTCAGGAAAAAGCCCTGCATTAATCACTCAGGTAAATTCCTGACTGATCAAATGTTCTTGCACGTAAAAGAAAGTGTGTGTAACGTAGAAGCAGATTCTGAAGCCTAAATCTGTGTGGGAGGGTGCTCAAGGAGACACAAGATGGGAAGGTAACTGGATTTGGGTTGACAGGTTCAAGCCATCTCCCTTCTGCTCTAATTCATTTTTCTCTCTCAGGGTAGTCCTGGCCCTCCAGGTCCTGCAGGCATTCCCGGCAGCGTTGGCCTACAGGTAACACCTGCTCTACAGACCACTTCCTATGGCTTTTTTACTGTGAAATTGAACAGCAGCCTTAGTCATTTTATATTGCAAAAGCAGCTAATACCTCTACATGATATGAAAGTCAGTTGATGCTGGTAGGAAGAATCCTGCTGTCTTCACGGAGCTTTGACTCATGTCCTGATACTGGCACGCTGGGTGAAATATCCAAGCAATAGCTGTGGTTTTTTTTCCTGGTGTTCTTTGTCTGAATTTGAGACTGTGATCTGGGCTGGCTTGAGAACCTACAAAGTGACTTGAAGCAAGCAGGTACTCTGACCCCCTGTCCTGTCTGGGGGAATCCACAGAGTGTCACTTGCTCGGAGATGGTCTCCAGCAGCTGAAAAGTCTTGTCTGTGCATCAGGAGACTTGAGTTTTCCACTGCTGCTCATATTTCTTAAATATTTGTGTTGATGAATTACTGTATCATTCAGTTTTATATTTTAGTGGTGTTTGGGTTTTAATTGATTATTTTCTTAATCAGGGTCCAAGAGGACTAAGAGGACTACCTGGTCCAATGGGTCCGGCTGGTGACAGAGTAAGAAAAACCTTCTCCTGATTTTCTCATTTCACCACCCAATTTCACCCTCACCAAGCCCAGATGGTGGGTGTATACTTGTCTTTAGTAAAAAGCGGTGGGGAACATGCAAGGATACAAAGTGCCAGCCCTTTCCTGTTCATCTTCCAGGCAGACCATCAAAGCAAAAGGAGTTAGAGCCCCTGTGCTGAGGGATTCACAGGATAAGGCCCAGGATTAATTATTCAGGCAAGGACAAAGTGCTGCCCCTGCAGGACTGACAATATCTTGAAAAAAGTGCTACAATATCTTGAAAAAAATATGAAAAACATTTCATGAATACTTAATTTTCTGTTCCTGTCTCCTTACAAGAAAAAGCCAAAGAACCATTGAATAGACAAAGATTTTTCAGAATGTGGGAAGTCCCCCAAAACACTAGAGTTTCAAGTCTAATGCTGCGCCAAAGACATCAGAGAGAACTGTGTTAATCTCCAGCTAATTTTGACCTTGGTCTTTTGCCAGAGTCTCTTGATAATTGGCCTAGAGACTGAATGGGTTGAATTGGAGAAAGCCATGCCTTAATCCAGGAATATGTTTATTCAAGATGTCAAGGCAATGAATGATACCAGTATATTGTAGAGATAATGGTAGGGAGATCCACAGTAAAAATAGGCTAATTCAGAAGGAAATCTTTTGCAAGACTGTATTAGAAACTAGAAAAAAAAAAGTATGGGGTATCTTTCAAGGGTGTTACGTGTTTTTTTAGACTTCAATATAAGGTAGGGGCTTTACCCTTTGCCCTTGACAGCATTACGATGACATTTTGCTCTTTGCAGGGTGACATTGGTTTCAGAGGGCCACCTGGAATCCCAGGACCTCCAGGGAAAGCTGTATGTATGAGTTTCTTGGTGGTCTTCCATATGCAAAGCCTCAAGTTTGCCTTTTCTGCACTAAACTCTTCCCTGTCAGTGAATGTGTTGACCTTCTCAATCAGATTATCCCCCTTGCCTTTTTTTCCCTCCAGTTAAAGCAATGTCATTTCACCTGACCCAGATTTCATGGTGTCTTTTCATCAGTCATACCTCATTCTGCCAGAATAAGTTCACCACATTTTCCATATGCTCTGTTCTTCACTGCTTTTCTCTGAATAGTAACGTCTGTGGGAAAACCCATGTAGACCTCTGTTTCAGAACTAGAGGAAACGGCCACAAACTGAAACACCAAAAGTTCCACAGGAACTTTAGGAAAAATTTCTTGACCGTGAGGGTGACAGAGCACTGGAACAGGCTGCCCAGAGAGGTTGTGGAGTCTCCTTCTTTGGAGACCTTCAAGACCCTCTTGGACGCAGTCCTGAGCCACCTGCTGTAGGTGACCCTGCGTGTGCAGGGGGGTTGGACTAGATGATCTCTAGAGGTCCCTTCCAACCTTAAGCATTCTATGATTCTATGATTCTTTAATCTTGTGCTTTCATGGTAAAGTTCTTCTTGGGAGGAAGAGGTTTGGGGAAGACTCAGTAAGTGCTGTCTGGAGGCTGCTTCCTTTGGGCCTGATCTGTGGTTAGATCGTAGCTCACAAAAACTTTTTCTGCAAGGCAAAAACAGTCAGTTGAGCATTAAAGATGCAACCCACATATGTTTGAAAATCTCTGAGGTGAAGCGTAGCAGAGCACAGAACCTGCACTCTTGCTATGGGGAGACCCCTCTTGCACTCTTTAATGTGCCCAAACATGAGACTAGAGCTGCATCTGCAGAACTATGGGCTCTCTAATGGCCTTTTCCACTGCCCACTGGCCTGTCACCCAGTCTCTCCCTAGTGTGGTTAATGTAACAGCAGTTTCATAGCAAATCCTCATTTATTTGTGGCAGGCAACACACTGCAGTCTGTGATGACACCAAAGCAGTACCACTCTCTGGGGATCCTTCTCTAGCTTTTACAATCGTAGAAGAAATTCATCTGAACTAAAATTAAATGAGGTATTTGCTGTCTGTCGAACATTAATTATGCCAAGAAGGACATAAGCAGTAAATATTAAAGATTTTCTCTGACCCTATTTTTATATTTGTTAAAGAAAATGCTTCAGAAAATGAAGGGGAACGTGGTCTCCTCCCTGGGGGATCGCTAGTAGAGTCCCTGCTGCGGGCAGTCGGTGCTTCAGGAGTTACAGAGTGTAACTGAGAAATTACAGCCGAGCTCTGGGGGATGTGTGTTTATACTGGCACCTGGCAGTGGTAAAGCCAGCGAAGAGCACAAGAGAACTTCATCATTCACCCTCTTGAAATGTTGGTCTTTGTCACTGTGATGAAGATGCTTAATGGCTTTTCCTCTGTTGTTACAGGGAGACCAAGGAAACAAAGGACCTCAGGGCTTCAGAGGGCCCAAAGGAGACACTGTGAGTGCAGTAAAGCACTAGTCTGCTCCAGTATTGAACACGAGATTCAGAGGAGTCTTACAGCTTTATTATGGCTTGTCCCCTTAATTTATTTTTTAGTGCTTTACAGCATCCCTTCCTAAAGCAAGGTGGAACTTGAAAACTTTGTTGTTACCAGCTGAGAGGCAGGAACAGGGAGGTGACACTAGCAGTGTCCAGCTAGAAGGCCTTGCTGGCAGATGGCTCTTCCAGGTTTTGCTGTCAGTGCTCTCTGTGCTTTCAGTTGTTTTATTTAATTCTGCCTGTAAAAAGGGACTAATTGTTCTTGTGTATTCTTCTAAAACACCCTGGGAACTGTGAATGTGAACTGCTAACAGAAAAAATGGAAATATTATCTCTAGACACTTTATATTTTTAAAATTAATTATTACTTTTCTTAAAGACAAACCAGGAGAAAACAAACAAACAAACAAACAAATGTTTAAAAAATTGTTTTATGGGAAGCTGTATTTTCCTTCATGGGAAATCCTACATTCCAGGGTATAGAAAATAAATGTTTATGTCTTCTTGTTGTAGAAGAGGTCTGAATGCTGCTTGCAATCTACAGTATGGAGCTCCAGTCTTTATCTCCGTCCTTTGAAACAACAGAGACTTTTGTCTGATGCACTGCCAGCATTACATCAGTTTGCTGGTGTACCCTAAAAGAACCACTGTCCCTATATGAAACAAGTCAAGAGCCTGTACAGACTGAATGAAATATCCTTAAAGAGTTTTACTACTAGGTTTGTTTAATTAGGGTTTCTAGGGGCTATGTCCTCGATAACACAGAAATTGTTACTGATTTTCTAGGGTAGACCTGGACCGAAAGGAAACCCAGGAGCTCGTGGGCTCATAGGAGAACCTGTAAGTTCCATTAAGTAGGATACACGTCTCTGTCTTGCTTGCAGATGACATGATAGGGGAAGTCTTGCATCTTACAGTCTGTTATCAAACTTTTACCCTGCATGTCTATTTGTGTAGCCTTCAGTGTGGTCCTGATTGGACCAACCCCTGGCTATCCTGCTGTTAATGACAAACATCTCACTTTATTCCAGCTAGCCTAGAGCTGGGCCCATTGCCAAAAGGTTCTTTGAAGTGAATGTATTTTGCAAACCACAATGTCTGTCATGACTTTAATCTGCCCTGTGCCTGGTTGCAGGGCATACCTGGCAAGGATGGACGAGATGGAGCTCCTGGACTCGATGGTGAGAAGGTTTGTAAAGTCCTACTTAAACACTGTGCAGAAAGATTTCTGTTACTGTACCAAGCCTGCTGTGAAGCTACTAATTCATGTGAGGAAAGAACATAATAGCTGGAGAAGTTTTGCTTCTATAAAGAGCTTTCCACTAGTGTAACTACCGAAGAAGAGTAAAATTGCTCTCATTAATTAATCTCAAGGAAGTTCCCCGAAGAAAGTAGATGCACATATGGACCCTGCACATGTGATCTAAACTCTCTAAACTGTTATATGAGCTAAGCCTCTCTACTTAGTTGTTCCTGTTGGCTGACTCCAGGCCTTCAGAGATGCTTTTTTTCAGAGCTGTTGACAGAGGCATCTGTTTAATCTAATTGCCTGTAGACTAAGTGCTGTCAGGTGCTAGTTGTCTGTTTTTTGGATGGTGATCCCACAGGACCATGCTGTCTGTGTTGCTGAGGGAGGAAAGCTCTTGGATTATTAAGACTGGGAGATGTCTAGGGAAACACCTGCAAGCACTGAGCTTGCAACTGCACCCAGCTGCCCCTCGTTTCCAGTGGGTGCCCAGTTCTGTTCCAAGCTCATGCCGCATGCTGCTTGGTGCAATTCACCTGCTGGCCTGGGGGAAGATTTAAAATGCCTCTTTGTGAATGTCTCCCTAACTGTCAACTGTTTCAAAGTATCAGGGATTCCTTCTAACCTCTCAATATCCACAGGGTGATGCAGCTCGCATGGGAGCTCCTGGAGAGAAAGGGCCGAACGGACTTCCCGTGAGTATGGCAGCACAGCCGCTGCCCTCAAGGCACTGCAGCAGCTTGGCCTTCCAACAGATGTGTTGTGAGGAGAGGAGAGGTTTGTTTTGTGCCATGCCTTGCAAGGGGCCCTGATAAGCCAAGGCAAAATGTACTTTTCCCAAAATACAGAGGGGGAGCGGTGTACAAGAACCAGTGGAACACATCTCGAGTAACATCTGGTAGTAATCTAGAGGCACCTTGGCCTTCCACCAGTCTTACTCACTTTTTTTTTTTTTTTTTTTCTTTTGACATATATGAATTTGAGGTGGACCTTGATTTCCACATCTTAGGGATGTGTATCCTTTGTGGAGGGAGCTAAGATCTGGGATATAAGTGACCAAGATTCAACAATATTCTGAGCTATGTCCTTGGCTTACTCAATATTCACTGACAAAATCTCTCTCTCCAGTTTACCCTCTGTTTAAATGGAGGTAAAGTATTCCTTCCTTCTTGTCCTGCAGAACATCTTGAACATCTTTGGAAGGATGTTTCTGCAGTGCAAAATGGTGCTGCTGCAGTTTTATTTGTGTATTCCTCCTTGCTCTAATTACCAAGCAGTAGTATATTCAGAGCTGCTAGGACAGCTAGGAACAAGAGGGAAATTGAAGCCATCATTTTCATGGCAAAAACTGCAGAAACGTAAATCCTCCATTACTCCAAGCAAACATTGATCCTTGTATGTCAAATGAGACCAGAATAGCAATTTAATAACTCCGCTTCTGACACTGCATATTTATTTATTTTCATAGGGATTGCCTGGAAGAGCAGGTATTAAAGGCTCGAAGGGTGAACCAGTAAGTGAATCTCTTTAATGCTGAGTTCTGATGGGGAAACTATTAACTGTGTTCTGTCAAGGTTTTTTTGGCTTTGAAGGATTTGTGTCCCCAAAGGGAGGATTTATCCCAAAGTGAGAGTGCCCATGTTGCTACCCAGGCTGGGTTCTCCTGGCAGTGACAAGCAGGTGTTGGCTACAGCAACAGCCAACGAGGCCCTGCCCTTGTTGAGGCATTTCAGTGAAGATGTGTTGGATACATGGGAGGGTTGCTAGGAGTTTGGTAAATCTCAGGAAGAGAAGCATGCCCCTTTTTGTCAAGTGCCTGGGAGCAAGAATATTCTGAGTTTTAAAGTTTCCTGCAAGCAGGATGAGGATTTTTCTCATCATTTGTTCTGGACACTCTCCACACACACACACACACACACACACACACACACACTTACCAGGAGAAAAACCACCAAAGAGCTCTAGATTGGCATCTACACATGAGATGAAAGAAAATCTCAGACAGATCAAAACGACCTGTCACAGCTTTTCTGGAAAGTGTTGTCTTTCAGTTCCTGCTATCCATTTCTGTAGTTCCCCTGCACCTGCATCATTATTTTTGCAAATCCCTGTGCATGTGACATAGCTGCAGGAAGCCATTTCTCCTTGCTCAAGTTTTTATTTCCTCAGCCATGTTTCAACTCCCTCTTTTGCTCCCACCACGTTGCCCTGGGGAGGACAGAAGTGACCGTCTGAGAGGATGCCCCAAGTGACTGTTTGTTTTCACCTCTGCAGGGCAGTTCTGGAGAGATGGGAGAGGCAGGTCCCTCTGGAGAGCCAGGCATCCCTGTACGTAACCCTGTGACTTGCATCTGTCTTGAGCTCTGCTGAGCGTGTTTTAAACCAAAACATGAAGCTGGAGCAAAGGTGCAGCACTAGTTTAGTAGCAAGATCAGTGCTACAGCGCTCGTGGGAATGCTGCTCAGTGCAGTCCAGCCGGGCGTGGAGGGATTTAAGAAGCCTGGCTGCCAGCAATAGGCACCAGCTCTGCAGGGTGGGGAGGCTGGATGTGCTGCTCCCAAAGGGCCTGGCTGACTTTGGTGTTTTGCCAGGGCGATGCTGGTGTTCCTGGTGAGAGAGGCCTGCCTGGACCCAGGGGAGCAACTGTAAGTACATGACTGCTTCCTATAGTGCACATCAAACAGGTACCAAAGTAGAGTTTCATACATGGGATTAATGCCTGGCTAAAACACAAGGCTGTATTATCTGTGGGTTTTGTCTTTGGGGCAGGCAAAGTGATTCTTCTCCTTTCATGCAGCAAAGAAAGCTGAGGTTGTTAAGAGGTTTGTGGGACTGCTGCAGTCAGTGCAGGGCAGAACCTGGACAGCCAGCAATTCCCTGTCTGATAATAATGTTCAGTTTGGACTCAATGAAAGTTAATGAGGTAATGCTTCTATTAAGCTATTTCAACATGTATAGTCACCAGCCCACAAAACATGAAATCCTTCCTTTCCTTGCATCATTTTCCTTGGAGCAGTAATGGTTTATTGCAAAACCTGAGGCTGTATAAGCACCAAAACTGGACAGCCTGTGTGTTGCCCATTGAATGACAGGAGCTTGAAATGTGTTGAAGGGTTTGTAGGACTGTTGACAATCTCTTGCCTTTCTTGCACCAAGTTGCCTGCTTTTCACAACTGCTTGAAAATGCCCCCAAATTCACAACCATATGGAATGAGGCCAAAACAACTTTCAGGTGGGGAATCTCTTTGCACATTCCCTATCTCATTCACCCCACTTCCAACCCTGCTGTAGCATCATCCTGCCAGGAGCTTGCAAAGGAAGTGAAGGTGGGTGTGAGTCACTAGGAAACATAATACCTTGTACAGTCGGGATACTTCTGTCTTTTAAGATGTGAACTGACTTTCCAAAACTTAAGGGTTAGAATCCACTGAGGTCCTCAATGGAGTGTTTTATTCCTGCATTCATTCAGTTCCCTGCATCATCTCAAAGCCTTTGAAATACAGAGCTACAGGAATTGTAGTAACTGCAGTACCAACCTTCTGCAATAACTGCATGGCTGCCTGTTGTGTCCCTACTAAGCAGCATATGATAAAAGCATTTTTTTATTGTTGTTCACAACATTAAAAATGCCTAGGATGCCATTCATTTTCTCACTCCCCAACTATTGTTGCTGTTGTGCTTAGATGTAACCTTCCAGGGGTTTTGTTGTGCCTTTTCTCTTTTTAATATCTCATTTTGAAATCCAGAAGCCTACAGCAACACTAACACAATTGTTGGTATGTGTCACTTGGAAGAAATTGAATAGTATAATGATTTGTTGTTTGTGAGCAGCTGCTTTAAGTGTCCAAGGAAAGGGAAAACAGAAATAAAGTAAATAATGTTTGCTTTCCTGTCTCCAAATTTTTCATCAAAATTGGATGCCTGAGAAAAGGTATTTTATGATAGCCAAAGAGCAAACATGATTGTTTTAACTGTATTGGTGCAGACCTGCAGTGGAAGCAATAGCAGATCAACCAATGTTTATTTCTTCTGATCTGTTTTGTTAGGCCCCTAAGTTATATGAAGTGTTTTTAAGCCTGGACTGTTCAAATGGAGATGCAGGATTTGTCCAGTATTGAGGCTCTCTGGCTTAAACTAATTTGGCTTCCCTTATCATACCAAATCAAGACTTATTTTATATTCAGAGGCCATCAAGATCTGCCAGATGCCAGTTTTTTTAAAAGCTCTAGAACAGCAAAATAATTCACACAATTCATGTTATTTTCACACACAATTTCATGGATACACACAATTTCAAGTACTTTCATGGAGTTCTGTCTTTATAACTCTCAATTTCCTGGTTGAGTTAAAAGCAGAAAACAGAAGTGAAAAGAGTAACCACAAAAATACTCATGCATTTGGCTGGCTCTTTGAAGATGGTGGTGGGGTATTTAAGCAACAACTCCTAGTTCCGGGCTTTCTCTACGAAGTTGCAGCCACACTGATCTTGTCAGCCAAGCAGGAAGAAGGCAACTGATTGTAAATTTAATCACATTTTGCAAGGGCTTTCCTCTTCCTATTTGCAATGGCCTGAAGAAATGAAATAAGACAGTAGGTGTTTGGATGCCTAGGTGAATTTATTAGGCTAACGATTAGGGAAAAATACATATAAATGCTTTTAAATTTTTTTGTAAATAAATCTGGAAGAGTTGTGCGTGCAAAGCAAAGACAGATGCCTTTTCAACACGGGCTGTTCCTGCCTTGCAGTCTCATAGATACTTGTTTTTTTGAGTACACTTGGACTTGGTAGTCCATGCTGATGGAGGTGGCCAGTTTAAAGTTTATTGGAATCACTCTACACTGCAGCTAGCAAAGGTGGCTGCAAAGAGAGACAAAGCTCAAGTCCCACTTTGACACAGAAATTTGCCTAAGGCACCTATTTCAAAAAGGCACTTTAGAAGATTGGATTTAGATGCCTAAATTACTTACATTTTTATTTTGCTCAAGTTCTTTGTCATATATCTGATTTTCTCAGTAGAAAACAAGACTCCTAAGAGTAATGTTCATGTTCCTTATAGAGCGCTGAGCTTTAAAAGCACCTGCACTAAGAGAAAGCCTAAGAGGCTGCCTTTCCTATATTGCATATACAAAATATGTCCAAGCAAGAGGATGCAGTTGCCATTTTTTATGTCTAAGTGCATGCAGTACTTGTTTTACAGCAGTTTCTTGCAGAACTGGACGAATTATACGCTTAGTCCTGAGATGGCAGATCCCCTTTAATGTGTATTTGACATTCTCTATCATTGTTCCACCTTTTGTTGTCACTGATTTTCATCATTCTCTCTACTAGTGAGTGTGATTAATAAGATAGAAATGAACATTTTTGTTAATAGTAACCATTAATAAACTTCAGTATATCCCAGGTATCACTGTAATAGCTGTTCATCAGCATTGCCACCAGGAAAACTGTTCTCCAGCACAAAACTGTTTCCTTTGTGTTAGAACTGAGTCAATTTAATTACAGGTGTGACTAAGGTGTCACAGGTGTGAATTATCTTCTTGCAAATGTCTTTCCTTCTGCTTTCAGGGTCCACTGGGTCTCCAAGGTCCCATTGGCCCCCCAGGTGTAAGAGGCTTCCAGGTCAGTACGCTGGGAATGAGAAATATTTCATATACATCATTACATGCATCATGGCAGGTCACTATTTAATGCAAACCTCTGACAAGGTGATGCCTGATGGTAACAAGTGATAGGAAGAAATGTCTTTCCAATTGCTTATTAACACAGTGTGGTAGAAAACAAAAACAGGGCCAGATGATCTGCTTGCTAGAGGAAATATTTAGTGTTTGTATACAAAAAAAAAGGGTTGAGTTTGATCTTCTGTGAGCATCACAGTATCAGCCAAGAGTTACTGATTTGTGATTTCCTTGAGAAAGAGCTAGGCCAGCAGCAGGCTGGAGCACTTTGGTAGTGTGATTGGCTGCAGTTGGGAAAGATGGGAGGCAGAAGTCAGAATAAACCCTACCCCCCCGAAGCAGGGGTTTGCCAGGAGAAGCTGTGCCTGTCTAGGAGTAGTCTGGAAAGCCTTGCGTTGTTAAACCAGGCAGTGGAGGCTTCACGGAGCCTGAAAGCTGCTTTCCCAGAACACTCAGTAAGACAAAGTGTTTCCTTGTCCACAGCTCAGGAGATGAAGTCAGAATAAGCAGGAAATTCCTGAGACCTCCAGGCAGGGAAGAGTCAGCAAGAAGTTATGGAAATTGGTGAACTTTGAGGGTGTCGTGGTGTTTTTGTCACTTTAAGCTGTAGCTCTTTTTGTGCTTTCCTAACAGGGTCCCAAAGGTGCCAGTGGGGAACCTGGCCTTCCTGGTCCAACGGGAATTCGTGGAGAGTTTGGTGACAGGGTAAGGAAAGGAAGATGCCTGTTCCTAATTTCTGCTTTAGAGACACAAAACTGTAGTCTAACAGGGCCCCCAAACATTGTGCAGCTGGTATCACCCCCGAGAAAACAGGTAGGTTTGGAGAGTGCCAGCAGTTGGGCATCCCAGTCAGACCCTGTAGAAAAATAATCTTGATCTTTGGGGCCTTCAGCATCCAGCCTATCTCTAAAATTTATTTTTGGGTTAGTGTCTGGCTTTGCTCACATCACTTGGAGTAGTATAGAAAGATAAAATCCGCCTATTAAATTTCATAGGGAGGAAAAATAGAGTAATTAAAAAGTATCTGAGGGACTGAAGAAGAATGGAGATCCTCCATGACCAGCTCTATCCCAAGGAGCGTGGAAGTGTAGAAAAGATAATCCTCATGACTCGACCAAAGAGGGGTTTCCCTCACCAAAGGCCTTAGTAGCAGGGTGGTAGTTAGAGTTCATGTGACCTTAGATAAGGAAGTTGGTTTGTCTGAGGCTCAGATAACTACCTGCAAAACTGGGGTGAACTCATGAGTACTGTAAAGATAAATTCATTAGTGATTATGAGGTGTTCGGATAAGGCAATGTAGAGACCAGAAACATCCTGAAGATCCCAGAGTTTCCTATACATCGCTATCCTAGAGCCACTGGCTCCAGTGCTGGGTTAGATGGACCTACTCTGGTCCTTCTGCAGGGCAGTGGGAAGTTCAGGACACATCAACCATTCTTGTTTTGCCATTTCTTTTTTATTATAACAAAAATCACAGGTCCTGTCTCTTTTATAGTTTGATTCATGTTTCTGTCCAGGTTTCCATTTCAGTTCCTAGAAGTCCCACTATTTTTAGACAGAATGGAATATTTTAAAGAGGCTTTTGGGACCATACCCTAGCCAGAGCAGACAAGTGTTTTTTTCTTTCCTGTCCTCTATACTGATTTCACCAAAAGGGCCCTTCCCGGGAGCACAAGAGAGCTGGTTTACCCGCTCCGTTATTCAGAGGTTTGATTAGACTTTCTGCACTTCTTAAAATTTTATTTTTGCTCAGTGATTTCTTTTTGAGCAGCAGTGCCCCTGGGCCCCACAGCTCAGGATAAATCCTGCTTTTTGTCTAAACGACTTCATTCTCATTTTAAATGAATTCATTCTCATTTTAAAGACTCCAGCAGGACCAAGCGCACGGTGCTTGCGGGAGAACAGGGCCCGAGTGTTCGCGGCTCCCTTGACACCAACCTCAAGGTGAAGTCTCTGGGTAAATAATCCCTGCAGCACCTCGGGCTCCACAAGGGCTCCTCTGTGCTGGCTCCGGGCAGGTTTCAAAAGGCCTCTTAGTTGGGAGGACTGCGAGGCTGGAAGGGTAGAACAGGCGGGTTATTGTGGGCCCTGCCTGCGTCCAGGACGCTGCTGCAGTGAGAAATGTGTGTTCGGAGGGGCCGTGGCCCCCGAGCTGCTCCTCCCTGTCGTCCCGGCTGCCTCCAGCCCTTCACTGAGCTCCGGTGCAGCTCAGATTTCTTTCTTTGCAAAAAAATGATTCTTCCAGCCTGAGCTAACAGGTGCTGACATGTTTTTTTTCCACAGTCTTCAGGAATATAAACCCGCATATTCCTTGTTCTTGCATGGAGAGTATGAGAGTTTGGGGCAGCAGGCCCTAAGATGGGCAACAGCGCTGAGATGATATAGAGACACCCTTGCAATTGATGTGGAATATCAGGCAGAAGGTGGATTTGACAGTTATTGCTGGGGGAGGTTCTAAGGGGCAAACATATTTTCTGAAGATCTTTATTAAGAACAAATTCCTGGGAATTCTGAGTGCTGCAGCAGCCCCGGGTAATGCTTTTATCAGGGATTCCTCGCTACGTGCTGGCAGGAACCAGGTGCCCAGGGCAAAACGTTAGCTCTGCTTAGCTGGTGGAGTGGCAAAACCGTGAGGGTGGTCCGTGCCCGGAGCTGGTTGTGCCCCGTGGTAGCAGCTGCAGTGCCAGCAGACTAGCAGGGAGGCTTCAAATCTCTCCTCCTTGCCAAGAAACACGAATGGGACGCGGTGCCTGGGGCTTAGGAGACTCATTGCCACCCTCTGCCCTCCGAGTGACTCTCTGGCCGCCCCAGGAGGCTGCAGGAAAGCCGCGGTTTGAGCTCACTTGCCTCTCTTCTCATTCTCAGGGTCCCATGGGCGTTGCTGGTCCCAAAGGTAACCAGGTAAGCGGAGCTGATCCTCCTGCTGCCGTAACCTCATTTCTAGTCCGCGGTTCCGCAGGGCTTTAGCCGCCGCTTGCTTCTCCTTCCCGTAAAAGAAAGCGGAGGAGACACCGACAACGCGCTTTCTGCTTCCGTTTTTCCTGCGTGGATGGGAGCAACGTTTAAAAGAGCTGTGATAGAAAAGCCAGGTTTGTGCTGGTAGTTGGCAGCCCAAGGCAGGCAGGGCACGAGCAGGTTGGGAAGGACAGCCTGTCCCGAGGCAGCTCCTGTGGCTGCTGGAGAGGATTCACCCTAGCCTAAAACAGGTTGAGAGACTCATTTAATATTTTAATTTTTGCTGCTTAATTTGCTCCGTTTGGATTAATCTTGGTGAGGAGCGTTTGAGCCAATTTGCATCAATTATATAACTTACGCTGGTGTTTCTTTGTGGAAAACAGTGTGTTTTTTCACCAAGCATTGCTGGGTTTGCTCGCAGATTCCAGGGGCCACGGGGTCTCTGTTCTGTTGCCAAGCGGAAGATCAATCCAGCTCCCATGTGCCTTGCAATAACCCCTCTGCAGAGCTGTGCGGCCACCCTACGAGGTTCATTAGCTGCTCTAATTGCCCTGTAAGGGGCAATGCCGCCTGCAGCGAGCGGGGCCGCTCCCGGCCGTGCTCGAGCTGCTCGTGTCCGTGTGGGCTCCAGGAAGGAGGGCGACAGGTCCCTGCTCCTCGTCACCTCCGGGAGAAGCCCCGTGAGCCGGGCCGAGCAGCAGGGGAGGCTCCTTCCAGCAGGGCTCGGGTCACGTTGGGTCAGTGTAGGATGGGAGGAAGCAGCTCCAGAGGGGAGCGCCCTGAGGATGAGGCTGCGTCGGATGCCGCGTGGCTGCCCTTGCAAAGCCACCTGTTCCAGGAGCGCCAGGGCTGGGGAACCTGCGGTTCGGATTCGCTGCAAGAGACTTGTAAAAACATCCCCTGCGAGCCAGAGACCAGTGGCTGCTCCTGCAGGGCTCCCGTCTGCTCCTGTTTCCCGCTGCAAAGGAGCCTGGACCGTGGTGGAGGGCGGCGGGCCCTGCACATCGCCCCGCGGGCTGCGCCGGTGCTCACGCCCATGTCTCCCTTCCAGGGCATCGCTGGAGCCGACGGCCTCCCGGGCGACAAAGGAGAACTGGTAGGTGCCCTTGGCGGGCAGAGCCGGCTGCTCGCGCAGAAGGGCCCCGGGGACCCGCGGTCAGGAATGTTCCCAATGTGGCCAGTGGAAATTAGCCGCGCAAGAGGCAGCATTAAACGCTGGCTCTGCAAGGGAAAAGGTGGCCCAGGCCTCCCGGCCACAGTGTCACCGTGTCACCTCAGCAGGTCACGTCCCAGCATCGTTGCTGCCGCCTGAACTAGAAAAGCCCATGAGTTGCTACGTACGTGTCTGCTGCTTCCCAGAACTCAGCAGGGGGATTTCATTCAGATGTGCCCTTTTTTAATGGTTTATTGTTTCATGTTTTCCTTTCATTTCCCATAGGGTCCCTTTGGTCCTCCCGGCCAGAAAGGAGAGGTAGGTGCCGGACCCGCGGGCCTGGGGGCTTTGGGGGTAGACGCACTTGGTGCCTCCTGCCATGAGGTGTCCCCGGGATCTGCAGTGGCCTCGTTCCCTGGAAGCGGATGATCCTCTCAGCCATGCCCTGAAATCTGTGATAATGACAATTCTTTGTGACAATCAAATGGTACAAACTGGATTTGATTAATTTTGTTGCATTGCAGACATGGTCTCTAATTATCAAGACCTCCATGTCAAACCACCCATATAATGCAAGAAACACGTGGTCAGCCAGATCCATTAGGGAAACAGGAAGAAAAGCTTAATTAAGCCCCTTAAGAGCATAACGGGCCATGTCTTCCTTTTTAATCTTATTTTTTTTCCTTTTCTTTTTCATTACAGCCAGGCAAAAGAGGAGAGCTTGGTCCTAAAGGTGCCCAAGGACCAAATGGGACTGCTGGTGTTCCTGGGATTCCTGGACATCCGGGGCCTATGGGCTTCCAGGGAGTGCAAGGTGTTCCCGGCATCACAGGAAAGCCTGGCCCGCCTGTGAGTATTGCCCGTTTTGGGGGCGCAGCCAGCGAGTTCCTAACGTGCAGAGATGCAGTGTGGATTTTGGATGCTGATCAAAAGCACATCGTTGTGCCCCGATTTGGGGAGACAAAAGTAGGTAGATGCCCAGGCAGCTCTCGGTCCTGCCGCAGCAGCTTGCCAGGGCAATGAGATTAATGCCGTTTGCAAGCTTCGAGTTAAAAGTAAATTCTTCAAATTCATGTCTTGGAGAATTAATCTTCTCTCGCACTGTTATATTAATAAATTTTCTGCATTCATTAGAATGGGCTGCATTAGGTGA
Organism: Nothocercus julius; assembly: GCA_013398735.1. Classification (NCBI taxonomy): domain Eukaryota; kingdom Metazoa; phylum Chordata; class Aves; order Tinamiformes; family Tinamidae; genus Nothocercus; species Nothocercus julius. The sequence continues at coordinate 5,917,777 of VZSV01000029.1, forward strand.
CTGTTTTCATTAGAAAAGTGAGTTAGAAGTTGTTGATCATTTAAAAATGTAACCCTTACTCACTACTCCAAATGTTAGGTATCTATCTTTGAACAGAGTTAATGCTGCATCATTCAGGAAAGGGCAAATAACCTTTAAAATTCAAGATGAAGTAGCTGGTTTCAAATATTAAAATTAATCCCTGCTATTAAGGTCATGACAACTTCTCATTGGAGCTATCACGATGTGGGGGGGAAGTGCATCCTCGTGAGGGATCCTGTGCTGCTTTTTATGAGCTGCTGGAAATGAGTTTTGTGCCTTCAAGTTTCCGTCGGGGATGATTGTCAATAATGTGGATTTGTTTAAGGCAGGATTATTTTCTTAATTGCAGGGCAAAGAGGCCAGTGAGCAACATATAAGAGAACTCTGTGGGGAAATGATAAACGGTGAGTACTGCTGGGGGGAAAGGGACTTTAAATACATAGTTATCTGAAGAGATGGAAATCCTCAATATAAGATGACCCCTGAGATTTGATATTTCTCTGACTGAGTAGGGAAAAATATGTTGACATTAAAGTAAAGCAATTATTCAGGAGGTCATCTTGTTGGCCGGGACATTCTTCATTCTCCTAAGTTTATTATTTTAACATCATTCCCATGGTAACATTCACCATGGTGCCAAAGGTACTAAAAGCAGCTTTGACACAACTGGCAGGAGGCTGCTGGCCGGGCCTGCCCTGCGGGAGCCTCTCCTGAGCCTGAGCCCCCGTCTGTGCCCGTCCTCGCGTCTCTCCTCCCCAGGGACTCCAGGAGCTGTTACTGCTTTGATGCTGCTGCTGTGCATTTAGAGGGTAGGGTCACCAGTGGCATGAAGTTAAAAACAGCAAGTTTCAGAAAACTTGTTTTGGTAATTTAAGTATTGTTTTGGTAATTTAATTTATTCTCCAGAATATTTAAAAACCTTTAAAATTGGTTTAGGAAGCAGGAAATCTCAGTGGCTTAAAAATGCTACAGATTGTGGACCGAAGTCTCCATCTGTGACTAGAGATTTATTATTTTGAAAGAATAAAAAGATAGGAGTGAGCTGGCATGAGAGATTCGGGAATGTTTAGCATCCTTCTGCTAGAAGCAGCAGGTGTGTAGGAGCAGCAGAGCAAGAAATCTGCCTGAGCAACCGCCTTCCTTGTCAGCAACGCAGTTTGCAGCTGCTCCCTCCGTCACCCGCGCTGGCGACACACGACGGCCAGCGCGGCCGAGGTGGGGACGCCGGCTGCACCGTTCTGCATTTCGTGTTTTCTCAGATCAAATTGCACAGTTAGCTGCTAATCTGAGGAAGCCGCTGTCCCCCGGCATGACGGGACGTCCCGGCCCTGCCGGCCCCCCCGGGCCTCCCGGAACGATGGGAAGTGTTGGGCATCCCGGGGCTCGCGGACCCCCCGGCTACCGGGGGCCGCCAGGAGAACTCGGCGATCCCGGTCCCAGAGGTGAGACTGGACTCGTGGTTCCTGGCAACGTCCCGAGCCTTTTGAAGTCCTCCCACCCTGTGCTCTGCTTCGGCTGCACTGGGCAACTTGCTGAAATTCTCTGCTTCTCTTAAAGGTGATGCTGGTGAAAAGGGAGATAAAGGACCAGTCGGTCAAGCTATTGATGGGCCTGATGGAGATCAAGGGCTTCAAGGTAACACTGTGCAACTTTTAATAATCTGAGACTAATTATGGGCTAGAGAGGGACTGCTGTGCGTGTCCCTGGCAGCTTATTGTAATTAATTTTCCCTCCAAGTATTACATTATTATAGGGTTCTTCTCCTCTGGTGGCACCAGGAGGGACAGCCGGCACTGGTGCCTCCCTACGCGTCCCCTCTCCCTGCACCCAATTGTTTTAGAGAAGGGGCTGCTGGGGACAGCAGGACTCTTGGTCTTGGTCCCTGCCACCTGATGGCTGTGAAAGAGCAGGGTCCCTTCAAGATCTCAAAGTCAGAGCCCTTCGTCATCCCTTCCAAGAGCTGCCACTGCCAGGAGGTTGTTTTCAGTGGTACTTTCTCCACTGTCATTAGATAATAGAAGAAAACACAGCAACTCGTGCAGTGATTTCAAGCGCGGCCATGTTACTGCTCTGCAGCTGCCTCTAATCCCACTTCCCAAGGTCATGAATCCTTATCAGAGGATTCAGAGATTCATTTAGGCAAATTAATGAATATCTGTTAGAAAGTCTGAAAGAAAATTCTTTATTTTTCTTACCCATTAAAACAGTTTTCTAATTGCAATTACATCTACGCAATGAATATGTTACAGGCAGCAGAAGCGGCTCTCCATCCATATAATTTCACAAAAACAGAACACTTATACAAGGTGTCCCAGATTTCTCCATAAAATAAGTGCATTAATCCGTAAACACGTTTTCTTTTCCAAGGCTCGTAAAAAGATGCTACTTTGTACCTGTTAAGATCATGAAATATAATGAAATAAACAGCAGCTGCAATTCTTATAAACAGGTTCAGGCACTTTTTATCATAATTAAGGGAGGAAGGCAGGTTTATCGACTACCTGATACACCTGTCCCTCAGATGGACAGAATCTCATTTTACAGGATTTAAGGGCGTTTCAGTAGCGTGCGCCAGACATAGAGTTGTTGCAGAACTGAGAGTTTTGTGAATTGTTTGGAATGTGAAGGAAAAAAGAAATTCAAAAATAATCGCTTGGGTCAGGACAGGGTCTGTCCTAAACAGAAGCTGTTTTGGCTATAAACGGAATGTACTTTTTAGCAGGAATGAGTTATAGAAACTCAAGGCAAGGTGTAAAGGAAGCTCCACCTGTGCAATGTCAAGGACATTTCTGTATATTCATTCTCACTGCTCTTCTACCCTTAATTCAGTCTTAGTCACTACTCACCTTGAGGAGGCCAAATGAGTGGAAAGAGCCAAAACGAGCTCAGCCCCCAGGCCCTCCCATCTACTGAAGCCCTGGGAAACACTAGTGAGGCATCGTGCCAAATACTCCTGGTTCCAAATCAACTACTGTTATTCACGGCGTGATGTACGAACAACTCCAATGCACGTACTCCAAATTTAGGCTTAATTTATTTAACACCTTGTACTCAATGGGCCATAACAAGTCTGATGTACAGATATTCCAAGTATTTTAATAACTAAAAATAACTAATTTTTTGTTTTTAAAATAAAAAAGGAAGGAAGGAAGATGCTGCTTCATGAAATCTTTTTCTTTTTGCCCCTTGTTTAGGACCACCTGGTGTACCTGGAATAAGTAAAAATGGTCGGGATGGTGCTCAAGGTGAACCCGGTCTTCCAGGGGATCCTGGTACTCCTGGTATGATTGGGGCTCAGGGAACTCCGGGAATCTGTGACACATCAGCCTGCATGGGAGCTGTTGGAGCATCAACTTCCAAAAAATCATAAAAACAATACTACGAGCAGTGGAGAAGTGACTGAATATTTAAGTAAACAGAGCATTGTAAGAAAACAAACAGCAAGAATCCTCCTAGTGATAAATGGACAGATGTTCCTTCTATTAAAATGAATTAAGTGGAAACTTTGACATAGTAATTCAGTTCTATGAGAGAAAAAAAAAAGCATCAGGCGAAAACTTGTAATAAAAGATTTTCTCCTCCCCCTACTTTGTTAGCAGTAAAGATGCTGGGAAAAAAAAAAAAGTCGTCCCTTCCCTTTCTGCCTTTGCTGCCCGAGGGAGCCGTGGTCCTTTTGTTTGGAGATCCCCCAGCTCCCCTCGATCGTGGCCCTTCCATGCGAGCGTTTGAGCCACCTCCGTTCCCTGGCACTGCTCCCATGGACTTCAGTTACACCGGTGCAGTCACTAAAGTGCACGTTAAGGTATTTAGGCTCCCAACTGCTATTTACAGCAATGGAAGTTGAATTTGAATGAAGAAGAAGAATTGTGAACAAAACCCCCACTAAGAAGGGATGCTCTTCTAAAGACCAGCCAAAAAAAACCTGTATGAACTGTTGTAAAAATAAAAGGAGATTTTTTTAACCTTTTCTTTGTGATGCTGTAAGTTTCATTATACACAGCAATGATGATGAATGCCATTTCCTGAACTGTTTTTACAAGGATTGTTTGGAAATAAATTGCTGCAAAATTGTGAATATCCGTGATTTAAAACAGTATTTATTTTGGAGACATTTTTGTACTTTAAAACCTATTAGCATCATCTATTTAAAAAAAAAAAAAAATAAAGCCACTCTCAGTTCACAAACTGTTCTACCTCTGTCCTAAATGCTGAAGTTTATGAACAAGAGAGCCATATTAATCTTTAAACAGGAAAATAGTTTGTGCATTTAAATAATATATTGTTTATAATATGCCACTTTTGGACTAAAGTAACAATACCAGAAACTGTTGGACTTCAAAACCAATGCTGACAGCATTGTATTACTGTAGGGAGGAATGTGTTAAAACATTCATGGCAAATGTGAATTTCATATAGCAGTTCAATTTGGAAACTATGCACTTATTCAATTAACATAACTTTTAATTGAAAAAAGGACAGTAGAATGGTATCTTTAATTTCTTTTTACGCTTAGAGAATGTATTTTTGTCTAGTCATTAAAGTCCAGTGGATGTTCTACAACACTCCCTACCTGGCCCAGGCCATGTTCTTCTTTTTTAAATAAAATAAAAATAAAATGAAATAAAAGGAAAGCGTAGTGCAGAACTATAAACAGAAAAAGTGGGAATTTTTGCTAACTAAAGGGGGAAAATACTGACATTTTCTGCTGCCTCTGGTCCCTAAGTCCATTTATCAGCAAACTGATTGGTACTGTTGGTAGTTAACTTTCATTTCCATTTTGAATAAAAAATGTTTTCATTCATGCTCTGTTACTGTATTTCACAAGACTGTCCTGGAGCCTGTCAAGTTACTCACATGAGAAAAACCAAGTGACTGCCGTGGAGACCAGCACCTAAAGGCAGAACAAAAGCAGCAGTGCTAATTACCCCAATGGCCCAAGTCACTCGAGCTGGTCAGTTCAGACGACTTGGTCCCCAAAGCCAGGCGCGTTTTCCTGCACCGGACATGCTACAAATGAGTCTGATCTTGCTATTTTTAGTCTTCTGCCTGTTTTACCACAGAACACAGTCTCAAATTCCTAAAATCAAAGCACAAAAATGATTATGTTTAAGGTAGATATTGATGCAAGATGGAGTTTTTCAAGAGACTAGTGCATGGAAACACGCACTGTAACAGGAAGCAATGGGGCTGTGCAAGTATCTCCACGAGCAGGTTTTGAAAGGAATATTCAGTGCTACATTGGCCCTTGATAAAGTAAATATCATCTCGCAAAAACCTTGCACATTCTTTTAGCTACCTTTTGATGGAGTTGAACTATTTTCACGTTTGTAATCAAGAACAGAAACAAAGTTAGATTAAAAACCTTTTTCAGAGAGTCTCCATGCCTTTCATGAATGTACTTCAGAAAAGCAGTTGTCCACTGTAACGTTGTTGCCTTATCGGTGTCAGCAGTACAGAAGGGAACGAGGAGATTCAGTTCATCACAACAAATCCGGATCCTGCGCCTGCAGAACAATACAAACCACTGTCATCCAAATGGGAGAGAAGAAGCGCAAAAAGAAAGCAAAAATGTCTATTCACATGTTGTAAAAGGCCATGGCCTTTGGGGGACTTTATCTTTTGTTAGCTACAAATTTCATGTTTGTGTATTAGTCATGGGACATGCAAGTTACCGTTAGGTATTTGTTTAATGTTTTGAATTATGCCCTTTCTTTTTTCTCACACAGTAGAACAACAACAACAAGCCAAACATCCATTTTTCACTCTAACAAACATCTAACACTTTATCCCCTGCGCTGCTTTTTCTTATAAGTGAAATATGTCCAATTTCCCCCCTGCTCTGGATACTGATGGCATTATTACAGCGTTAGTATTTTAGGCTTCCAATATTGTACCGCAGCGGCGCACAGAATTTTACCTTCGGTCCCTCTCCATGCGGTTGTGCCGCTCGCGGCGCTGCGAGACGCCCTCGTGCGCCCCGGCGGGTCCCTGCGCGGCGCCGGGGCCGTCGCACGTGTTCTGAATCTCGCTCAGGGGTTTTCGATCCACGTTCGTATCCAGGGGGCTTAGTCGGCTGCGACTTCGCTTATTTATTGCTTGCTTGCATAAGGCGTCTTCTTTGCAAAACGAGGAGGAAAAGAAGAGCCTTATTTAAAACTCTGCTATTATTATTGCAACTCTGGTCAAATATGAATCGCTTTTTTTTTTTTTTTTTTTTTTTTTTTTTTTTTTTNTTTCTTTATGGGGAATAATCTTTGAAGTTTTATTCCCATCCTAGATTGACTCTTATAGCAACAAAATGTCCTTAGGAAGCCTGAATGCACTGCCTTCTGCTTGAAAAATCCACCTAGTTGCTATTTTCCCAGAGAATTATTCAGATAATGTCTGCTTTTAATGAACATTTGAGGAAGTCCTTTAAATGTTTCTTAGTCTGATATTGGCTGGATCTGCCATACCAAATTTGGGGTTAAAAAAATGACAGAATCCAGTTACTTATTTAGACAAGGCCCAGATTTTCAAAGGTACTTTACAGTCTCAGTTTCTCTCATTTCAAACTAGCAGTGCTTAACAATTTTGAAAGTATAGCTAAAATTGAACATTTTTTAGAAAGAAATCTAGTACCGTATTGTCTACAGTGCGTCCCAGACATAGTGACCATCTCTCATATGCGTCCGTAAAATCATATTCATTATAGAAAATAAATTCAGAAAAAAAATATAGATCTGAAAATGAAGGGCACAGAAGGCTACGTGGAAAGGAGCTAAGCGGTTTACCTCCGACTTTGATCCAAACTTGCTCAGGCAAAGCCTTATTCCTAGCACCTACTGTCTGCTTCGTGGATTCAATTTCCTGATGATAACAGAATGTTCTGGGTAACCCCAGGTCTTGATGTTTGGCAGCTTCCAAAATAGTGCAGGACGTTCCAGAGTTCTGCAAAAAACAACCACCAAAATCCTTTTCATTAAAATGAGTTAGAACAAAAGGAAATGGAAATTTGGCCTTGCTAAGCATTTCCTTCTGGGATTGTGAAGTGTATGCGCACACACAAAGGATTACAAATATCTTCCTAACGAGCCATCTCAAGGCCCCCTGATCGTGTTACCTGGATGCATATTATTACAGACGACATAATTGCCGCACTGTTGGTTAGAATAAGTACTTTTTGATGGTCTTAAAGATTAACCTAAGAATAAAGAAATTATAACACTGTCAATCATTCTTATCAAGCCTATTTAAACCAATCAAAACCTCAAAAGCATTCAAACATTTTAACATAATCCTCTGGAATTATGTTACGCCTAAAAGGGGTAAGATAACAGTGTCAGCACTTGAAATTTGTGGAGTTGTTAGAGGTGGAATTAGCACTTGGAATAGGCAGAGATCAAGACACCACTCCAGAGCAGTGGGTGCTGCAGGTAACACGGGACAATTTTTCAGGAGTTTGCGAGTCCAGATTGACTCCAGCGTGGCAGGAGCCTGAGCGTGGCGCCCTGCTGTCCCTCGTGGATCCCGCACAACGGATTGCGTTGGATTTGCAGCTGGAATAGCCACCTCCTCACCATACCCGCTGCCAGGGCGGAGCAGCAGCGGAGCCGCGACCCACCTGCGCGTGCGGCGCGGCGGCGCCGGCGGGCGCGGGACACGTGTTCATAGCCAGCAGCGGGTACGTGAACTGCAGAGCCGCCGGTTTGCTCTTCACGAGGGCAGCGCATTTGTTCTGGTGCTGGTGAAGAGGAATCAGCTCCGACGGCTGCCGGATCAACGTTACTAAACTTAAGAAGAAAATACACACACACATGTGCAAGACTGGCTACTTGGAAATGAGGGCGGAAGAAAAATCTACAGGTAGGCACGCCCTTCTGGGAACTAGCATCAAGAAGCCGCTGTCATCTTCTATAAGTACGAATCATTATTACTGGCTTTTGTCACTTTGGTGACAAAAAAGACCAGGTGAGGAGAGTCCTCTGTGCAGCGTTTCTTTGCAAGAAGGTTTTCCCATAGCTGGGCCTCCGAACTCCAGCACTAATCAATTTCTAATGCTTTGTTATCATCTAAAATTGACCTGGCTTTTAGCAAGTAACATGTTAACACTGGGCAATGTTCTTCTCCCGCCTTTATGGACACTGCTACTTGATATCAAAAATAAAGTTGGAAAGCAATTCATTTTGTATCTATTTTGTAGCTAGGCGATGTACAGCAGGCCTAACCTGAGGCCAACAGGGTTTGCGGCCACGTTTTGCTGGTGCAGTACAAAAAGCCCAACTCCTCACCTTGCGCATGAAAACCAGCACTGCACATAGGGTTTAACGCCGCAATTTTGAGCTATCTGAAAAACACAACGCTTAAGAGTATCGACTAAAAGGAATTCCAACCCACTTGCTGAGGGCGGCCGCGGGCTCCTGGGGCTCCGGCGCGCGGGGCGTCTCTGCCGGGATGCTGTTGAATCTGTCCTCCAGCCGCACGCGCACGGCCGACTTGGCTCTGGCCTCCGGCGCGGGCGCCGAACCGTCGGCACCCGCGTTCTCCTTGCGCGGCCCGGCCGCGCCGCCGCTGCCTTTGCCCCCGGCCAAGCCGTGTCCCGGCGCTTCCGCGGAGCTGCTGCTGGGCGTTTTATCCGCGTGGCTCCCAGGGAGGTTGGACTCGCTGAGCAGCAGCATCCGGAGCTCCTGGAAGTCGACGTGGCCCACGCAGGGGTTGGAGCCCAGCAAGCTGCTGTCGGGCTGGCAGAGCACGGGCAAAACGGGCTGGCTGGCAGCGCTGCCCGGCGAGCAGCCGTCCTGCGCGGGCCCCGCGGCGCCGAG
>VZSV01000029.1:5927146-5973757 GCA_013398735.1 Nothocercus julius
CGGGGGCCGTCGCCTCAGGGCCGGCCCGGAGCGGCTGCCTCGGGGCTGCGCGGGCCGTTCGCGGCTCCCCCGCCTTGGGCCGAGGCCCAGCCAGACCTGCCCTGGGAGAGCCCTGAGGGAGCCGAACTGCCCCCAAACGGCCCCGTTTGCCCAGCGGCCTGGGCGGGGATGGACCCTCTGCGCATCCTCCTTCCACATCCTGGGCTTTAGGTGCCGCTCACCCGCTGCGGGGCACCCGGGGGCGATGGCACCAGCAGCACGTGGGGGCCTACGAGGGAAAATCATAACGAAGCCCTAAAGCTTCAACCATAGCACATCCGCTTCGCTTCCCTGCTCCAGGACACAGGGATCTCCCGGCTTCGTGTTCAGCACGGGAACGCTGGGTGGCTGCTGGGAAGCCGGAGGCCTTTTGCAGCGTCCTGGGCAAAGGTGCAGTGAGTTTACTCTTAAAAGGAGCAAGCGAAAACAAAAAATCTGCAATCTATTCCGTTCCGGAAGTTCGAAAATCAAATTTTGCTGACCTTATTGTTAATGAGGTGAGCATTAAATAAAGGCAAAGTCTGCAGCTGTTGTCCCTGCGGGACTGCCCCTTATCGCAGGCCGTGCCGTATTTCATTTGTGACTTGCCTCAGGAAACGAAAGTAGACGTTTTAAGGCAGTTTTGTGCGTGTTGCACTTCACTTGCACTTCTCCCCTCCTCTTACTGCTCATCACAGTCTCCTTTAGTAGGTATAAATTGTGTATATTGTAGTCTTTCATAAATACACTCTTCTTTGTATCGTTCTAGACCTTTCTGAGGCGTTTACATAAGAACTTTGCAAAATACACTTTGAAAAGCTAATTCAGCTAAGTTTACATAAAGGTCAAAATAGTTGTTTCATGCTAATCAAAAGTTTGAATAAAGCTACATATTTCCTTATTTTCCTTTACTTGCAGTTAATAATAATAGTAATTCAGTACCATTTTTATTCTCCGTGAATTAAATCGCTATGCTCATTTGAGTGTAGATTTTGATGTAGTGCAGCACAGAGGAACCTGACTGCAAAAACGAAATCCAGCTCATAAATAATATAAAACAACAGCAAGGAAAAACAGCGGGAGTATTTGTGTTTACAGTTTAGAGTCTGTCTGCATGCAGTTGAATTTTCTGCTATGATTGCTGTGGGAGAATTCATTTACTGTTCCTACATCTGTGAACCAAGTCCCCAGACTGGTACGTGCTAATAGAAGAATTAAGAATTTGTTTGTGTTTCAGGTTTAGAAAGAGCAAATTCATTCACATCATTTCTAAATTGCTTGATTTTTTTTTTTTTTCCGTTGTTGTGAAAGTAGATGCGTGACTTTTTCTATTTTGCATCTTCTAGGAAACTAATTCTTAATTATGCTGTCCTTTATATCTTCTGGTGTTAAGTCTGCAAATGACTTGCTTCATAATTCTAATAAATACCTCTGGAATAAATTAGGCTATTTTAAGATTGAGAGAAAAAATACAAGGGCATGTTTTCATATGCTTTTCAGACACCTTCAAGTAAGTAACCTTCAAGTTGGTAGCAATGTCTTCAAAACACCATCTTAGCTTAAACTATTGTGAAATTAAATCTGAGTATTGCTTTCTTGTGGTAACTACTCTCTGACTTGTTATTTAGAAAATACTATAGAGATCCAAATGTAAGAATAAGACAACAGTTCTCTGTAGATGTTTATTCTACTTACAGTAACAAAAACCTGTGAAGTCCCATATTTTAAATGTACAGTGATATATTTTGCCATATAAAATACAATTTACAGAAATTTCTATCAAGTAAACCTAAACAAACACACTTGATTTTTGCATACTTTTATGTATGTCATTAAATTAGAAACATCTCATTAAAAAAAAAAAAAAAACTTACACCATAGTAGATGTTTGTATTTAATACCACCTCTCTGCATTTTAACGTTTTGTCTCCAGGTTCAGAATACAGGCCAGCATTTCAGCCAGCAAATCCTTGATGTGTAAGGACTTCAAAGATGCACCGATACAAACTGTAAAATCTGTAGTGATACACATGGCATAAATGCTACTTGTAATGTAATCTTCAAGATGCAAGTGCTTATAAGAATCTAATTTTACATTTGCAAAACTATTTTATAAAAATAACAAAATATTTACCCAACTGTTAACTTACACGGTCAAATAAATTAGCAGGGTTTTCTGTATGTCAGACTTTAGAATTACGCACTTGAAGAATACATGAGAAGTAGCACAGTACTGTATTTCACAGTGAAAACTTTCCCTCTTGAATCACAATGTTTAGCATTACCACTCTTTCAAGCTTCGTATTTTGCAGTTACACCTTTTTCAGTGGGCAGTTTTATATACACCATCAGATAAGTCACGTCTGACAAAACCACGTGACACTTTTTTTCAGGAGCAAAACATTTTTGACTGGAAAGTACAAGAAAATGGAGAAATTGCTGAGGTTTCTGGCAACATTCTACAAGAACAAAACAAAGAGTAAACTAAATCCAACTAAATGAGAATAACCAAAGATAGAGATATAGCGGCCTGTTTAACAATCTTATTTTTCTTTCCATTTGAAACATTAATTCACTTACAGTTTTAAAGTCTTTGCCAATAAATGTTAGATGTTTTTAAAAGTTGCTGGTTATAAAGGTGCTACTTTTATATGCTCTGTATAGTTCTGTAAAAATGCAATATTTAAAACTCCTCAGTCTCATGAAAAAAACTAAGTAGGACTTGTTTCCTGGTTGGACACTTAACAGATGGATTCCAAAACACAAAAATACCTGTATATAAAAAGGAAGATAGTGCACTTTAAGCTTATAACATTCCATTTTCAAATCCTCCATCAGTTACAAATAATTAATAACACTGTTCTTCTGCAGCCATTTCCTAGATACACATGACCCATCCATTGTAAAATAAACAGGACAGCAATATTGGACTCCTTTTATAAAGTGTGTGCTGTAGGAACAACTTTTGACACCAAAATATCACATAAATGAGATGTAAAGGTATGGCTCCTAAGGTCTTGATTAAATTCTCTTATAAAATTACAATTCAAGTTACTGGAAAACATAACTTTATAATCTTAAAAAGCAATATGCTCTTCTTAGACTTTTTCCATTTTGGTATTGTAAATGGAAATTTTAAGATAAAGATGCAAGTAGAAAAAAAACAAAATTTCAGAACGGGTAACGCTGTGTATTTTTAAGAAAAACATTACGCACAAAATGCAGCAAGTGAAAGTCCAGTATGTTCTTGCCTTTTATCCGTTTTAACATTTTCATTCACAGTTGTTCAAAACTGCTAATTTGTCAGTGCATCTTGTAAGGCTAGTATTGCAACAGCATTTTTGTAAAGTCGAGAATATACAGTATATACAAAAGATCTGGAGTAAGTTCTTGTTATTTATGGAAAATACCTTTAAAGTGTTTCTATGACTGATTAGTGGAAGATGAAGCTTCAGCTTCTGTTGGTTTTTGTCCCTCCTTCTGTGTTTCTGGCTTGATCTCTTTACCAGTTTCCCTGCTTTTACTCCGATCCTTGCGATCTTTCCCTCTTTCTCTTTCACGGTCTCGATCCCTCTCGCGATCTCTTTCTTTCTCCCTGCTTCGGTCCCGGTCCCTGTCTTTATCTCTGTCACGATCTCTGTCTCTGCTTCTGGATCTGTCTCTATCACGTCTTCTGTAGGAGTCTCTCTCTCTGGTTCTGGCTCTCTCCCGGTCTCTGTTTCTCTCCCATTCTTTTGCTCGCTCTGCATCTTTTTCCCGATCTTTGTTTTGGTTTCTGTCTCTGTTTTTATCCCATTCTTTGTCTCTATGTCTCTCCCAGTCCCTTTCTCTGTCTCTGTTCCAGTTTCTTCCACGGTCCCTTTCCCAAGGTCTGCCGTGTTCTCGATCCCTTCGCCTTTCCTCAAAGGATCTACCTTGTCGATTATCTGCTTGCTGAGGCTCTGACTGATCTAAAACCTTGTCTTTATTTCCTCCCTCATATCTCTCTCTCGGTCTCCCTTCAAATGTCTGGCCTCTGAACTCGAGGTTTTTGCCTTCTCGGAAATCAGGTCCTGACCACTGTGCTTCTGACTCGGGTCCTTGTCCAGATACATTGGAAAGAGATGCAGATGGCCCAGCTTCCTCCCACATCTCTTTTCTGTGTGGTGGATGACTTGGAAGGTCCAGCAGTGGTCTTGGGGTTGGCTTCATACCTTGTGCTGACTGACCTTGGAAGTGAAATCTAGAAGGGGGAGGCTCATTTTGTTCTGGAAACAGTGCAGGTGAGGCTCCTCTTGGTCCTCCAAACTGAAGTGGTGCTGGACCTCTCTGGTTAGCAAATCTGGGTGGGGGACTCCCTCTCCGTTCCTCAAATGGTTGTGGCAAAAGTCCCCTCGGGCCTGGCACATGATTTGTAGCTGCACCTCTTTGCCCTTCAAACTGATTGGGGTGAGGCCCTCTTGGTCCCCCAAAATGGCTAGGGGGGGGGCCTCTTGGCCCTCCGAATTGAGGGCCTCCTCTCTGTCCTTTGAACTGAGCAGGTGGTGGTCGTCTTTGACCTCCGAAAGGAAAAGGTGAAGGTCCTCTATTTCCCATAAACTGAGGGGGCTCCGGTCCCTCAAACTGTCCTGGAGGCCTAATCATTTCATTATACTGGGAATCGGAGAACTCCCTTTGTTCCATGTGAGGTTCCCTATGATCTTCAAACTGAGATGGTGACATTCCTCTTGGAACGCCGTAAGATGGGGAGGGGCCCCTGTTCTCACCAAAAAGAGATGGTGGTCCATGCTGTGTAGAAAATAATGAAGGAATGGGTCCCTTTTGACCTCCAAATCTGCCAGCTGGAGGTCCTCTTTGCCCATCATTATTTGGAGAACCATGCTCTTCTGAGAACTGTGGTGCTGGTCCTCTAAAATTAGGTCCATGAGGTCCTACAGGTGCATTGAGCATCAGTGGTGCTGTAGGCCCTCCTTTCTGGCCAGACAAAGAAAACGGAGGCCCAACTCTGTTCTCTTCAAAGTGTTGTGGGAGAGATCCTCTTTCTCCCTCACTTTGGACAGCTACAGATTCAGCTTGTTCTACAAATGGATGGGACTGAGGGTTTCTTTGTTCTTCATATTGCACTGATGAAAGACCCCTTTCCGGTTCAAAGTGACCAGTTGTCTTTTCCTGAGAAGTAAATACTGTATTTGAGAAGGCATCCCTTCCCATTACATCCTTTGAGTCATTTGACCACGGTACTTGCAAGGGCTGACTGTCACTCGAGCTGGAGAAATTAGGCTGAAAAGACGTACTTGGAGGTGTCGGAAGCAGTACTTTACGTAAAGGTTTGGATACAGAAGGATCTCCCGAAGCTGCTGGAATCACATTTTCCAAATTAACTTGAGCAGTGTTTTCAAATTTGCTGTTAGTTGCCTCTTTCTGAGACACTGTAGAAGCTTTTTCACTTGAAACCCAATTATCAGCACTATAACCTGACTGGGTAGTAGAAATTAAAGTTTTATCTTCCTTACCAAGTGTTGTCTGCAAAGCATTTGGGAAACTTGCAGGAGGAATTTCTCTTGGGGATACCTCATTCTGTACCAACTGTGGCTTTATTCGAGAATCAATATTGTCATTAGTCTCTGTTGCCATTCTTCTAGCTTGCCGAGGATCTCTGTTTTGTCTTGGGTCGCAGCCCTGGTTTAAAACTTGTGCTTGCTGATTTAAAGATGAAGGCAAATCTATTTTTTGTGGAGCTTGCTGGTTCTGATGGAATAATTCAGTCTTTGTCAGGGAAGATTTTGGTGGTGGTGACATTAAAGCATCAGACACTGAAAAATGTGCCATTGAAACACCAACAGCCGCTCTTTGCTGTCTGAGGGCTTCTTCTTGTTCCTCTAGTTGTCTCTTCTGTTCTTCTATTTGTTTGTTTAATTCTTCCAGCATTTTTTGCTGTTCTACCAAGGATGAGGTTGTCGATATATCAGCCACATATGAAGTGGCTGTGTCTGAAGTATTGCTTTTAGTGTCTGTGAACATTTTATTAGGTAAATCATCAACAGTAACTTTTGCTTCTTCCAAAATAGTTTCATCTTCTGGATCATAGGCCTCGTCTTCTAGTTCTGTTGTATTACATGGCTTTTCCACACTATATAGCCTCTCACTTCCACCAGTCTGTGTTTCAAAAGCTTTCTCTGGATCATATTCTTCTTCAGGATCATATGGTCTGTCATCTTCCTCCTCTTCTATAGCTCTATCTTTTGACATCTGTCCAAACTGTTGTACAATAGGATCTAACAGAGGAACAGCTGGCAACCCTTCATCGACAGTAGCTTTAGCTTCCTGATTTGAAGACTGGGCAGTTTCAGAATCTTTAGCGAGAGGCTCAAAAGATTTCTTCTTTCCAAAAAGTGTCTGAAGAATGTGTTCGAGCGGTGTGGCAGTTTTTGAGGATGAAGAATTTGCAGAGGTAACACTTGCAGAAGCAGGAGTTGAAACTGGTGGTGTCCCAGTAGTTGTGGGTCCAGTTTTAATTGAGGATAGTATTTTTAAGACTGAAGATGTAACTGTTGGTGTTTCTGGAACGGGAAGTGGAGGTGGAGGGGGAGGAGATCCAGGTGGTGTTGTACTTACAGTTGAATCTCCAGAATAAAGTGTGTATTTTGGAGTTTTCTTCTCTTGCAAAGAAGACAGAGGACCTTTAGAGAACAGCGATGTTTCAGTTTCCTCTTGTGTTTGAATTCTGCTTCGCTTTTCCTCTGTCCTTTCTGTATCCGCGACAGCAGCAGGACGTTTCCCTTTTTGACAGATAACTAATCCAAGAATTAAATTGGGACGAGATGACTCAAGACCTGAAAGGGAACACAAAGATTTTATGTGTAAAAATACTTCTGGTTGTTTTTTCTTTCAGTAGAAACTCATTTTATAGAATAGCAGCTACAAAAATCACAATGATAATCTTTCTAAACAGCATTCGATAATCTATTGGCAATTTTCACTACACCATAAACACGTATATATTTCTTTATTTCTTAAAGAAATGTTTTAACTCTCCCCTTGATATTTTTACTAAAACATACAACAGTGGGTGGTGAAATTAATAAGTAGTGACTTTGCAAATATCTCTAATGTTCCAAATAAAAAAGTTTTATATTTCCTATTACTACATCCTTTTAATAACCCTCCCCTCAGAAAAATCATACCTTAATTTTCAAATAGTCTGAAAATATGTGGTACACACAGAAAAAACAAAAAGTAAGAAAATCTGGGGAGGCAATCTAACTTTTTATAGGGCAATGTCCATTTTTAAGAATCAATAAACAAACACATACAAACAACAACAGAAAAACACTGAAATATCTGTAAGGCTTGGGAATAGAATTATTCTTTGAATTATTCTTTCATGAAAGTTTCGAACTTGTATCCTTGGAAAGCTGTTTCTAAAACAGTGGGAAAGTTTCTGGTAAGAGGAAAAATAACCCTCAAAGGGCTGTAGGTCTGTTTTGTGGTATTGTATTTCTTCTTCTTATGTGCACAATTCCCACTGGTAGGAGATAATTACATCGAAAACAAAGGGCAAGTTTACAGATGGGTTTTTTTTTTCTTTTTCTTCTTTTCTTTCTTTTCTTTTTCTTTTTATTTTTTTTTTCTTTTACAGACAGTTGGTGGAAATGTAGAATTTCTTTATAAAAACAGAGTTTTTTGTTTATTTGTTTTAAACTTATGGTTTAGTGACTTCTAAAAAGCCCTCATTTAAGGGAACCTCATTATTTCTCTCCATCTAGGAAGCAGTAATACAGAAATAAACAACATGTAAAGTACCATAAATATCTTATGTGTTTAAATGGCAAGGCAATGAAATCTACATGTTCTTCTATTCATAATCCTGTAAGAGTTTTACAAGTATATTATGCTCATTTATGTATATCTTCATTATTAAACCAAACTATTATTAAGAAAAAATAAAAAAATCTAATTATTGGCATTAGAATCTTCTTCCTACCAGCAAAAAACCCTAAAACCCATAGCAGCAGCCATCTCTTGGCAGCTAAGGAAAAGCAAACCCTCCTCTAAAATTCAGTGTACTTCTGATGGCAACTGGAAATAGTACAGTGAATCTCTTTTAAGCACTTAATGAAGAGCACAGCAAAATCTGGTTAGTCACCTGAAATGGTCCTTTCAAAAGGCCAGACAAAATTATAACGGAAATTCTGAGTCTAATCTAAAATATTTGCTTGAATGATTTCCTGTTGGAAGTGGTTCTTGTTGTAAGTATGAGATGAAACAAGAATAATGAAAGTTAAGGAAGAGTTTTTAGAAGGCAGCAATTTTACAGAATACATTCTAGCTCCAAAGCGAAAGTCTAGACCTAAAATCATTTCATGGTTTCAGTGTTCCTAGTTTTACCTAAATTTGTGGTTGGACATGCTGCTGTTCTGTATGGTCCACCACATGCATAAATGTACACCCATAGGAGGAGTATGGATGCTGAGAGACATAGGTAGGTGGGACAGGAACCAAACTAGCAATTATTTTCAGGGAGTCTAAAATTATAGAGGAAGAATTGCATAAATCCTCCAAATACAAACTCACTTGCACACACGGCTTAAAAGCAATTCCAGCAGTTCTGCTGACTGTAATTTACTACCTCAAATAAACTGTTAACATACATTGTTAATGCGTAGTTCAGCAGTAAAGCAAGTTAATTAGGAAAATAAATTAGTCACAAACTAAGTCTACTTAGATTGTAGTAGAGATTAGAGATTGCAGTAGCTCACTCTTTGTCTGAATTTCTTTTTTTTCCTTTATCAGTACATGAATAACGAACACACATTTGGTCAGTGTTAACTGTAAATGCAGAGTATACCACAAATTTGTGCTCATCTAAAAGCTCCTAGTAGGCATGTTCAACATTCTGGTATCTACCTGTAAGCACTCTCTCCAGTGAAATGTGATTAATAAATGTGATTAGACACATAAATCTCAAATACTGAATAACTGAAACGAACAGTTTCCAAAAACCTACCAGATGGGATATATATAATGAACAGCAGTTACTGAAAAAAATAGTTTTGGATCCCTGTGCTAAATTATTTAGAAAACAGTTATCCTGTTGTATATTTGAAGGCCACATCTTTGTAATACCCATATCTTCATTCCTTACCATCAACAATTGGTAACAAATTTCCTGTGCTGTTAAAGATAAAAGCTTAATTTCTGTACACTGATGGCACAACCTGGGGAATAAACCCTGCACACCTGACTATAGTGTATATTTTTCAACTTAAAGAGATCAAAACAAGCTATTGTTTAATCATTACCAAAGCTGTTTAAATACTTGTCCCATCATTCAAGTAGCAGTCAAAGGATTTAATTTAGGGATGTACATCATGTCCAGCACTGTAACACTGCTGTACTTCAAGATAAATTTGCTGAATGAAATCTTTTGGCAGGGAAAAAATATGGTTCTTATACCATGTTTTTCTACTATTGCCAATTTTCACAATAATATCTGCTGAGATGAAGGCGGCTAATACTGCACAGAGTATAGTTACACTTGTTTTGCTCCACTTGCTGCAATTTGTAAGAGTACTCGCAATAGCATGGAGAGATTTCATGCCTTCATACTCTACTTTGCTACTAAATCCTTCAATAAATCACCCTTATTTGTGTTTTGCCCCTTGGCAATTAAGGCTGATTGCACTACCTTTTACAAACTGCTTTGAGATACTCAGGTGAAAGGGCTAGATAACACATTACGTGTGTGTATATGAAATACTCAGACAAGTAAATTCACAAATAATTATCTCAGCTATTTTAAGTATAAAAGAGGAAATGGAAGGGTTCCACAGTTATAAACACCAATGTGCAAGTTTTTCTGTAGAGCTTCTGGATACTATAGCAGTTCAGAAATCCTCAGTTGCATTCCAAATCCAGTCCATCAGAAAAAAATAAATTCATATTTGCCTGATGGAACTGCTTGATACATCTGGAATACCTTCTAAAGAGGGCTTATGGAGTGACAGGGTTGACTGTGCCTCCCTCCCACCCCATTCATTTGTATTTACAAAGGCACCTTCACTATCTAGTCTATTGCTTATTGTGTTCCTGCTAACCCCTACTTGAAGGTACACAAATTTAAGGAGACAATGACCACTTTCCATAAAATATTTTTATTGATTATGTAAGAAAGAGCAGTAAATTCCATCAGATAGCATTTAAAAGTATGGATTACATGTCTTTTATGCTGTGATTGCAGTGCATACACACAAACAGAAAAGCAGCTTACCTGACTTTTCTTCCCGCCTTACACAGCATTCTGGTTTTAAAGGTGAACGTCATTTGGCACAACTACGAGGTAAATACTTCTCCAAAAGCTTCCACATGTGAATTGATGTCAGATGTTTAAGTGGGTCTTTTATTAATCTTTTAAAACATATGGCCTCTCTGCCTTTGGAACCTCATACCTATTGCTATCCTTTAACTCTTTTTGCCTACAGATCTTCATTTCAATTTGAAAAGCTGGCTCATAAAATTTGCCTCCATGGATAAAGCCTGCAAATGACACCTATGTTTCTCCTAAGTAATTCCCTCTAGTTTTGAGAAACTTTTTTTCCAACTCAGTAAGATCAAACTGTCAATACAAGTTCCTATACTAATACTTAGACTCTACCCATATTTGCCAACACTTTAATTTAAGATTCATTTAAATTGAAACTTATTGAAATTTAAGATTCATTTAAATTGCAACATATCATGGAAAGAAAAAGGAAACACAGAAGGAACGATGCTAAACATGGCCAATCTACTCATCAGGAAAATAAATAGGCAAAGATTGTGTAAATGCCTCCCTGAAGTATTTTATCTAACAACACTGCAAAAGACTGCAGATGTTTATACATGATTCAGTGGCCTACCCTATTCTTGCCTGTCACTGTTCAGAAAGGAATGGGTTTCTTTGTTCTTTCTGGAATGGGTTTCTTTGTTCTCTCTGGAAAAGCCTATGCTGGAAAAGCATTCTGTGCTTAGCTGTTTTTTTTTGATGTTTGTTTTGTTTTTAAATGATTTAGCCTATGGATTATTCAAGGACAGGTAAGACAAAAAAGATTTTTCTTATATACTCTTCAGTCTGAGGATGCAAAGCAAGTATTCTTCACAGTGTCATGCAGGAAAGGAGGACATTTTACTAACGGTAAATAGTTTGTCAATGTTATTTTTAAAGTCACATAGTACTAATACACCAAAATGCGGCCCTTCTGAACGTAAGCTCTGACAATGTTTTGTTGAATTTCATCCTGGACTTCTGTTGGGGAGCAGAGGTCAGTCAGCTTCTCAGGAAGGTCAGCTCATTGCATATTTGCTCTTTTGTACCCACTTTTAAATATTGTGCAAATCATCACTATGACAATATCATATTGCCTTCATTGTTACCTGTAGTTCTTCAGCTTCTCATCCTTTTACTAAGCAAAAACAGATATTTGTTTGGAAACTAAGAATATGTACCTCCTCCACCCGCAGATGGAGACAACCTCAAATTCTGTAGCAGAAATGTGTGTTTGATGGCTGAATTCACTCCCAATCTTCTGTGACCATGTTCAAGCACACCCGTGGAGCAAACTCAACTCAAACATAACTACTGGTAATTTTATTAAGACTCTACAACTGTAATATAATCCACCAATACCAACTATTTTCTGCCACCTACTGACCCAGTGGAGTATGGATTTTATTTATTTATTTTAAACAACCCAATTTTCAGAAGACAGTGCTTTGCCTAGTTTGCTCCAATAGAACAGTATTTTCAAACACCTTGTGCAAGCGTATTTGCACACATGACCTCATACCTGACAATGAAATCAGTAGAGTTTTTACCTTTGTCTTTGTAGACATCCACTCCTTTGCTGGCTAAAGAGCTTCCCACTTGCTTTACACTGCAGTGTACAGCTTGTATTGCTTTGGACAAATTTATCTTGATGCAGAGTTGTATGTTAACTTATTACTTATTTACATACTTTAAAAATGTGTTTAACATAATTGAAAAAAAAAAATACTTACACTGAACATTCAGCAATAATTTATCTCTGACTGATTCTTTTCCATGATTTTACCTATCATTTAACCTCCCCTGTTTTGTGCTTACCTGGTCCCTCAAAGGGCAAGAGTTTGGAAGGAATTGGGTCCTTAGCACTCAGTGGGATCAGGTAGAGGTCCTTGACATGTCTGTTGTTATTAGCTACAACACCAAAACGACCACGACTGCTAAAATAGGAGTAGAGAGAGATATAGGCAACTTCTTCCTCTTCTGTTGCAGGATGGAAACGAATCAAACATAATTCCTGGAATACAAAAGCAAAGTGGCAAAATTCAACCTATAACACTCTAGCAAATAAAATGATAGCTGGCAAATTCTGTGGGGTAGTGTGTTGCAGGGAGGAAAAGAAAAAAAAAAAAGAAAAAATCCCTCTCTATAATTTTACCACCCCAACTATGTTTTCAAAGCAATATTTTAGGTTTCAGAGAAATATTGTTCAAACTGTAATTCTACAACAGAATTAAGTTCAGCAGAAATACACGTGTATCTTATACCAAACTATACATCTTGATGTCCTGAATATTTGATTTATTATGAAAGAAATGGAAAATCCTTAGTTCCATGATTATATCTGCACAGTGTGCTTCCTTTTTTCACTTTTAAATTGTCTGAAATAGTAGAATCTATTCATACACTTAATGTTGATTTTCTATTTTTTTAAACCTGGGTTTACATTTTCAGTATGGAATAAATACATTATGTTCAATTATAACTGAATAAATAATAAGAGTAAGCTATTGTACAGGGAAGAGATCAAGATGATTTTCAGTTCAGCAGAAAAACACAATTCTTAAAAAAAAAAAAAAAAATCATAATTTTTAAGCAACTAGGAGGTGTTAGAAGTTAACCAGGTATCATCCCTGACAATATTTGCTGTTTATTCATTTATATTCTCATTTTATATTACCGTATTTTTCTGCTAGATTTTGCAAAAGATTTTTAAGTGAATACCTTAGAAAGTGAAGATTTGAGTTTGCCAACATAATCCCAGACTGTCTTCGGTGAGATCCTCCCACCAATGTGAATTGTATCTGGTAAATCCTAAACGAGAAGTATAATATGGTAGTGTGAGAAAAGCGCAAAGAGACTAGTGTAAAAGTAGTACAGATTGTCCCAGCGCAGCAGCCTAGCAGAGCATTATATTTTATATAAGTTTACATACGCCCTCTTCTCTAATTCAGACAGTGTATTTCAAGGTAACTAATTATGGCACCCTACTGGAAGGGTAAGAGCAGAGTTAAAACAGAGAAGGCAATTCCAAACAAAGACAGCAGCGAGTGCTTTTGTACACCCATCAGCTAAATATATTTCTCTGCTTTGTTTTGATAGGAAAGTCATTATTTGTAGTATATGATTTTCTACACACTTCCAGATTGTCAGGAAGTTATGCAACCATGACTATAAGCAACAAGAATTCTAGTTAGATTCCTGTCAGCAGGATAGTGAATTCCATTTTAGCAGAGCCAATAAAGAATCACCCATCTTACTAAAGTTCTAACACAAATGTTTGAAACCTCCTGACATCACAGCCCCATAAAATGTACTTTTAAGGACAAAGAAAAAAAAAATCTGTTTTAGCACATGCTTTTATACTATCAGATTATTTGAATGTACTCCCAAAAAAATAGCCACCCAACTTTTTTTTTAATTTAATAAAAGGAAAATAATATTTGTTTTTAGTGAACGGCCTCACAAACTTTTCTAATAGATCACATTAGTGATTCATCCAGTGTGAGAGCAGGCTAATTTAAAATATTGGCTCTAAGATATCTGTTTTTAATTACTGCTTTTAAGACCACACTCAACGAGTGAAATTGAAATACAGCTATTGTTCCATGTAAGATACTGATATACGTACAGGCATATTAAAAGACATTAGAAATTTGTGAGCAGTTTTTTAAAAGCCTGTATTTTTTTTTTTTTTAACTATTTTTTTTTTGTTACTAAGGGGGTGCCATTTAGCACTGTTAAAATTCCAATATAGCAATAAATCAATGCCTACAGTCATTACAACAACAGGAACTGCAGTAAAGATTTATTCTAAATGCATAAACGCATTAGTTCTAACCTCACTAAGGTACTCGAAACACCCGGAGACAGGATATGCTTTAGTGACAAATTTGGCCACACTTTGCATGTTGATAAATCCTTTCCAAATGGTGTTAAGACGAGAGAGAAAGAGAGAAGTGTCCCCATCTTGAGGTGAGCGTGCCTCTGCAACACTGCAAAGCAAACGAAAATGAAAGGTTACAGAATATAATCAGAATGCTCCCTTCTTTTTTATTTTCCCTCCTTCTACTCAATTACTGTATTTTAATCACATAAGAGAATTTTTACTAAATGTCTTGTTGATGTTTTCCACTAACTATATATCAGTGAAAAATGTAAGGAGCAACTGAAAATAAAATTATAGGTGCAGAGATAAAAGGATGATGCTGAGATACAATTTTATGATTTTTTAAAAAATAAAATTAGGCTAATACTATAACTATCTGTGATCTTGACTCTATAGCACTATAAATACCATGATTCCGATTATACAATAAACTAATCTTAGTATCTTAGATTATATATCTTCCACTAAATGAGTCAAAAACATGTATCTGAGAAGATTCTCACATTAAAGGATATGAACAAAAACCTTTTAACTGTCATTTCATACGTAGGTGCTTGTACTTTTGGAACAGACTGACAGAGGTACACTCATGCAAGCGCACACAACCACAGAGCACACAAAGACCTAGAAGATAAAATTCAGTAGTTTGTCTTACTATTAAATATACGCACTTGATACTGGGTGAATGAGCAACAGACAGGTATCTTGGATCTGGTGAGGAGGCTGGTTTTGTTAATATTGACTTGGGGACAGTCACGACTGGTTTTGACACTTCCTGTTTTGCTTCTCCCACGGAAACCTTGTCCAATGCAGGGCGCAGGGCTGACGTTGTGACACTTGAGGAGCCACTCACTGCTGTCCTAGGGTCTCTACCAGAAACTGTCACCGTTGTGACAACTCCTCCCACGCAAGTGGCAGGAAAAGCAGAAGCTTCTTCAGATAGAGAGGACTCTGCACTGTTATGGGCCGGTGCTGCAGGGACGTAATTTCTTTCTAAGCTTGACTGAGAAACGGATTCTGTTACAGGTCCAGCTTCAGGTTCTGCTCTGTTCTCAGAGACGGCCTCTTTGGCTGGCTCTGCAGTTGCTGTGGAACCTTCGTGCTTTGGCTGCGCTTCTGGTTTTGATTTTGACTCCGCCTTTTTAACAGAAGCCACTAGTTTTACCTTCTTTGATGGTGGTTCATCTTCAGATGCTGAAATCTGACCTACAAATTCATTTAAAATGTTTTTGATTATTATTTGTTTCAGTGATTAAATAGTTTGAAAAGAAAAACAGACAGATAGACAAGGCCCTTAACATAACAATTCTTTTACTTTGCAAAGTCAGCACTGTAGATACCTGTGCAGATTTTGCAGTTCAGGTCAAAAAGATGGGCTCGATGCTGACTTGTCGTATCCTTCAACATACTGCTAAAAACATCTAGAGAATGAGCACTGTTTAAATCAGGTGCATTTCGGGCTGACTCTTGCTGCTCCTAAAAGTGAACACACACACACACACAAAAAAAAAACATTCTAGTTGATCATCAGTTTCAACCATAATAAAATACTTTGGAAACTGTTAATTAATTTTGATTCTTTAGAATAAAAGTCTTGCAAAACCACCTTCTCCTTTGAGAAGCATTTTTAAAAATCAGCAGGAAATTCTGAAACATTATTTACTTTTTAAGTAGTAAAAGTGTAGCACATGAGATAAAAAGTGCTTAATTTAAATCTGCCCTCCTTTTAACACAGTTCGTTCTGAAGTAAATACCATTGTAATAAATGCTTCCCCAGCATACTAAATTATGATATCACTGTTTTGGAGAAAGAGCAAAAAAAACCTAAGGACAGCCAATAGTCAGAAATATGAGTTTTCTCTACATACTGAGAAAAAAAGGCCTCGTAAGTACAAAGCATCTGATTTTTCAGAAGCGTATGCAATATATGCCCATTGTTAGCTTGTGCTCCTTCAAACTAAAAGGAAAACCTTCACAGCACCTACTGGCACCTTTCAGTTTGATGAAACAACCTTATTTCTGATAAAAACATATAGTCCTAGTTACCATTTATCTCTCCTGATGTCTCTATGCTGGAGCAATTCCTAATACTTACATCAGAATCAGACACTGGTGGAGAATCTTCCATATTCATTTCCGACACACGTTCTCGTTTTACAACTGATTTCTTGACTTCATGAGGTTTATTTCTTGACTCTGTCACCTGAGATACAGAAAATAAGAAAGTTTGGTAAAAATTCCATGTGTTTATTTTATAGTACTATTATGCACTCTGTTATCACCATATTTGCTAGTAGTGGAGAAACAGTCTGGTCACAGAAATTTATTAGTATTTGATTGGAATGGTGTATAAACATAAGAGGGAAAATGATGAGGTTTGTTAAAGTCACCCTTAATTCATAGCTACAGACATACTGGAAAACTGTATTACTTACTGCCTTGGTTGGTTTCTCTTTCCATACAGATAGTTCTTTAGACAGAAGTTCTTCTGGTTTCATTCTCACCAGCTTGGACAGTGAAATTTCCTCACGAAGAACACGATGAAAAAGTCCCTGAAAACAAAACAGACTTTGTTGTCATGATGAAGAGAACCTGCTTAGATAACTAACAAGAAGATTTACTCTGTAGAATAGAAAATCTCTTCCAAATTCTTAATTCCCTATTAAAACACCAACTTATAAGCAAAGAGGAAAAGGCGCAGCAGTGAGAAAACAACAGTCAAATAAAATATGAATTTATCCTCATTACTAAATATAACTGTGACATATAACTGGATAGGAATTTTGGAAAATAAACAGCCCCTCCCTGTTTCATATCTATTCTAGGAATTAAAGAAAGAACATGGTTTCAAGTCTAGTCAAAGTTTTCATCTGCATCCACTTCCCTCTTTTTCTTTTAAAGGATAAATGTGATTACATACATAAGTAACATCCAACACATAATACAAAATGCCACAGGAGGAGAAAAAAAAGTAAAATTTCCATTTATTTTTAGAATTTGCATTCTGCAAATAAATATTCCAAGCAAAATATCTGAACTTTTTCAAGTTTTCCATTTTTTTCAAGATATGAACAGCTTTGGAATAATGTTTCATAGTAAAATTAATAAATCTTTATCTGATAAACTCTAAATATTGATGTGGGTTTGATAGATACTATAAAAAACAAAATGTCTATTTAAGCATATTTTTAATTTTTAAAGGAAATTCCAAACCTGATTTTTAGGGTCCTTGAGATTGAACATGATGCTACGGTATTTACTCTTGTAGCGGTTGTCCGTAACTTGAAACAAATTAAACATCTCCTTTTCAATATTGAGTGCTATTTTCCCTACTTCACTCTCTGTCATGACCAGATCATCACTATCATTGACTCTGTTTAAAAACAAACAGAAAACCCCCCCAAATGTTATTATCCTACTACGTAAAGCACTATCCTGTAATTTCAACCGTACAAATTGTAAATAAAACATCCATAAAACTGAATTAAATGGGTCTCCTTATTTATATCTGCTAGGTGTTTAATATTGGGACACTCAAAACTTCATAGACTTTTTTTTTTCTGAAAAGAGTTACACTGTCACTAGCTTCTCCAGCACTCCACAGTGAATATTAAAACAATATTTACTTTTTCTTTAAGATAGCCATTTATTTTTTAAATAAAAGTTAGCAAATCTTTGAAATCAGGTGATGTTTTACCTACAGCGATACCTGGACTGCAGCCAGAAGGCCAAGCTAAGGATTTCAGAACTGGCCCATCAAAACTCTCCAGCCAACAGCAGAGGCCGAAGGGTAGGTGCTCTCGGCAGAGAAAGCAGCTAACTCTTCAAATCAACAAGGATTCACAGACTCCTTCAAAAAAGACATCTCAAAGCCAAATTCTATCTCAGGAGCTTGAACTGTGAACAACTGCAACTTCTCTCTACTGTCCATAGGCAGCCATGGAAAACAGACTTTATGAACTGATGGCAGCCTTTACAACTAAGTACTCTTGCTCAGGGCACTGAAATTAGGAGTTTCTCTGCCACAAACTTCACCGGATGCCTAAGCAGTTAAGATGCAGTCCTGGATTCCCCCCTGTGAGTAGCATTTCCATTTAAGACGCACTAGGACAGACTGATCTATAGGAAGCCTTGAGGGCTGCCAATAGCTTTAACAACCTTTGGAGAGCATTTTGTGTTCTGACTTTTAGCAGAACAGCTGTCCACTTAGGATTTTTTTTTTTTTTTTCTACTTTAAAAGGGGGAAGAGGTAGCTCTGTACCTCAGCGAGCCTTTGACCTTCTACCATGATGTACTCTAACTAGGGAATACATGCAAAATAAATGCTTCTATACCATGATTTACCTCTTCAAACTATAATTGCTTTGATGTGATCAGGACAGGGTGGTTTCTTACTTAAGGAGTTTTCACATGGACAATTATATGGCATAGGGATTTTTTCCCCCCCATATAAACCTGAAATGTCATAGATTACATTTGCAACATCTCTTGTCAGGAGTTGAACAAAACTGTTCAGTCTAAACCTTTATTTCCAGTTGTAGCTTTCTATATAAAATAAATACTTCAAATTCCCACCTCTTCCATAAAATTTCTTTGAGGGACCGTCGAATATTCTGGCGAATCTGAGAGTTGGGCTGTGACTGGCTAGGGCTAGTTGATGCTCTAACTTGACTACTTCCAGCTGCAGTAGAAGACATGGAAGACAGTGAAGGCTTTTTGAGCCCTCCACCCAGACTGGAAGACGCAGCTGGTTTTTTGGAAACTGATGAAGCAGGAGGAAGAGAAGAATGTTTTGAAGAAACACTGCCTGACGGAGGCCAACCTTTCTTTGGAATTGCAATTTTTAAACTTCCAGCAGAAGGTTTAACTGGTTGTTTAGTTAGTGATGTGCTAGAAAAGGATGGGGACTTCTTTGAAGCAAGATTTTTGGTGAGTGAAGATGCCTGTTTTTCCATCGTAGATGCTGAAGCTACAGCTTTCTTCAGTGCTGCTGTAGGTTCTCCTGCTTTACCTTCATTCTTCTTCTCTTCCTTATGAGCTATTAATACAAAAAAAAAAAATTAAAAGCTTAACACTGATGTTAAAATAACATCATGATGTTAAAATAACATCAGTGTTAAGGTGTTAAGAATGGACAATTGTAATAGAACTATTGCGCTATTTAAATAGCCAATGATATTCTGTTAATGATGGCTAGGCACCAATCTATAAAGAAAAGTCTAAGAAATAACTTGTTCAGAGAATCTCTCCAAAGAGATCTTCTCCAAAGCTAACTGAATGTTTAAAACATCTTCATTTCAGTACCAGTTCTAAATTTATTCCCAAGCTATGCAATAAAATTGAAAAAGGCACCACCTTCAAAGATTCTTGAGTGGGATTTCAGGGTCAATGCAAGTCATCTTAACAGAGAAGAATTTCAGAGCAACTTACAGAGCCTGTTTAGTATAATACCTGAGCTGGCTAAAGTCCGTGAATCCAGACTAGAGTTAATATATGCCTAGTGCTCAACACTACAAAGGTTTTTTAAAAAAAAAAAAAAAGAAAAAAAAATTATTCTCCAGATTTTAAGAGCAAGCAAACAGAACCAGACATAAAAACATTAACAAAGAACAAAGTCCTTGGTCTAATTTTCAAAGCCAATGGTTACTAGTATGATTATCATACTGATGTTACTATACACTATTATTAGAATTTCCCATTTAGTTCCTAGCTAAACTCTAGATTAATCATTACAATCGTTGCTCAGACTGTGGCCACCTAACTCCCATCATTCTCAAACCATTCCATTCACAAGATCCAAATTTGCTATTCAAATCAAACATTTTTTCTATCATTAACTGAATAACAGATAAACATAACATACAAGAAAATGCACTAAGTATGCAAAGTAAAGGCTCCAGTTTTCCCTATGTGATGTAGTTCTACTTGCACAGGACTTTCAAAATAATGATTTCTTTGAACTGCATTTCATTTGTCCACCTTCTGGCACGCACAGGAATAACTGAGTATAATTCAGTAATAACAAGACAAAGAAAGAAAAGCCAACCCACACAACAGCTCAACCTTTCTCTCTAGGTAAAGTTCCATTGCATCTGGATTGCTTGCATGCTTTCAGCAGGGAAAATTACTCATTTTATACAAACAAGCTCCTAACTCCCTTAAATTGTCTCTTATTGCTAGAAGCTTTGCCACAAATAAAGAAAGCAGGGATAAGATAACTAAAGAGCAATGCTCTACTTGTACTTCCATATTAGAACACAAGGAGAAGAATGCAGAAAATTGACAAATATTACATATTACCCTTTTTTTTCTAAAATTATATTTCAAAGGGGCATCTTCCTGATCTTTTCTGAATGAGATCAAAATATGTGAAATGCAAAATGAAAAACCTACCATAATGCATTAAATAATTTCAAAGAATGTCAAGACTTTGCCATGAAGCAGAATAAAATGATTTTGCTCACACTATTCCCATACTGCTCCCTAGACAGTTTTTGTTTACTGTCAGATACTGAACCCTGAGCTAAAGACATCTTTAGTATGCCACATAGGGACTTTCATTTTTCCCCTGCCCATAGTCTACCACTAACCCTCTACTATTTGTCAGAATGGTTTCAGCAATAATGAGGACATATTGTTTCCAAGAATAAAAAAGCTGAGGAGACCAGGAGCTATTTCTGATATTTTGACTTGGTTAAATTGGGCATCCTGAAGCTTAACAGAGACAAAAAGCTAAATTGCTTTACCAGTTTTGAACAAAGAGAAAACAAATATTCAGAAGTTAAGCACTGACAAGGCTGCAAAAATTATTTTCATTCTCTTTCCTGCTTTATTGTATAGCCAATTTGTATCTTTTCCATGAGTTCATTGAAGTAAGGGTCCAAGAGAAAAGATGTAGAAGCATCTGTTATTCTGCAAGTTGGCATTATGACTAGTGAGAAAGGCAAGTAATTCTGCATTTCAGTAGTCATCAGAAAGCATGCAAGTATTTCCAAAGCTTCACTAAAGTTTATCAATGCAGCAAACTACAGTAACATTTTATACCAACTAAAACCATCTACCTGGCAGTACTTGATTATGGAACTATTCCTACAGTTTAGATTTTGTGTCCTAAAGACCAATTCAGGAGTATGTGGGTTATTTAGGGTCTCAGAAAGGTCTACCAACCATTTTCCTCAAACTTAAGAGGGTATCACACTACTATACTTTGGAGGACAGTGAAATGATGTGCCCATTCTGACAAGGTATCAGGGCCCTTAAAATCCTACATCTGCACATAACCCTTCATATCAGTGGATGAATTCAATCCTAAAAAGAAATCCTATTGTGACAGGGGGACACCAAAGTTTTTGCTCCACCACATTTCTGTTTTCACTGACAGGATTAGTCTTCTGCCAGATCACCCAGATGAAGCAACTCTCCCTCTGTGGTTGCACAGGCCTTAGGTGCATGGCAGGGACACTGCCAGGAGGACACTGGCAAAGGTGGAGGAAGGAGCGGGATCGACTCCTCTGGTAGCAGTTTGGTATTTGACTGACCTGGCTCCAACGTGAAACCACTCCCCAGGCCTTACACCACCTTCTGACACTTAAAAAACTGCTGCAATGTGTGTTCTTCCTAAGGAGCAGCATGCCAGCTACACGTGTGGAATTTCACTTCAGAATAGATGGTAGAGTCAGTCAGCAAACTGATGAGACATATAGAGGTGGAGGTGTTTTCGCAGAGCGGGACGTTTCACTTGGACGAGGAGACACAGTCAATGCCCACTACACACAGGCCACTGTACTTTATGTATGTGAGGTTTCCACTTCTTTCAGTTGTAGCTCCAGTGCACCAATGCTAAAACTCTCATACCAATTAGAAAATAAAGGGACATCTCCAGAACATTAGTTTATCCAGCCTAACAGGTAGAGTCTCACCACAGAAGATAGATCAGTCTAGAAGGCAGCACTTGATGTTTCTATTCCAGCACTTTGACACACAGGTGCCTTTCAGGGCAGTAAAAAAAAGGTACAAAGAAAGGCCACTTTCCCCATTCTGTCCTGAGGAGGACAGCAAAAGGATTCTTACTCACTGGAGAGAGGAATAGGCTAGAGACTGACAGGTACAGCTGGAGCTGAAGAGTCACCTCATTTCCAGAGAGAGACGCAGAGACGAATCCCCAGGCAGAAAAACGCACATTCCTTTTAATTCCTTAACATTACTATAGTATGTCCATGGCAGACTTAACTATGATCTCTCCCACTGTCAAATGGGTACAGAACCCTTCCCTTAAGGAAATTCCCATTTAAAGCCAAGCCAAATAATAAAACATGCAGAAAAGAATGAAACTCTGTAAGACGAAGACGACATAACTGCACGTTATCTACTATGTTACAGCATCAGCTTTGGGGATGCTTTTTAGCTAAGTTGATACTTCACTTTCATGGCCCTCAACATTAATGTTTCAGTATTGTAGTATGGTTGTTGAGGCTAATCCGAGGATGGTTTTCACAGTATAGCACTGTTTGCTGTTGGGTGAAACACTTGGAGGACACACTCAACCATCGAGCCTCACCTATACAGGGAGGCTGGGTTTTGCACCACCAACACGAAAATTATCATAAGGAAACTTTGTTCTTCCTAGGAACTCCCAAAGTATTTCTAAAGAGCACACAGCTCTATCCTAGTTCTTCAATTCTTCCCTCCCATGTCACCTTCCTTACTTTGGAGCAGTAACTTTAGAAAAATATCCTCCCCTCCCTTCCCAAACACTATGCAGAACTGTCTCAATTTAAATTATCTGATTTGTGATGCGTTATTTTGCTGGTGATATTATCTACTTATTGCAGTTTTTAACCACCCAATTAAAAACCCTGCTATTCCTGTTGCTGTGCTTAAAATTTTCTGAAATAGAGTCCTGCAGACTCTTGAAATGCTTGCTCTAGTTAATGCTGAGAGATATGAAATGTGCTGTAGGTAACCTGTATGCAGTTTTGGGTGAAATCTGTTTTGCAATGATGAGTTTGTCGGGCACGATTCTTTTCGGAACATCTTTTGAATGAGAAATATCAAAACTCACAGCTCAATACTATTAAAGAATAAGAAAAATGTCTTGCAATCATGCAAGATCATTGTTACATACTACTAACTTAGGTGTTTAGCCACAGAAATAAGAAACTTAGTTTTATGTCTATGAAGAGTCTTATGCTATTGCCTCTGGTATCTAGCACTCCCAAAGTTCCAAGGGTCCCCCCACCCCATCTACACTTTCTGCAGATTTTTTTCCACACTAAAAGCCCCTTAAGGAGGCGTGTGGGTAAGACAAGTTGACAGGCACATCTTGTTTTGCTTGCACAGCACTTTTTACACTGTGAGCATTTACCAAACGGAGTGTGGTACCACTCACCTAACACATCAGGACATCTGACCTCTCAAGTTAATGAACATTTACAAGACTGACATGTGAAAACTGCTGAGCCAGGTAGGTATTCTAACATATTTTGAGTCTCTCCCTTGACCGAACAGAGCATTTCAGCTAGTCAGTATTCAGAAATTGAAGCAGTAATTTTAGCAAAATTCTACAAAATAAATAATAAAACTTAAGTAGTGGCATATAGCAGTTAATTATCTGCCTTTTAGAGTGGCTCACTTACTACTCTTAAAAGGATTTGGTGTCTTTTTCCCCACAGGTGTCAAAATTAGAGGTAACAAATTAACTACACTAGTGTAGCTCTGTTGTTTTAGAAGAGTAAAGATAAGGGTTAGTGAGTATCCTACAAAAGCCTCCATAAGGGCTTGTCAGAGCTCAGCAATTGTGTTCTTTGAAGAGAGCACTGCCCTGTAAGCCCTGCAGGGTCTGATATGAATGCAGAAGTGTGAATGCACCAACAGAAGCAGCAATTAGTTTGAAATCACAAAAGATCACCAGCACTTTGAGTGCCACTCAACACTGGCTGGCATGCCGCACTGCGCAGTTTCGTGTGGTCCTGCTGCTCCTTCTTGCTCAGATGCAGGTAGCTGTGCTGCCAGCTTCTCTGTGCCACCGCTTCAGCGTGCTGCAGCTTCCAGCCTGAACGTTACAGAAGGTGAGGGCAGCCCATTTTCACATGTATCACAGTAAAAAATGACCATCTTTTTGCTTGAAGAAGAAATACCGCCGCGTGTTCGCCTATAGTGAGAATTTACCAACAGCAGTTCTCTTCGCAAAACTGTTTAAGCAAAGAATGGGGAGAGGGCCTCGGCAAAACGCAAAAGGGCTGTTTTTGTAACAGCTTCCCTGTGCCACTCAACCTCAGGAGGTCCTATATGGACTTGCATGACACAGCTGCAGTATGACCACTTTCTGCATGACGATTAGCAATAGGAATCATTAACACTTAAAATAACCCTCCCACCTCAACGCAGGGGCTGCTAGAGAACCTTCAGTCAAGTTCTGTAACAGCGAACCCTTTCAATGCATCCTTGACGCAAAAATATAACCAAAACCGTGGGTGAGCCGGTGCTGCAGATGCCAGGTATAACGCACTCCGCAATGGGAAGTTACTTACCAGTTCAGAGCAGCTCCTCAAGAGTAGCCCTTGAACAGCCACGGTGCTGGGACGCAAGCCTGACATCTCAGGGCCTCAGAAACTTGTCCAAGCGTCAAGCGCGTCAGGTGCCACCGAGCACCCTCTGGTGGCACCGAGCACTCAGTGCCCAAGGCTGGGAGGGTGAGGTGTAGCTCGGAACTGCTTCAACTCGGTGGCCAGGCAGTTGCTTCTTTCCTGAAGCCTCTTTTTGCCAGCCTTTTTGCCATTTCTCACAAAGATAATTCAGCATTAGTTCTAAATCATTTAAGAACGCCGAACTGTTTTTGGAGAGGTTTCGATGTTAGTTCTTACTGTTAATTGTCTATGCAACAACTTGGAGGTCCGGGTCAGTTTCCACTTTCAAGCCCAAATCAAATTTTATTATTAAGCACTAGTGTTTAAGAGGTGTGCCTCCTGCCCTACCGTTCCCTTGAAAAGCTTCTACCCATTCTAATCTGCACTACAATAAGCAGCTCATTTCAGGTGCATTCTGTGGGGCAAGCTGTCACCAGGCACACAGAGAAAGTAAATCTGGCTTTAAAGTAAATTGATTTAAGAAACCCCAAGACAACAGCCTTTCCTGCAGGGGCGATTTGTTTGTCAAGCCAGCGCCATAGTGATGCTCACACAACCTGTGAGCACACACAGGCAAAGCTTTTCCTGTTTTAAACTACATGACCCTACAGTGATTTCTCTTGTCTACATTAGGTGACCACATCTTCGGCAACTACTCCCCTCCTGAGGGAAACAGTGGCAGTGTCCACTGTAATAAAACAGGCTCCTTATTTTTCAGAAGCATTTCTGGACTGGTATCACTCCTTGCAGGGGCAGGCCATCTTCAGCTTCCAAGGTCAGTACAGACTGGCCACAGCGACCTGTCAGCACCAAGATCAGCAGCAAAACTTGACTCCAAAGGGCAAGAGCTCACCTCAAAAACCCTTTTATTCGGGGACTAGCAGAGAACAACCTTTTTCACTGGCTATGCCGGCAAGTGAGGAGGTTCAAAGAACTAAAGTAATAATAGTTAAAGAAAGCAAAACAGCAATAGAGGGTGGTGAGTCTTTTTTTTTTTTAATCAAACTTTCATCATTTTCAGTTTTGATGACAAGAGACAACCACCCTAAAAGCGATACCGCATTCCGAAGTTGTACCAGATTTCTCCCCTCCCCATCCCTTCCCCTCTGAACGGCTCCTCAAACTCCGGCCAAATCCCCACCGCAGTAAGAGCACCAGCTTTTTGTCGTCCAAGCACCATGCGGGTGCTAGGTGCTTGAGAGGCAACATAGGAAACGTGCTACGAGCGGGGACCGGCTTTCCTAACCCAAGATGCACGGCAAATATCTTCACGTGGCCGAGAGCCACAGGACATGTGTAACATACCTGTAGAGCAGAGAAGGGGAGCTCCAGCAGTTCCCAGGCAGGTGAGAATCGCTCCCCAGGGATCCTACTGCTCCTTTTAATAGGCTGCGTCCCAGGGGACTTGGGCTCCAGCAGCCACTATTGGTCTCATTGCACAGCCAGGCTCTGGGTCACCCAGCAGCTCCTGTGCCAGCCCTGCTGTCCTCGCCAACACTGGAGCTGCACTAGCCACACGCTCCTGTGCTATGTTCTTCCCAAAGGCAGGTCTCCAGCACGGATTTTTCAGGAGCTCTGGCAGAATCATCTTAGGAATCCTGACCATCATTTGGTCCTCAGCAGCCTTTTTGAAAACTCCTCATTACAAAGGGTTAAGTCTAAACCTAAACATATAGCAATAATTTGCCACAGATGAAGGCAAAATATTAAAAAAAAAAATATATAGTTTCTTCTATTCCCCAGGTACTATTCCATGCTCCATGCCTCTTAGCATAGGTCTACTTTACAGACTAAAGCATAAAGCAAAAATACTATCAATTTCAAGGAACTATTTCAGGTTTTAGCTCAGTACGTAACTCAGCATTGACTAGTTTATCCTGTTGGGACGCACCCCAGCTAAAATACAGGCATCAGGTTCAGCTACCATCAATCTTTGCAGAGAAGTATATTCAAGAGTTAAACAATCCCCCAGGTTAACTAGTTTTCTAGTACTAAAGCTGAACTTTATATGTAAAGCTGAACCAGTATATCCATAAACACTGTACTCAATTTAAGAGTCACAACTTAAGGTGGTAATAATCTTGCCTGAGGAGAAGCACTAACTAGGTACTGGTTTGTGTGCAGAGAAGGCTTTATCTTTTTACAATAGTATTTACAGCTTTAAATTTTCATTCTCTCATTCCTACTCTTATCTACAATCTAAGCCATAACTCACTCAATCTCGAGTATAGTGTATTTTTCTCCTGCACCAGGGTGTTGTATTTTCTGTTTTTCCTTGCCTTGGTATTCTATTATATCTATGTTCTATATATTACATGGCTATATACACACACACACATATATATATATATATATATATACACACACATACACACACACACACACATATATATGTATCTCTTCTGTGTGAAATCACAGAAGAACTACATAAATGACTAGGCTATAAACCATACACTCCCTCAACAAAGTTTCCAAATGTTGTTAGGGGTGTGTAGGAATGGAGCAGCCCTATAATCATATAAACATACAAGCAAACACTCTTCACTTTGTGAATAGGTCTTGGATGTAGAAAAGTTGAGCTGCAGGGGAAAAAAATATGAAGAAAAAGGAAAGGCGGTATCAAAACGAAGCGTAAAACCAAGGCCGGCGCGTGATAAGCCTGGCGTCTCCCTTGCCAGAGGGTGGCAGCAGAAAGCAGCTGTTCCTGGACTCTGCCCTGCAGCTGCAGGTCACAGCTTGAGTTCTTATCTCCTTAAGATAAACCCTTCCCTTTTGAAGTCCCGCTCATTAGCGATTTCTGTGAAATGCTACTACCAAAGTTGACATGATCATGAAAGGCTACAAACTCCACAGTTAGCTATCCACAGTTAAGTAAGTAAAAGCATGTTGGTTCTGTATCAGCACAAGTCTGCATTTAACTCATGAAGTTCCACCCCCAAAACAGTATCAAGAATAGTGTGTTATTTCCATCTTACAAAACCTCTTCACTACCCTGTGCATTTAGTTGCTTTCACCAATAAATACAGATATTTCAGATCTTTAAGCAATGTCCCTAGAGCTGGCAGGCTTAAACACCAGGATATTGCAAACCTTTATCTTCTTCCCCTCCCTTGGGCTTCTCTTCTAAAAGTGGTGAAGTATTTGCTCCTGACTTCTACTTGGCAAATAAAAATTGCAAAAACAAGGAGAGGAGGAGGGAAAAACAAAATCCACCCCACACCTGTCGTTCTTCTAGCAGTCAGAAAACCTGCACCGAAGTTCTTCGGACATATATGCTGACACTGCTAATAAACCTTGGTACCAGCAGGCAGTCCAACCACAGCTGAGATTTTTACAAGGGGGGAAAAAAAAGAAGTCTGAACCGTTCCTTCACCCAGATGAAGAGGCTTCCTTTGACACAGCAGCTTTTTCTGAACTGATAGTGAAGCAATGATATTGGTTTTCCTGTGAAATGGCAAGCAATCATGCTAACTCTACAGGCACAACAGTGTTTTGTGTTGTTTTTTAAGAAAATAATGCCATATTTGTCTGAGCATCCTAGTTTTGGTACTTACTAGCCACAACTAATGAGGCTTGTCGTTCATTAGTGGCATTTTTGTTCAGTATCTGGTTGTATCACATCTGCTCTGAGCTATTCTCCGCTTTGTAAATTCAGTCAAATGCATTTTCACCAGAGGTGTTTTTTTTTTTTTTTTTTCCTCCCCTCTCTCTCTCCAGTAATTTGTAATTAGCTAAGTAACTGAGAGACAGAAGCTCTCTGGGGCAGCAGCGACAATAAAAACATATATTGTTTCTCCATGGAAATTTTATTTCTATGTTAATGCTTAAAAATGCAATGCATGATATTGATTAGTATAAAAATAAAATCATAAAGGCTCTCACTAGAGTCAAAAAATGCACTTGATGTAAACTGCCTTTCTGGTTCTTTATTTCTAAAGTCAAATACTTTGAAGTGTAAGATTTCAGTATTTTGGACTCACATGAAATGGAAGGGCTTTACACGTCATTTTGGGTTCCCCTCAGACAGCTAAAAGATGCTTTTGGATAAATGAGTCAGTCTATTTTGATTTGTTACGAAATTTACAACTCCTTAGCCAGATGCCTAAGCACTGAGGATTAACACTGGCTCAATATAACAAATTCAAGCCTTACGTCACAGCTGGAATCCCTGAACACCCAACACTGACGGTTCCTAAACCTCAACAATCCACATCTGAAAGTTAAGGGTAACTTTTGAAATTCTATATCGAAATTGAGCATTACAGACTAAATGAATATCAATTCTCCTAATGAAATTAGGACCCACATTTTTGAAAGACAGAATGCAATGTATGCTTCGTTTGAACTATGAGGTTCAAATACGGGCTACAGTATTTTTGCTTAGTAGACATTTATCAATGTATGTTCAAGACATGTCCATTCTCAGTAATTAAGCAATTAAAAACAATAAATTGGATCTTTTTCACTGGGAACATCAAGGTGTTAGTGTAAACCAATAACCAGGCTTCAGGTTTTAGTTTACAAAACTTCTTTGAGTAGGGCTGTAAACTTATGCCCCTGTCCTTAATTCCTAAAGGGCCTCATGTGCACTTAGTCACATAAACAAGGACGTGCAGAACATGGTGGTAAGCAATGTAGAACACAGGTGGCATTTAGAAATATTAAATATGGTAGGATCTCTTTCTCAACTCCCTCAAGGAGAACTTTAGCCCAAATACAAGACACCTAGAAATTGGAACTCATCACCTTAAACGGCCCTCATAATCCATGTTCAGAAATGGGCATTACTAAAGAGCTAGTCACCTCATTCTAAAATGAGTATCTAAACCAGATGACATTTTGCCTATTCAAGGTGTTCCTTCTTCTCTGCAGACTAGTTCAAATTTACAGCTCTAACTTAGATATCTGAAGTCAGAAGACTCACCAATTTTCACAATGCCACGTGTCTATATTTTGAATATAAAAATAAAATTCTAAATAAAGTTTTGTAGAATACACTAAAGAAGATGCAATAGCAGCTTCTGAGAAAGATTTACAGATCAAACCTATCCAGCCAAAAGCAGGACTATCTTTTTCACAAATAAACAAGCAATTTATCTCATAATTTAGTAACAGCACAGAGCCCCCCACAGATTAGTAGAACTTACCTTAATAACAGCTATCTGAAGTCCTTCCTCTCATTTCATATGAGAATTCTTCATCACACAAACTAGGTTGTTTCATATTCATTACTATAGTCTAATACATACACAGGTTTCTCAACAACTATTTCAATTAGAGGAATCTTATTTTCTACAGTAATTGATAAAGTCTGTTTGACCTCCAATGATGTACCATTTTAAAGTAGTTACATGTGCCTAAAAAAAAAAAAATCACACCCCCAAAACTGTATTTTGGTCTCTTAGAAAAAAAACAAGCTATATTAATTATGACATTTTAAGGATATAGTTAAGCTATGTATATGTAGCTACACTGAGATAAAAAATGTGATAAAAGTTTGAAATACAAAGTAAGGACTTGTAACTTTGAAGCTTTTCACTTTTAAATTTTAGCTTTCTTTAACATGCTAGGATTTTCTGATTAAAAAGCTACATTTACTTTAAAAGAAGCTTAAAATTAAGGTTTATAAAAATTAACTGTTTTAAATGTTCACTATAAAGGGCAAAGAGCCTTAATAATTAATACAACAAGAATAAACATATACTAAGGCTACAGATCTAAAGGTCTCAGTAGAAGATACAGGGAACACTTAAGCTTAACTGATAATTTCATGTGGACAAATACAAATAAAATGCTTAGTAAGTCTAATATGCACTACAATAATAAACTGAGCAATTTAAGCTAGTTTGTGCTCCCTCAACATTTAAAGATTGAACTATTCAAAAAATCTAATCCCCCAAATAAATCCATATTGTTATAGATTTATATATCAGTAACTTTATAAATAAAGTGTTTAGTAACTAGGTGCATTTCTGAAAATAAACTGAAAAATTGGCTAATATGTGGTAAATAAAGCTGGGAGAACTGAACTTCTGAATTCCCAACATCTCAAGTGAGAAAACATTAGAAACTAGGTCAGGTGTACCGTACATGTGAAAAAGCAAAATTTCAATTGAACTTCCATCACTGCACTATAAAACTACTCAGCTGGAGTCAATGAAAAACATGTCATTAGTAGAAAGGCTTGTTCAGACTACAAAGCAGTATTTACTTACCTTTATACGAGTTACAAGGATGCTATTCAAAACCTGCAAACATATGCAAGGCAATATTTCTGCCTAATATCCACTTAAGATGTGTCCTTCTTTGTGTGGATAATGTGTGAAGTATGAACATAAACAAATAGAAAGAAAAAAAGAAAAAAAGAAAAAAAAAAAAAAAAAAAAAAAAAAAAAAAAAGCACTGCCTCCCCCCAGACTTTGAAGTCAAGAATGATCCTTAAATTATTCCATGTAAGGAAGAAAAGCAGCAGGAAGAAGAACTTGATACACTTGACAGTTAAAAGCTGTTTGCAGAAGTGTTAAGTATTGTTGGATACCACACTGAAGATTTCCTTCTCGGCACTAGCAATGAAAATGCAAGACCTGAGAGGCAGGTGCCAAATCTAAATTACAAAAATACAATTCAGATTAGTACAATCGACTGCTGATACAAGGCACACACTGTGCAACCTTTTTGTTAAACTTAACACAAGGGTATCGATACTCACCTTTTTTAAATCAGTAACTGTTATTGCCTTTGCAGGAAATAAAATAAAGCTTAAATCAGGAAGTTTGCATCCAGAAATCAGCTGGGTAGATTGACAGGCTCTAAGTCTTACAACTATCATGTGAAACAAATAAAACTTCTAAAAGTGTCTCCCATTTGTGTGTATCTGTATGTATGAATCTTTGAAGGTGGAGATAGGAAGCTTGGTGCCATTTAAGGAAAAAAACCCAAACCCTAAACTCCCTAGTCTTGCAGGGCCAAGAATGGATGGGTATTCAAAAAAAATGTAAATGATTATTCAGGAATATCCCTATGCGATACATACATTTGAACAACAGTGAAGATGAAATGGCAGCAGTCTTTTCTGGCTTTACTGCATTGTAATTATGATCGCTTGCCCAGGATGGTGTGCAGTTTTCTGATGCTGGCTCTTTAGCAACAGGTTGAGTATTTGCCTCAGTCTTGACAGTTGTCAAAATAGTCTTCTTCACATTCCCCTCTTTTTTCTCAGGAAGTTGTCTCTTCGGGATCAAGAGAGGCTTAGTACTTGCCTGCATAGTTTAAAGAAGCTTAATTAATAATACTTATCATAAGTATATTTTTACAGACACAGTTAGGCATATGTAAATACATTTTACAGTAAGCTAAGATAAATATACTTGAAATTATGTAATTTCTAATCCAAGTCTTTAAGGCTCAAATAATACATTGCAAATTCATGATGAGAGCACAGTAAGGAAACCCTCTCAAAAAAGTGTATTTATCAAGGTTTTTGTTTGTTTGAAAATTTGACTATTTTACAGCTGTTTCAAA
Organism: Nothocercus julius; assembly: GCA_013398735.1. Taxonomy (NCBI): domain Eukaryota; kingdom Metazoa; phylum Chordata; class Aves; order Tinamiformes; family Tinamidae; genus Nothocercus; species Nothocercus julius. The sequence continues at coordinate 5,959,479 of VZSV01000029.1, forward strand.
AGGGGAAGCTAAAGAACAAAAGATTTTTATTTTTTTTTTAGTTGCAATCTTTTTGCGTGCCCAAACACATATATTATGCAACAATGGATGAATTCACAATAATTCCAAATTATGACCAAAAATAAATTTCAAAAAAGGGTATGCTGCTATGTAGAAAATCCTCTCAGAAACCTATCTGTATTTAGGAGAAATTAAAAAAAAAAAAAAAAAGAAAGAAATGACAACATGAAACACAGTGTGACATAAAAAAAGGAAAATATTTTATAGTCAGAAGAATTAAGTATGTAAAAAAAAAAAAAAAAAAAAAAAAAAAATCTCTACAGTAAGAGGCAGCTTTTAGGTATCATATGGGCAGACTACAGGTGTGACTAACATGAGCAATTGCTAGTTTTAAAACAATTTTCAGCCTTGAGATGCCAGAAACAGCTACTCACAAACAACCCATACAAATTTAAGGATTTCAGTCTTGCCACACAGACAAAAATTTTAGAGTACCCTTTTACTCTAAAATGGAAGGGCTGCTGGCAGTGAATTAAAGGAGGTTAGTCTCCTATACTTTCAGCACATATAAGCTGATGACACAACTTTTCATGGTTGATGTTTGTAGCTATACAATCCTAGGAGCTTTAACCAACTGCTGTAGTAGACGCTGCACTGATAGCAACAAGGAGTCCTCTTAAAGCACTGGTATAAGAGAACACATTGACAGACAGAACTTAAGGGATAATCTGAGTAATCAGACTGTTCGGTCAGCATAACCGAAGGCTTTCAGTATGTCTATGTGCTAAATACCATTGATCTTTTTGCCCAAAAGGGGTGATTATACACAGTTTTAAGTGGCGCTTGCTTAAATAAGCTGTAGCGGGACCTTTTCTGAAATGTGAGACAGAGCATCGAATAAAATGCAGACTTGATGGTTCAGTTCTCCCCAAAATTAGTGTCATCTGTCAGACACAAGGAGAATTGTTCTATAATTTTACCAAATGCCAAAAGATTCATTTAAAACGCAAGTAATTCTCTCGTAATAGGTGATGAGTTAATTGAGGATAATTATATGGCTTTCTTTTACTAAAAGATTCACATTCACATTCAAGTAACACGTCAACATCTTAACATCAGAGAGGACCTGGAGATACTCAGGGGCAGGAGATATTCAGGGGCAGGACTTAAAATTAATACTAACACTGCAAGTGAAGTGCAGACCAGACTCAAGAGAATAATTTGAGGCATCAAAAGTGTACACAGCAGCTACTTCTGAAACTAGGTTTGACTTCAAGATTTTTTTTTATACATTTAACTTAAAATAATTATTCATGTATTAAGCTCATTTAATGTCCTGATTTACATGGTCAGGACACTTACTTTGCTGATACAGACAGCCTTGGAATTTAAGTAAACGTTTTAAAAAAGTGTTATTTGATAAATACTTAGTAAAAAAACGTACTACACTAATAGAAAAATTTCTCCAAGCAGCAGCTGATGCTCAAACTTGCAAAACTGATTCTAGTGCTGATTCCAAAGTTTAAAACCTGGGCACTAAAACAAATAATGAACAAAAATATGAACAGCTGCAGCATACTGACAGCAAATTTGCAAACTACACTCTTCAAGGCATACTAAATCATGAGCATTACTACAGTAACTTTAGCAGCACAATCACTGTGGTATGAAGTTTTTAAACCTGTGTACATTCAACTGAAGAAGCTTTTCTGCTGACATTTTCTATCAGGCATAGAACTGATATTGCATAGCATAGGTTTCTTTGACACTCCATGACAGAATTGGCAGTAATTTGAAACAAACATTTTAATGGTACTGCTTCACAAGGCATTTAAACATAAGAGTTTTGTTTGTTTTTGTTTTTTTTGTTTTGTTTTTTTGAACAAGTTGAAAGAGCATCAGGACAAAAATCAGAACTTCAAAGACGAGAAAAGACAAGAGGTTGGAACAATGGCAATGCAAGTAAGAAAAAATTGTCATTGAATGTGTGTGTGTGTTTTTTTTTGTTTGTTTTTTTTTTTTTAAAAGCACAAATAAGTCAGTCCAAAATTCTAAGTATGCTATGGACAGATCTCCAAAGTAATAAATCTGTGTGTGGTGGGACATTTCGACATTTCCTTACAATACATACAACCTGTAAACCTCTTATTTCAGAATGAAACTCTCAGTTTTAGCTAGTTACTGTACTGAAAAGCTACAAATAAACTACTGCTAGATTATAATACTTAGTGGACTGCTCAATCTCATTTTTTAAGTTTTAATAAAGAAACACAGGAGGTCTATAGACATAAGTAGACAATTTGCTCAAACATAATCAAAGTATAAGTGGTAGGAATTTTTTTTTTTAAAAATACTTACAGGTTGAAATATCTTGAGTTTTTTCTTCCCACTTGGATTTGCAGCTTTTTCAATCCTACCCTTGATTCCTTGGTCCTCAACAGACTTTTGTTCAACTGTTCCTATGCTTGTGAATTCTGTGCCATCCACATTTACTTGCCTTTCTTTAGCTTCCTGTTGCTCTGTTTCTGAAATAGTCTCATCCTGTCCCTGTAGAATGGTGCAGTTTGGACAAATATAGTCCTCACCATTCCTTTCCAAAAGCCGCCCTCGAGCCTCAGAAATACCTACACAGTCACCATGAAACCATTCCTCACATCTATCACAACAAATCATAAACCTGAAAAACACAAGGAGCAGTAAAACATTAGGAAATGAAAACCAATTAAAACTCACAGATACTTCAAGTAGCAGACCTTAAATATCATGTCAAGATATAAATATGTGTCTTTCAGTTCACTGTTCATTACTGTATTAATTTCTCTTCCTATCTCCTCCTTTTTAAGCATTTGTTATAAAAAAACAAACAACAAAAACCAACAACAACAAAAAAACACACACAAAAAAAACTTTAAATAAATTTAACCACTCATTTAGACACATTCAGAAGGTAAACTTTAGTAGCTAGTTTGTTTTCCATCACAGAAAAAGCATTGGGGTTTTAGCTGGAAGTTCTCCCCACCTGTTATTATGAGGCTGGCGACAAATACAGTAGAGAGTATTGGGGTCGTAGATCTCAGACTCAGGCTTGCTTTTTGGGAACTCTTCGGGTTCTTCTGTTGTGATCCCTTTTGTTCCAAGGGCAGGTTTTGTGTCTTCAGCCTGAGTTTCTTCAGTGTGCTCCTCTGACACAACCACCTGACTTGCAACCTCAGGGCTCTCCACAGTTTCAGGCTCTTGTTTGACAGGCAGTTCAGTCTTACCTTCTTCTTCAGCCTGGTTATCAGCTGTTTCTGAAGGATCCTGTTCTGTATTTTTCTTCCTCAGACGGTTCTGTATTTCTTTTAGTGTCAGCTGTGCAGGTTTTTGGTCAACCTGTTTCTTCCGTAATCGATTCTGCAGTTCCTTCAGTGTTAACCCATCACTATCACTTCCAGAAGAATCATCATCATCCTCCTCCTCCTCCTCTTCATCCTCTTCCTCCTCCTCCTTTGTACGTCTTCTTTTAGAGGCTTTCCGATCCTTACAACTCCTAGTGCTACTCCGAGTTCCAGGTTTTGTATCCGGAGCACTCTCTACACTACCTTCTGAGGCGGTTTCAGCATCCGTAGCTGGACAGGATGCTGCTTCACTTGAATCTTCCAGAGCAGTAGGAACAGTCCTCCTCCCTCTACGCCTTACTGTTGTAAGAAATTCTTCCACTCTTTCTGTTCGCTTTGGTTGCCGTCCACTACGCCTGAGGTTTAAGCCTTGTTGTGGCTGTTGTTCACTAGAGTCCATGTCAAGATCTCCTGTACCTTCTCGCTTAGCGATCGTAGTTCTTCGAAAACCCCAGGTTTTCCTGAACTCTTTACTCGTAGGCTTGATAGTTTTTTGTTCCTCCTCATTACTTTGCTCGCCCTTGTCATCCAAAACTGATGCTAAAAACAAGAGAATACTTGTTAAAATAGTACTGAGGGAAAATGATTTTCTTAAACTTTTTTTTGTTGTTGTTTTTGTTTGTTTTTTTTTAAATACAGTATTATTTTCTTTGGGCCAATAAATAAAGATACAACATAAAGAGTGACCAAAGATGTGGTAGAGCAAAGTAATGCACAGTTCTCCACCTCGTTTTATGGCCCTGATAATAGGTAAAATGCTTTCCTTTAAATACAGCAGAAGCAATTAAGTATGTAATTGAATGCTATTTCAATATAATCCAGCTATTACAAATTCTTCTATAAAAAAAAAAACAAAACAAAACCCCCAGACATTTAGACATAATTTCTGCTCAATTTAAAAGGAAGAAAACTTACCAGGGGAACTATTTTCCATGTTGTCAGTATTATTTTCAGATTCTAACGGCACAGGTTGTGAACTTACAACTTGTTCCATAGTTTGGACACCACTGTCCCCACCCTGAAACACTAGAGACAAACATAAGGTTCAAAGCTTAACATTCAACAAGATCTGTAGCCCAAACAAGTATTAAATATTCAGTTATAATCTCATTCATCGTAAGGTAAGGAGTAGATAAAATAGTGATTTTCAAGCCACTAATGGTCATGGAATAACAACATAAAGACCACTGAATTCCATTAAAGCACTAAGCAGAAATGTACGTTTGTGGGTACTATTCTGACATATTAATATTTAAAGAATTATAATTTAATTTGTACTAGAAAAGTCTGTTTATGAACTGCAGTAGGATAAAACATGAAATAGAAACAACAGTAATTACTAAAAAAAGCTACTGCTGTTTAAATTATACAGGATAGAATGGAGGAATAATGAGCCTTTTGATGCTAAACAAAATGTAAAAAAAAAATCAGATAAAAAGCAGTCTTTCATCAATGGACTCAAAGACTGCAATACATCTTCCCTTCAAATTTCTCACATCTTCTAGCAAGTTTCGTTGGATAGTAGTAGTAATACAAAACAGAATAAAATCAAAACTTTGGCGACTTTTGCAAAAAAAAGTTGTTTAAAAGTCTGTATTGAATGGAACTGGAGAAAGGCTGCTCCTTGATATGGTTATTTACAAAATGGTTCTCAGCCCAAGTGATTTACTAAAAATGACATACAGAAAAGGATTAATCTAAAAACTTAGAACTATCACAGATAGAGCCATAGGAAAACAAAAATAACAAAAAGGAAGAAAAAAAATAAAGAAGAGCTAAGCTAACAACTGAGACTACCGTTTTCAAGTCTTTCTCTGCGTTCTACAATACTCTTATTTGAAAAGATAGCAAATAACACAAATATAAAATCAAAGACTGGACTTTAAGCAATTCAAATATAAACTGGTTCATGTAAATATTCAAGTTAGTATTGCATAACATACACTATTTTAAAAAGGAGCTGTACACAATGTAAACATGCCACTAAGAACACAGCAACTAAGTTTTACAGTCCTTTTGATTACAATTACATTGCTCAGGTACTTTAGCAGGCAGTAATAAATATAAACATGAACGAATTGGTAATCAGAAACAGTATTTTAGAAACTCCAGCATTCCCAGACCCTCCACTCCCCGACATACAGTCTCCCGGCTCAAGCCTTGCACCGTCGAGCTCAAACGGAATGTTTACTGTTACCGAGGAGCTCTAACTGCTGAAAGAATTTAAAAAGATATTTCTAAAAACTGTTCATGTTACAGCAACAAGAAGCTTCTGAGGAGCATCCTTTAGCAAGCTTTTTTTCTTTTCAAGGTCACTGCTTTTAAATCTTGCAGCTTATACTAGTTATGAAACGGCTATTTTCAAATACTCTATCTGCTGATTTATCTTTTTGATACATCAAACACAAACCCTCCATAGGGAAAACAGTAATTTAAGCCCAGATACTATGCAAATAGTTAAAATAAACATGGCTCAAATTTTAAAATAATTCTATAAAACTAAAGCACTTAAATCATTTCCCATAAAACAACTTAAGTGAGTATTATAAATGATTTTGTAAAGATAATAGACCCCCAAGACAGTAACTGATGAATTTAAGCACTGTAGCAGGACTCAAAAGTGTATTTTAAGCCTGCAGTATAATGATAAAAAGTTGAATCTACTTCTGCCTAACAGAAACTGCCACTAAATTCTCTAAAAGTCACAGTCATAATGGATTTGGACTGAACTGCAATTGTTTTTTTTTTCTTTTTAAAAAAGGCAACACAAATGGTAATCATACCAAAAAAAAAAAAAAAAAAAAGGCACTACAACATAAGCAAGGATAGAACAAGTTAAAACAAGAACAAAGTCATGTCTGTCTTTACCTTGGAAGATGAACACTAAAAGTTACGCTGTAACTTTTAAGGAGTAATCCAAATTCTGAGATTTAAGTTCCAGATAAAACGTAAAGAATTAAGAAGTGTCTTCAATGGCCTCTATATGCTTTACCTGACAGAGCATTAGAGGTTCGAGTGGTTTCTCCTTGTAGGTCTGACTGAAAGGGTGAGCCAGAGGAGTGCAGCAAAGGATCAGACTCATTCAGCATTATCCTCCAAGCACTTGCTGAATTTTCTGATTCAGAAGTGCCAGACTGGTTCTGTTGACAACTCAGAGACTCAAATCCTTCTTTTTCTGCTGGCTCCTGAAGAAAAAAAAAAAAAAAAATTATATTTGTGGACTTAGCTACCACTGTTTACTTAAAGTTTGGCTTGTTTTGCCTCTATCAACATTCATATTTTGCCCATTTTGACAGTTTTCCGCTTTCAAAGAGAAACTGAAACAGGAATGAAAAAAACAGAGCACCACCAATCAGTGGCTGAGTCCTTCAAATATAAGGAAAACATGACTGCACTTGCAAATTTGTTTAGAACTCATCATGATTTTCAGAACAGTAACAAACTCTATTCAACAAATCTACTTCAACTTCAGTACTTAAAAGCATTGAGAGACTGGAATTTAACAGAAACGTATGTATTGTGTTAATAAAATACAGAAATGTTTTTAAAACCACACCAGAATACCCTGGTTTACCATAAGGAATATTTACCAGTTTGCACTAAATTTCACCCCCTGAAGATGTCTGCAGCTTTGGTGATTTAAATCTGGATGGCTACTTGGTGATTTTGAAAGGCAGAGCTTCGGAATTGAGGAATGTTCCTTATCACTGTTTCATTCACTAAAATAGTTTGCAATCTAGCAAGTTTCATAAGCTTTGTTTCAAGGACACCACATGACATCCATAACCACATATTTCCCCCAAGAATTAACCATTCCAAAGCATTTCCAAATCAAGGAGTTCATTTTAAGCCTCTGAACAAGACCTAACTGTTTGGTTTGACACACAGAACGGCAAATTGAAACACAAATATCAATTACTTGCTTCTGAGCTCTTATAAGCCTGAAAATGAGGGGGAAATGCCTACACTTAGCCTAAGGAAGTCTGCCAAACCAGGAGGACACTGAAAAAGAATTTGTAAGGAAAAGGATGGCTAAGTGGACAGGATAGGAAAAATCACTTTTAAACTGGCCTATAAAATAAACTAGTGAAAACAAAAGTCCAACAGTGCTGGAGCAACACTACTGGCCACAGACTGTCTCAGGATTTTGCAATTAAGGATGCAGGGGAATTGCTATACTGGATACAGAAAAATAATTATAACATGAGTAATAATTTATATTCCAGATGGGGAAACAGTCAAATTAAAGAACAATTAAACTACACAGACATCTTGCACCACTTTTGCTATTTCTAGGTGTGCTCCAGTGCCACATTACTATCCCAAATATGGGAAGGTGAAGGGGAAAAAATATCCACCCCTCCCCAAACTGGAATGCCATCAGTGCATCACTTCATTATTTCATGGAAAATAAATAAATAAATAAATAAAATCAATCTACATGATTTTCTGTACAAAAAAAGAAATAGGGGAAAAATGCAGAGTTTACATTTTCAGCCTTCTCTATCATCTCTGATGGGGGTAGGGATATTACACAGTAAAGAATAATCTGATTTAAAGAAACCGCTAGGCACTATGTCTCATGGCATTGAATACCTGCACTAATATGTATTTTGCTCCATTGTCTGAATCAGTGATTCTATCCAAGGAGTCAGTCTTTGATGGCTGAGGACAGTCCGAGTTTAAAGTGGCTTCTTCCACGATGTTGCTCTGTAAAAACCTTTCGATCTCCCTGTTCAGAATCTCCAATTGATCACACATCATGCAATTTTTAAATGATACGCCTAAAGGAAGAGGGAAAGTCAGCTAATCACTTCTTGTTCAATTCTAGTAGTAAACTATGAAAACAAAGTGTTTCTTGAACAAGGTGTATCCAAATGACCTATTTGAATAATTTATCCAGTAAGATACAAAAGAACTGTCTTTGTATTGCAAAAATCGGTATCTGTGTGCCTCAACCCAAGGCACGTGTGCAACATGCTCTTTACACTTGTATTTCAGGCACAGAGCTAATACCACTAAAACATTCCAAAAACTTAATCAGCACTTTTTCTTCTTAGGAGACATTCTGGTTACTTGAGTATAATTCATTTTAGTCTACTACAGTCATACCCCATCCAGTGGCAAGACTGCACAGTGCACAGCATTTTGAATATAAATAGCAATCAAAAACAACTAGAAATGGATGAAACTTTTTTTTTTTTGTATTAACAGTTATTATCTCACTGTTAAGAATCTGAAAGAGAAACCTGTAACAGAATGGAAATTTTAAAAACATTGCAAATTTGACAGTCAAACAAATTTAGTAAACTTAAAACACTAAAATTCCACCCCACACACAAATGTGCAAGAAAGCATATGGAGTGTTCTTAAATGTACTGAGTATTTAATGCCTTCAGTTCTTCTCTCTTTATTTAGTCTAGATTATTTACTTACATGAACCTGCTCTTGTGGAATTACATCCTAAAATATGTTAAACAAATGCCTAGAAGCTGAAAATGAAATTTTCAGAATGTAAAAACATCAATTCCTAACTCACACTTATAAACTTAACACAGCAGCTTTTTAAGCAAAAACTCTATCACCTGCAAAAATATCCTATAACATAAAGCAACTTTGAAGTCTTAGCATCTCTTTCTCTTCCCAATTCAGTAGAACTTCTTCCTTTGTTCTGTCTTTCCTATAAATTAACTACTCAGTTATTGTGGAGAAACTAAGGCTGAATCAGCAAACTTTTTCTTGTTTTAAATGAACTGAAGGTTCATGATCAACTTAACTTCTTCCAGCTAATACAGTTCTAACTAGTGTAAAGACTTCATTAACGGTCTCCTCAGTTAAAACTCTATCCTTTCAAAATCTGGTCAATGTTTTAAGCTTTGCACGAACTTGTGGCGTCCAGAGATGACATGTAGCATTCCTGAAAACTAATACAACACCAAATCTTTCAGGTTATATTCACATGGGTTCTGCTGCTCACCATGCTGCAGATGGGTACTGCAAGACATGTGTTCCAGGGAAACAGAACAGCCACCTGCTTAAAAGTCGTGCATATGTGTGATGTTAAATAATTTTCAACTGGCTATTCTTTTTCAAGTTATTCTGTATTTTCTCCTTTGTTAAGTTGGAGATCAAGTGCTGTCTCCCCAGAACAACTTATATAGTTGAATGCAACTTGAAAACTAAATTCCATGAGCAATCAATGGAAATTATGCATCAGAGAAAAACATAGAACCATCAATAATAATGTGTATTAAATTCTGATCACAGGCAAGATTTTCAACTAAAGAGAAAAATATATTTAACAACAAAAAAAAAAGATTATAAAGATCATGTGACACATGCTTTTAATTTCACAATGAGGCCAAGTATTCTCAAGCAGTAAGAAATGTGAAACACAGGGCTGCATATTCTCCAAGACCACAGAGACTATCACTAACACTCAGCATCCCCGAGAATTCTGTAACTACTAAAACCTGGACACTATGTCCATGACATTCAGTCTGCCAGGCCTCAAGAAATTCTACAACAGTATCACCAGTCAACCTAACAGGAATCAGAAAAGATATTCTCGAATTTCTAAATCCTGCTACTGCAATAGCTCCTGCTCACAAATGTGTAATACTAAAACTCCAACACACCTTCAGTAATCAACAATGGATAAAATAGAGAGGGAAGGCCTGTAACCTATACCTTCCTTTCTGTAAACACGTGTTTAAACAAAACCTTCTCAAACACATGCAACTATTTTCCGCCATTTTGCAAACATTTACTTATGCCTTCAAACCAGTAACCCTACTTGTATCGTTCTCAAGTTTGCCCTAAAGAAATAATAACGCACTTAACTGGTCCACCTAATACATAAAGATTTTTATCTTTTTACAGCTTAAAATTCTAAATGAACTACGGCTTTCCGGTACAAGTTAACTGGGAAGATTTCACTCTGTAAGAGAGTTTTGAAAGAGAGTTAACTAATAACAAACTTGAAATAAACACACACACACACACACAAAATAATCTCCTTAATCTGAGTACCTGGATGCAAGCAAAACTTCAATATAAAAATTCACAGTAAATTCTTGAAACTCAGTTTATTAGATATCTATTCTTTGAGGTATCTATAGGAAAGACTAGCAATAGTTATCTTCTCACTAACATTCATCTCTGTTAACAACATTTGGATGACAAATATGGTATACATTATCCCAGGTTGTTGGATGACAACACTTTGGTGCTCAGCAGATCTGCTGTACTCTGCACAAGTTCTTGTACCATATACTTACTAAGTTACATAAGCCTCTTCCATGAATGCTTTAGCCAAAATGACTAATCAGGCACCTACTAGTTCTCACATACTTGCCCCAAGAACTCTATAAAAAGATGTATTTGCTTCTGAAAGATCTCTTACACATATCCAGGGCTACAAATGCATCAAAGAGAGCAAGTTTCACCTCCTACTTAACACTTGTGACACCCCTTAGTTGCCGCTTGAACTGATTAGTTCTGTCCTTCTGTCAGGAAGGAGGTTTACATCTCCTTTAACAGAAAAAGGCTCCCCCTTTAAACAGTCTTCATAATGAACCTCCAGTTAATGTTTTATATAGATTCAATGGTCAGGGCTCCAGAATGGGACAGAAATCTTGAAAAAATCACAAGGATCAATGTAAGGTTTCATGCATTCCTCAAAACTCAGTTCTATGCCCTCACCAGCTCTAAACTGTGCCAAGATTTACGATATTAGTTTCAATTAGAATGATGTGTGGCTAGCCTTTAGTTATACTTCTCCAAGAGGTTTCTCAGCAAATATTGCTTGAGATGCAAGGTATTTGGCTAAAACAGAAACACCAAAGTATTTGGGATAGGCATCTTGAATATTTAAAAAAACTGCAGGATGTTAAGACCAGGACAGAAAGCATGCTTTCTGGGAGGGTGCAATGGTAACTCCAATCACAACTAATACTGCTTGCTCACTTTATCCCTATTAAGTATTGAAAAAAGTATGAGCGAGTGAATGTACTAGCATCATGTAAGAACTTATGAATTCTCAGTCAACCAGAAAACGACAACATTTCTGATGTGAATAAAAGAAACAGAGTGCCATTAACTAAGCAGTCAGAAGACTGATTCCATGTAAAACGGCTATAGGCCCATTTGTCAAAGACAAGATCTGTAAAATTCATAGCGCCTCTATGAATCAGCAGCAAAATTAATCCCTTGCATCGTCAAATATCAGAAAAGCAGCTCAAAGGAACCAGGCAGCAAAGTCTTTTTCACACATTAATAATCAATTTTATTTAAGCCACAGGCAGAGGCACATAGAAATGAAGAATAGCACTAAACAGGTTTTGCACTAAGAACTGTGCAAGCACTGGAGAAAGACAGATATAACACTTCAGTGCAATTCGCTCCATCTCCTCTTCTCAGAAAGAACTGACTAACTAAGCGAGAAGCAACAGAAAACTGCATCACAAAACTTAACTTTCTAGTGTGCCTCTGAGGAGAGTCTACATTGTCCAAGCCTGTCTTAAAGCTATCACAGAGCCCCTGGCAGTCGTAGGTGTTCATCAACATAAAGCACAGACTGGACAGAATAACCGTATCCATACTAAAAAGGCTCTGTTGGTATAGCTCACTAGTTTTTCCTATAGGTACAAATAGATACACTTTTTACTTCCAGTTAAAGTGTATCCACTGCTTACTGATTAAAGTAGCTTTTTGGAAGGAAGCTACCTTTCAAAAAGTTGTGAAATGGGTACATTGTGAATTGGAGAAAAGTAATGAGGGTTGAAGAACCCATCAGCAAGCCATGAGGCTCCAGTCAAGGTCTGGGGAGATACAAGAATACTAATGTGATCCCAATATCACCCTCCCAAACACTAACTCGGTATCTCAGAATTTGACTACTGTAGACAAGCCACAGTTCAGGATCAAAAGTCAGACATCCTTAAAAATTACAAACATTTTAGACAAGTTAGAGCTCACTACTACATTTCTATTGTTAGATGTCCCTGCAAACTCAAGAGAGATCATTTCAGTTAAATTCTTTGGCTCTCAGACTTTTTGACTTTGAGTGCTTTGATTTTTTCAATGCTATTTTGTTTGGTGCTGAATAATTATTTTGGGTGTCCAGTGTATAGTGCAAAACATTTAAGCCATATTGGTGCAGGACAGTCTGTTAAGCGCACAGTGAAATTACTAAGTACTAAACAGTGGCAGTGCTTACTTATATCAATCACCTAATTAAGATTAAAAATGCAAACATTACCTAGGCTTTTTATATTTTCCCAGGATACAGAAAAAAAGATGTCGTCAGGCTATTCACTTACCTTGCATTGGCCTCAAAAAGGCCACTGCCACAGTCTCAAGTGATGGATTAACTGAGCGCACACAGGATCACAATCCTGCACATTTGCAGTTAATCCGAAACCCCCTGGAAGTGCTGCATTTAATGGTCATGTAGAAAAATCAAGTAACTGCACACAGTGGACTTTAGCACACAGCAACAGACAGAAAAGACAATCAGCAACCCCACAGCATGGCACAACTAAACCAAACAAAAAAGCAAAAGGTGGCTCCCTAACTGACACAACACAAAATAAACATGCTCTTTGGTTTATTTTGATGACTCTCAGATTGGAAAATGATTTTCCCAAGCTAAGTGTGTGGGTCTACATATATATTAGACACACATAAATACATATATAGATATGATGTGAGCTTGCATCATACAGGATCAGAACCATAAGTTAAACAAAAAAAAAAAAAAAAAAAAAAAAAGACCACCCAGTTTGTAGTACAGCTGAATGAAAACAGCACCAAGATTATTTTATTCCGAACAACCAGCAAAACACTGCTTCTTCAAACTAAAGTGAAGTTTCTGTAGCTAAAAAGTCATCTAAACAGCAGTTTCTCATATAAATATTCATGGCACTTTAGCAAGCAAACCAAACAGCTAGCAAATATGAAAACTTTATTAATTAGCGGACAGGACTATGGTCACGTCTACACTACAGATTGTCACTGTCACACCTGCCCAAGTCAGGGATGTGAAAGGGCTCAATCCCTGCTCAGCACAACAGGGATGCCACAAACTGCTTGCACAGACAGGATGATACCAGCAGAGCTGCACTTTTACCCATAGGATTCACTCCAGCTACAGAAGAGGACAGTGGGTGTCACAAGAACGGGCCAAGGCTGTTTTGTCAGTGCAGCTGCATTAATGCACAGGATCTTCTAAGTACAGTAGCAGTTTGTATCAGAAGGAAGTAAAAATTTGAAATTTCATTTAAATTCTTTGAATAAGAGAATAATGTGCATATGTGATAGGTTTCAGCAGCAAGGATATATTGGTTAATAGCTGGGGAAATAACTAACTATACTGACAAAACTTTTGTAAAGGCCAAATCTAAACATAAGACACTTTTACAAAATGCACATCCCCAAACTGTAGGCCCACAATCATGTTTGACGAACAAATTCATATTCAATTGACTGTTTCCTGTAATTAAGGAGACACTAACTTATTTTTAAACGAAAGAACACAAATAGCATTAAATACATTACATTAGCATTTTCTAATCCAGAGGTTCACTGTAACTTAAAAGACTAGGCAGAAAGACTCTCTACTGCCTTACTAGCAGACTGACATTTGGCTTTTTCCACCATTCCTATACAGTTTTTTCTTATGAAGCTTACTTACTCCTTCCCTCAGCTCTTCCCATATCGGCCTAACAATGAAAATTTACCCAACAACAGCGCAAAATAAGTTTTTGTTCAGTTTTCCTTATGCTCTTCAAATCCACACAGTATGAGCAAAGAAAAGATGGCTAACAGATTCTGCTCATTCTGCAGCATCACACTGCACTGTAGATGCTTCTGCCCCCACACACACTTTTTTTTTTTTTT
>VZSV01000029.1:5993292-6036447 GCA_013398735.1 Nothocercus julius
GGCGGGATGGGGGCGCCGGAACGCACTGGTCCAGGTAAGGCTGCCCCCACCCCCGGGAGAGCTGCAGCCAAAAACGGGGAGTTTAGGGATGGGGGCGCCTCTCAGCCCCTCTGTAGAGAGTTTTTTGGGGGGAGGGAGGGTTGTGCTCGCTGCAGCCACACGGGTCCCCCCAACCGCTGTGTCCTTGGGGTCCTGGTGGTGGACGAGCCGCGGGACCCCCGGAGGGAGTGACACGAGGAGCTGCCACCTGCGAGATCCCGGCTGCCTCCGTGGCAGCAGCGCGGGGGGCACCGAGCGGGCGCCGGGACCCCCGGCACCAACTCCTGGCCTGAGTCCGGTGTCGAAACCTGACCCGGGACCCGCGGCCAGGGGTCTGCGGAGGAGCCCGCGCAGCGGGAACGCGTGAAGGGAAAATCCCGGAGCAGCCGGAGAGCAGCAGCTCTCAGATTATGGAGTTCTGAGAGTCCCAGACACTTTGCAATCCCGACGGGCTGCCCTGAACAGTAGGGACATAAGCTCCAAAATCCACCTTTGCACTGGTGCTGCTTAGAATGTTGAGAGTTTTGTTCCCCCCCACCACTCCAAAGAAATTGAACAAAACTCCCTCTCCGTGTCTTCGCTTTTCTAACTTGTCCCTCAGTGTCACTAGAACTGGCTGAGGGGGGAGATCCCCTCTGGATTTTCAAGCAACAGAGTTTCCCCATAGATTTTGTTCCCTCACAGAAACACCAGCATGTTCTGCCAGAACAAAACCCTTGAGTTTCCCAGACCTCTTCCCAAAATGCGACCCATCAGTAGCCGCTTTCCAAACCAAGAGACTGCCAAAGGAACACCCACCAGGAAGGACGTGTTTCGAAGCAGGTTTTCGTAACCAACGTCCCCGGATAACGGCAGGAATCTGCCACCTGTTTGAGGAGCCCAAGCACAGCTGTCACCACCACCAGCTTCTTATCTCTATTGCAGCAATTCCAGACTCGGCAATTGCAGCCCTGGTGCTGGGCGCACGTGGCGCCGTTCCGGTCTGAAGCGCTGAGATTCCGAGGGTGGGCAGCTGAAAGGGAAGCGGTTTGCAGGGCCCAAGCAGTAAATGCAGCTGGACGGGGCAAAAGCCCCTTGGTGGCTGCTCCGTGAGCAGAAAAACAAACCCTGACGTTTCCGTGAGCCGCCTGGCTGCTTCCATAGCGCTTCTTATCTGGAGATTTTCATGTGCCAGCCAAGCCCTTGCAGGCTGTGGCCGTGTGCCCGCACCTCTGGCGGGAGAATGGACATCCTTGTTCTCCCACCCTCAAAGCCAAAAGTTTTTAATTCCCCGCTTTTTGCTCACCAAGGCTCTTCCCTGACCTTTGCTGCTGCTGTTTTGCACCGAGCGTTGACTCATCGGCGGCCTCCTCAGTAACTGTAATTAGGAGAAAATGCATTTTCAGAGCTCCTTCCTCTGATGCAAGCCCCTTCTGTCCATCTTTCTGGGTGGGTGTGGGCAGCTGGCGATCCCATGGGATGCCCAGGTGATCGGAGTGGATTTTCCCAGCTGGATATGCTCCCTGCAGAGCAAGCAGCAGCCCCTCATCTCCTTTTCACTCCCCACTTGGTTTGGGCATAAATCTCTATTTATACATTGAAAAATACATTGGAAAAATATGGATGGACTGACATGTTACTGCTGCAAATCTTCCTTTTGGTGCAAGACCAGGATGGTCCCCAAGAGCATCATCGGCACCTGGATCCCTTTCTCGCTTGTCCTTCTCCTTGCACGCGGTGGAGGAGGCTCCAGCCTCCCATGCACCAGCCAAAATGCTTCCCCTTAATCCTGCCAGGTATCGGCGCCAGCTCTTTATCGGCCTCGTCAGGAAATAGTGATAAATTAATTTGCCGCAGACAGAGCGGCCCGGCGTGTTTGCCTCTGCATTGTTCCTCTGCGCCCCGCTGACACACTAATAAATGGGCTTGTGCCGGGCCGGGTTAACCTGCATTTGTCATAATTGCGGCGCAGTGCGATAAGAGCTCATTTCAATGCGAGAAAGGGCAATCCGGGTTGTTTCCCGGGCAGACAGCAGCTCTGTTTAGTGGCGTGGAAAGCACGGAGGTTAATGCCCTGGTACAGCGAATGCCGCTGTCGGCTGCGGAGCAAAGCGGCTTGTCCGGGACGTTGTGCTCTGGCCAGGAATATCATGGGATAAGAGCAGTATCAATAGCATGTGCCAAACCTGGACCCAAATTTATTAGCGACGCATTATTGATATTATCTTCACTATATCAGGCCAGGCTGGGTTATGTCGCATCTCTCTGGGGACTATTGGCCACGTGGTGTCTTGCATCTCCCTGAAGTGTCACCCCTTGTCCCCCCCTCGCCCTTGGCAGGCCCGAGTGTCGCGTGTGGACGGCGATGCTGCTGCTGGGGACGTGCCTGCTGTACTGCGCCCGCGTGGCCGTGCCCATCTGCGCCGTGGCGCTGAGCAGCCGCTTCGGCTGGGACAAGAAGCAGTCGGGCATCGTGCTGAGCAGCTTCTTCTGGGGCTACTGCCTGACGCAGGTCATCGGGGGACATATCAGTGACCGGTATGGGGAGTTATTGCCGTGCTTTCCTCCGCTCGGGCTTTTCCCGTGATGCTTTCCACAGCCGTGGCTGTGCAATTCGGGTCTGGCAGGGGGTGAAGGGGATCCCTGGGCTCTCCAGATTGCACCGAACGTGGCCCTGCTCTTCCCACCAGCACCTCCAGCTCTGCTTCACGTGGAGCTTTCACTCTCTGACTACATTCCTGAGTCTTAAAATTGGCGCTATGCTCAGAGCTAGGTATGCACTGAAGGACTTTGCAGAGGCAAAATCTCCAGCAAATGCAAGGAGAGTCTAGACGATAATCGCTGCTTTAACAATTCCTGCATAACTGCAGCAAAGCTTATATTAATGCACACTTAGGCCAATGTAGATTTTTTTTTTTCCTACCTGGAAACCGTGGAAAGTGCTTTCTTTTAGGCCAGCATTATGTTTTTAATAGAGGTAGTATTTAGTACCCATTCAATGATTGCAATAATAAAAAAAAGATAAAGAAAAAAAAAGAAAGCCCACATCCTAAAGTGTTAAGCTGGTAAAAAGAAAAAACATAGCAGCTATAAAGCAGGCCTTATTTTGGAAAAGTGATAAATGGTAACTCTCTTGCACAGCTCACAGCTACGCATAACTCATGGGGAGAGTTATTTGTCCACTAAAAAGCAGTTAAATACCCGTGGTGTTGCATGGATGCTTGGAAGGGTTTAGAGCTGAAATTGCCAACCAGAGGAAGAAAATATTCCCTTTTTGCAAGGAATTCAACTTTTTTTTTTTTTCCTGCTTGATCTGCATGGTCTGAGTTCTTCATTCTCATTTCAGTGCTGCTGAGTTTTCCACCCTGTTTTTCTGGGCAATCTTTTCACAGTCAAGACCCCATCCCCGTGTCCAGGCATATCGGGGAAAAGCACAGGCCTCCGTGTGATGGTATCAATTAAAAAAGCAACCACCCCAGCTGGCTGTAGGGAAAGATCTCCGTAATTACCTGCTTGAGCTGCTCTCCCCAGCCGCCCATCCTTAGTGAGCAGCACTTTCCTGTAAAACCTTTGGTGAGAAAAACATACCTGGAAGGAATGATTACCCAGGCAGTGCTTTGTGCTATTGCATTATGCTCCTTAATAGATTGTGAGTGAATTCTTGCCCTGCCCCCCAAAAAAAGAGAAGGAAAAAATAGTTAGCAGACAAGTATGGCTGATGCCAAAGAGCAAATGGAAGGGAAAACAATGTCACTGATCAAGCAAAAGGGAGCAGCGACGGCAGCATTGAATCCCCCTGCATCAGAGGCTGCTGTGCTGATCCTCGTCCCCAAAGGGCTACACGGGGAAGAACAGGTTGGACTGAAAAATCACTCTTTAAAATCAGGCTAAACTGGGATGAATACTCCTGGGTCTTGTCCGGAGGCCTTTGCCCTTTTGGCCTTTGCTCATTTTTGCACGTTTTCTGTCTTACAGAATAGGAGGTGAAAAGGTCCTTCTGCTCTCGGCGTCAGCCTGGGGCTTCCTCACGGTCATCACCCCTCTGCTCACCCACCTCAGCTCGGCCCACCTGGTCCTTATGGCCTCCTCCCGGTTCCTCATGGGGCTGCTGCAAGGTGAGACGGGGCCGTCCCCACTGCCGGTGCCTTTCCCAGCCCAGGGGCTTCTGCACGGAGCAGTGACTTGGGATGCAAGTTTGGTTTGCGAGGCACAAATTATTTAGCTCTATGTGTGGGCAACGGGCTGGCTCAAAACTGCCCCCACATCTGGAACTTCTGTAGCAGAAAATAAAAAGCGCCATTTCTAGATGAAGTCACCACAAGTTGTTCCCTGGAGAAATCTGTTTGCAAGGGGTGGGCTACGAGGTAGAAAGCAAAACGTCAACTCCTTTGGGATGATTTTCCCTCCCGCTTACTGAGCTGCAATAGTGGGGGGCTATGAAAACGAGTGCCCTGGCAGTGACGAGTTCACTGAGCGCTTGCTTGCCTTGCTCCAGGGGTCTATTTCCCTGCCCTGGCCAGCCTCCTCTCGCAGAGGGTGCGGGAGAGCGAGCGCGCCTTCACCTACAGCACCGTGGGCACCGGCTCCCAGGTCGGGTAAGTGCCAGGCGCGGGCGCCGCGTTGGCTTGGAGCCAGCGGAGCCGTGCCCTGAGATGCCGTTAAAGAGTTGGAGGCAGAAGTGCCGTCTCCAAATCCACGTGGGTTGCTGGCTGCAGCTGAAGGAGCCTCGGGCTGTTGCTGCCGTGCACGCTCGTGCATGTGCTGCTGGGGCGTCTGCATTCTCCAGAACGCGCCGTTAGCTCTTGAGGGTGTCGAGGATCTAAGTGAGGGCTTTTTGCTTTGCTTCTGTGAGGCAGACGTTGAAGAGCAGCCGGAGCACGGGCTGCGCCCCCGGGAAGCTCCTGCGGCTCATCCCGCATTCCGGGAGAGCTCAGCCAGGGCTTTTCCTTCCAGCACGCTGGTGATCGGCGGCGCAGGATCTCTCCTGCTGGACTGGTACGGCTGGGAAAGTGTTTTCTACTTCTCTGGCTTGCTCACTTTGCTCTGGGTTTACTGCACGTGCAAGTACCTCCTGAACGAGAGAGGTAAATCCGCCCCCGCGCATCCCTCCGGCGTTTGCCGCGCTCTTGGGAGCGGGTCAGCCCTTTCCTGCAAGTCCCTCGAGTTTCCAGGGTGACACCTGTTTTTACAAAGATATCCAAACAAAATTCGCTGTATATAACATACAGCAGGGCTGACTTAAGCTACTAAACCCAAAACGAAGGTTTTTGAAGTAGGAAATCAGCAGTGTGAAAGGTCAAAGTTGCACACAGGGTTACCCTGTTGCTGGGAGTCTGATCTAACCCCTCCATCCTCTTAGGCACCATTGGAAATGCCAAGAGGAGCATGAGCTTCAAAGCGGATTAAGATAAAGCGGAGCAAGATCCTTATTCCAAAGTAAGGGCATCTACACATAGAGCCTTTTTATGAGCAGATAATCTGGAATATCTGCTCTAAATTACTGTCAGGGAATAATCCCACATGGGAGAAAATGCTGTTATGGTGGGATTCCAGTGTGGTCCGCAGAGCCCTGCTCATAAGGTGCTGTACAAAATTCAAACCTTTTCACTGTCTAAAGGGATTTCTGTCTAATTATACCAAGAGATATAACAGATAGGTGAAGGTGGCCAGATGGGGGGGTGTGCGGACACAGTGGAGGAAACTGGGCTGATACAGTAAGGCTTTTTCATCAGCATCCAGTGTAAGTATTGCAAAAGAAAAAAGGTGAAAAATACATTAGAGGGGTTTGTATTGAAGCTGCGCAAGGCTCCTTCTGGTGGCCCGCGGCTGGGCTAATCATTGCTTGCCTTGGTGCGTTTTCTCCTCGCAGAGCTCATCATTCCCTTGGATTATTTAAGAAGAGGCCTCTCCCTGTCCAAGCAGAGCAAAGTTCCCTGGAAGCAGCTCTTCAGAAAGGCACCCATCTGGTAGGTGGTGCATTTCTGAGCCGAGGCAGCAAGGGCCGACAGCACCATCCTTCCAAAGGCTTTTTCTCTCCTTGTGCTCATTTGCTCCGGGCCTTTGGGTTTTGTCCACTTATTTAGCTATTTCGGGAAATACTACGAAGTTTTCAAATCCCTCTACATATATAAACGAAGAACCAAAAAGGTGACTGGGACAACAGGCAGTTTATGGAGGGATGTTAAGCTTGGCTGTAGCTGGCAAACCATTCTGCGTATCTGGCTGCTCCCTGGGACAGGGGGTGAAGCTCTCCACTGTCTTCCTTAGAAATGCTGCTTACAATGGTCCTCCAAAGAGGATAGTAGTTACCTATGCAAAAACCTCAGGAGGCAACTGCAGCGCTGTAAGCAATTTATTTATAGCCCAGGAAGTGAAATATTGGGTTGCCCGAATGCCTGTTTTTCACCCGACATGACCTGCTGTCACTGATGGCTTTTTTCTTACCCACCATGCATTTTCAGGGCTGTCATCGTGGCTCAGCTTTCCACATCCAGCACGTTCTTCACTCTCCTCTCCTGGCTGCCCACCTTCTTCAAGGAGTCTTTTCCCGAGTCGAAGGTAAGTGGAAAGAAAGAAAGTGGAAATTTAAAGGTAAAGTGCAGTAGGGACAGAGCAGCAGGAGAAAACTATAATTATCCTTAATAACGTGCACTTTAAAAACCACTGCTGAGGCTTCCCTCTCCTGAGCACAAGTAATGTCCCCATTTTTCAGAAACTGAGTTAATTCTCACCTGGGCTGCGAGCTGGTATTTTGGTGTCTCCGCATTTTTGGACCTGGTGTTTTCCACAACAGCTCCGTCGGGTTTTAAATAACTCCCAGAGCCGCTTCCAAATGCCTTTTAACATTGCATTTGTAAGGCGCTTTATGGCCTACTTGGTATTTATATTGGAATCATGTATTAAACCAGCAAACATATTGTCGTGGCGAGATCAGTGCACCTCCGCTAATGTGCTTGGCTGGCAGTAATTTACCATCTGCTAGGCATTATATCGTGGCGCTCTTATGCAAGAGGCTCCCTACAAGCTTCCCGCGCCTGATAATCGCTTCCGAGGTTTTAATCAAACGTGGCTTGCTGGGGCTCCCTTCCCGGGATTCGCGGTAATCCCTCGCACGGCAAAACCGTGTCACCTGCTGGTGGCACAGCCTTTCTGCAGGCAAGTCGCCGTGCAGGGTGATGGGCATCGCAAGGGGACATGAAGGTGACACCAGGGTGGCCTCCACACAGCAGCCGCAGGAAGGTTATGCATTAAGCAAGCGAGCTGGCATAAACAATTCCCGCTATCTTTTTACTTCCCTCCTTCCTACAGCGAGCAGGGAAAGTGTCCTCTCTGATAGCACATTTCTCTGGATTTTTGCTCCTTCTAGGGTTGGGTGTTCAATGTAGTCCCGTGGCTGGTTGCAATTCCCACGAGCTTGTTTGGTGGATTTCTGTCTGATCATTTAGTCAGCCAGGGTAAGAGCTCTTTGGGCTTTTCCTCCTTTCTGTCCTAAGTTGCATTTACACTATGCTCTCCTGGCTGGAGAACAAGGTTGAGCATTGAATTGTTCTTCACCAGAACGGTTCCTTTCTCTTCCAGGGTATAAAACCATCACCATCCGCAAGCTCATGCAGGTAAGAGGAACAAAGCCACGCGAACGCAACTCGAGCTCATTGGATATTGCGGGAAACAGCGGCGGGAAGAGGAGCAGGAATGCCAAGGAGAGCACAGCTTACCCTTCAAAACCTGCATTAGCGTCTGCATAGCGCCCTTTGGCACCCAAAAAGACAGCCCAAAAGGGGGAAAAAAAGGCCAGAGAAGCACCTGGCGTATTTACAAGGGAGCAATTTGTCTCCAGAAGGAGCTGCTTCCTTCATTACAGAAATGCTGCTGTGGCATTTAATTTTCTCTTTCTCCCAGGTCATCGGCTCAGGTGTGTCGAGCATTTTTGCTCTGTGCCTGGGGCAGACATCCAGCTTTTGCAAGGCCATCGTGTTTGCCTCGGCCTCTGTGGGACTTCAGACCTTTAACCACAGGTAACGGGAGCGATCAGGACACTGGCCATGTCCTCATGAGGACATCGCTCCTCATGGGGGGCTGCCAAGGCAGGTACCCCTGGTCTCAGTGTCCTATGTTGGTTCCTTAAGGGCTGCTGGAGTTTAGTGACCACCTGGCAGGAAGTAGTGCATGAAGCAGAACGTGAATTTTGTCCTTCTGAGTACTTTAAATGAGCTGCTTGGAATTGGATCCGTTTCCTTCTGTTACTCTCCCATGTAGCTTCACATTCAGCCACTTTCCTCCTTTCCTTCTTTGCTTCTGCTTTTGCATAGCAAACTGAACTATGTGCAAAGGAAAAAAAAGACAGCCATGTTCCATTAAACCAGCCTTTTTTCCCTGCCCTTTCTCAACAGTGGCATTTCAGTGAACGTGCAGGATTTGGCCCCCTCGTGTGCTGGCTTGCTGTTCGGTAAGGATCCTGAGGTCCTGTCCGTCCCGGAGGGACGTCGTGTGTGTGGGAGGGAACGGCACATGGTGGAACACATTGCACCTCATGCATCCTCAGCCTTCTTCCCTGTGGATCCCGCCACTCTGGCAGTGGGAATGGCATGTCCATGCCTTTATACTCCTGGAATTGCTGCATGTGCAGGTGGATGGGAGCATCCTTGCTGCCAGGGAGGCTTTTTGCTCAGCACACAGGGCGGGAATCCTGGTGTAACCCTCATGTTCTGGCCTTCCTGTGAGCAGAAGCCATTGAGCAATTTCCCTTTCTTTCCTTTCCAGGAGTTGGAAATACTGGAGGAGCTCTGCTTGGTAAGGTACCTCCTGGAGGCTCCCGCTTTCCCAAGGAGCCCCCCAATAGGACCCATCCCCAGCCCCTGCAACGCTGTCCCTTCCCTCCTGTGCACAGGCGTCATTTGCGTCTACTTGGCCGGTTGTCTCATTGAAACAACTGGCTCTTGGGGCTCCGTTTTCAACCTGGTGGCTGCCGTCAACAGCGTGGGCCTTTGTGCCTTCCTGCTCTTCGGAGAGGCCCGGCGGGTGGACACGGACTCTGCGTGTATAGAGCTGTAGGGATGCGCTCAGCAAGCCCTCGAAGGGCAGCGGAGCCTCCTCCCTAGGCATCATAGTTGCACAAGTGCCAAAGAACATATTTTATTTTTGTAGAGTTTTAACATGAAAAAAAAACCCAAACCGACCAAATGAAAAACCCCACAAGACCCTATACCTGATGGGTCTGAAGGAAACACAGAGGGGAAAAGAAATCGAGTGTTTGCTTTTTGCTCAGGGGATGGTTGATGGCCTAGAGGGCCAATCACCTCAATGTCGCCAGCAAGATCTTGTCCCGTGTGCCTGGTTTGCCCCAGCCCATGTCTAGTGGGCAAGTATCCATGCAGCCAAAGAGCTTATCCTGCTCAGCGCTGAGCGCTGCCGCGATCTGTGCCCTCGCCAAGGACCACCGACCGCTATCCCTGCGGAGCCGCTTCCTCCGCGCTCTGCCGTCCGGCGGCCACCAGAGGATTTCCAGCCCTTGGGCTGCCAACCAACACGTTTCGTCTGAACTAAACGCAAGGAATAACCCAAGCGAAGGTACCTGTGCCCTGAGCTGTCCCTTGTGGGCCTTCCTTTGCACTATGCCCGCCGGGTGCAGAAGAGAATGGGTCGTGCAATGAAGTTGAGGCTTCCGTGCAGGGGAAGCGAGGGTTTCGGGCTGCGTATCTGCTGCACACCCTGCACATGGTGTTGCATCTACGTTGCCTTCACCGTGCTGGAGCCGAGACTGGAGTTTTCCTGCCAGGCTGGGGGATCCCACTGGGTCTGTCCTTGCTCAAGGACTGAGGCCGATGGCTCCTTCCTCTCTCTTTGCTCCCAGTCGGAGAACAGATCCAAGCCAAGGGAGACAAGCCCAGACTGGAGAGCATGGACCCCCAGAGCCTGTGCTCACTCACCCCCTGGTTGAGTTTGCCATTATATATCCCTGGCAGTATAGACCCAGCCAAGAAATCCTTTGCCATATGCTGTGAATGTATATGAAACTAAGTTATGTTCCGGACTATGGATCTATAATTCCCAAAGCTTTCTACCTTATGAGGTGTGTCCTCCATGTGCCTGCAATGGTGCGCAGGGGATGTCCCAAAGAGCCTGCAATGGGCACATTTCCCATATTAAATACAAAATACATTTCCTATATTAAATGCAGAAATGCTAATTTCTGTGTTGTGGATCTGTAGTACCAGGTGTGGATCTGTGCTGTTCCCCATATCAGAGGGAAATATTTGGCTATGTATGCCTCTGAGCCTGAATGTCTTAAGTTATTTACATGTATTTTTAAATTTAAGTACCAAATTCTATTGTCTATTTTATGTACTTGAGGCCTGATTCTGAATCCTTTTTTTGTGTATGTGGGACTCCCACTGAAACCCACAGCATTTCTAGCTGGGAAAATTTTGCTGGACTATGCTTTTAGTTTTTGTTGGATCTATTTTAAATGTGAAATTTCGTATTAAAGAAACTCATTGCTTTTCTTCTCACCCCTTGCTTGTAGACAGAAAGAATTTCTCTGATTCTCTGGTGCTTGTACCAGGGACTCACAAGTGTTGAATGCAAGAAAAAGAAAAAAATTCCTCTGCCTCTTTTTTTTTCCCCCAAAAAAATTTTTCTTTAAGGATATCTTGGAGCCCTATTAAGCTTCTAAATACAGAGGTTTATAATGAAAAGGCAGATTTTTAGTTGCAGAGACACTGGTGAGTGCCACTAATCTAAGCTGTGTTACTTAGGAGAGGGTATTAAGAGGTAAAGATGCTGGTGCCTGATGCCTTCGCAAGAGAATATAGGGGCCTGATTTGGGGCCAGAGAGGTGGGAAAGAAGGTTTTTGCCCTCTCTGCTTTTCCCCGCATGGGCTATTGCTGCGGCAGGTACAGCCCTGGCATCAGTGCTCTGACGGGCCCCTGCGGGCAGGTCCCCTCCCGGCTGGCATGGCCTTAAAAATATAAATCCTGGTCAAATTGCCCGTTCTGGACAGCGGGGCTGCCAACAGAGGGAGCTGCGAGATCTGCGATGTGCAGCCGTCCGCGCCGCGCACCGCGGCCTCGGCGGCAGCGGTGCCATCGCCTCTCGCCCCGAGCGCCCCTTGGGCGCAGCTGCTGGGACAAGGAGGAGGGGAAAAAATAAAGAGGAAAAAAAAAAGGCTTAAGAATATATTTTGCAATGAGCCGTTAAAGGAGTTTTAATGCCTCATCTCCTAAATCGAGCAATTAACAGAAAATCCTTATAATTTCTTCATTGTGTCCCGCAGCTGTACAAAGTGCCAGAGAATGGGGTGATCCATGTCAGAGTCCTAAAACGGCAGCTCTGCAGGACCAGGACCCCTCTGCATCCTGCCCTGTGGAGCACAGGGATGGGGATGGGGTTCGTGCATAGGAGACCAGGCACTGGAGAGGGTGTTTAATTGCAGGCGGCTTGTGTTGTGGGTTGGAATCGACGGGTCGATTTATTTTTACATCGTTTAGGGCACATTCGATAGCTGGCAGAGGCTCTGGAGCATGGGAAGGCTACGGGCTCATTGCAGTTTGCATAACACGAAATCAATAAACACATTCAAGCAGATGGAAAGCAAAACGCGGGAGAAAAATAGAGCTCCGAGGAAAGAAAAGAGATAGCAAACGGCACTTCCCATGGATGCTTTCCTATGGAAAGCAGATGCTCTTGCAGCGGAGAGACCTGCTGTGGCTCCGGGGGCTGGGACGTGCCCCAGGGACGTCCCCGCCTGCAAAGGGCACCTCGGAGCCGCGCCGTAACCAGCAAAATATCACCCTTTATTGCAGCCGTGACCTACTGCATGGCGCGTAATGAGGAATTTTCCATTTCGAACTTTAATGCAATAATTAAGACGTCCATTAAGGTCTTTACAGTTTGACTGCTTTGTAATTAAAACTCGGGGGGGCGGGAGAGGACCGGGAGTTGCAGCGCAAGGCGTCAAGCTCCTGGCAGCAGCTTTAAATGCCTCCCCTTTTCTTTTATCTTCTCCATTTCTTTCTTCAAAATCATTTTCCTGTTCTTATTTTAACCAGTTGTCCTTGGGGCAGGTGGCTTTGACAAGGCGACAGTGCAGGAAAACTTCAACACGAGAAGCAACCTGAGGTCAAATGAGCGCGACTACTCCTAAAAGTGACTCCTTTCTGCAATGCCAAAGCCCCTGTGGGCTGCAGAGCCGTGGGCTGTCCTCATTCAGTATTGCTTTTGCCCTAAAATCTTGTTCCCAGATTGGTAGGTTTTTGTAAAGGATGCAGAAAAAAATAGTGGTTCAATGGTAGAACTAGTTGCCAGGAAATCTTCAGCTGATTTCTTGCATCCGTCCCCAAATCGCCTCCGCGGGTCCATAAAGCTTCCTGATGGGCTCTTGTTCTTCCAGACACGCTGCTTGCTGCAATCTCCCGACCCTCTGGCATTAATTATTCTCTAATAAATTGTTTTTAATTTCAGCTCCAAAGGAAAAAAAAAATATCTCCTTCCATGGGAGACAAGGGAAAGGTACACGTGTAGCAATTATCTGTAGGATTTTACACAAAGAATTAGAAACCTAGCAGAGCATGTTCTGCAGCCTCATTAAAGGCAAAGAGCCAGCGGTTGGCAGGGGATTTTCCTGTGCAACCAGTTTGGCTCTTTGCAGCTGTTAAATTCCTTTCATGTTTCCTTTTTTTTTTTTTTTCCCTTCCCCTCTCTCCTTCAAGTCTCCTCCAAAAAAAAAAAAAAAAAAAAAAGGCTAATTTATACTGTCTCCCATGTACATGTGCAAATAGGAGAGGGGCGAAGGCTCAAAATGCATCCTCGGCCGCCCGTCACTGACGATTCGAGGTGAACTTGAGATTGTTTTGCAGCACGCAACTGCTCTCCGGAATAACTCATAATAATTGACTTTGTGGTAATTGTGAGTTGGACATTCTCTGGTTGGGTAAGCACTTCTCAGATTTCTAGAAATAGCAGAAAAAAAGGCCCTTCTGCACCCAGCTCTGCTTCCAATCCAGCGGTGTTATCACTTCAGCATTTTAGGAGTGATGATATCTGTCCAATGGTGATTTTGTGCCTGGAAACATTTGGGAATGCAGAATTCAAATTTATTTCATTGCTTAGTTAAGTGATGCATTTCTGAGGATTAAAACTACAGGGAGATTTTAATTCACCTCCAAATGAGAACGTTTCCCCAGCTCATGTCCCTTCAAGGAGGTAAATGAGAAGCTTTAGCTTTGCTGGGTCCAAGCTGTCGACTCAGCTCTTTGAGATGCATCACGTAGCAAGTGACCTCGCAGCTCCTCAGATCATTTCAGGATTTTCAGTAAATCTCCTTTGGGTTGAGTTAGGAGAAAATTACCCAAATCTGGAAACACAGCAGCTACCTGCAGAGCCTCAAGATGGTCAAACTCTTCTTGGGAGGTTTTTGAACTCCTTCACATTGGTTTAGATTTGAAAAACATGAACTGCTTTCGAGAGCTAAAAGATAAACGTGCCCGGAACCAGTTACATTTTAAAGAGTTTAAGGCAGAAGCCACAGCTGAAAGAGCAGCACTGAGATGCATTAGGCACAGGTTGAACAGAGATGGACAAAGCTGGTCAGGATGCAAATGGAACCAGAGAACTTTTGCTGCAAAACCGGCTATTCTGATACCGGTTTTATGCCGAGTGCTATCGTAGTTATTGTGCAGGGGACCAGAGAGACCAGAGAGAGGCTTAATGCAGAGCTAGAAGCTCTAATATGAGTAACAAAGGGCATTTTGTGGCCTTGTTCAGGGCCTTGCCCAGGTTTATAGGCTGCTAAGAGCCTGTTATCCTTCACAGCCAATTTCAGAGCCCAGCTTCTCTCTTCTCCTTCAGTTCACAGTCAGGTTTTGCTCTCTTTTGATGGTGTCTCTCAAACCTTTCCCTCCTCCTCCTTGGAGATTTCTGGATTAAAGACTAAAGCACGGAATTGATTTCCTGAGCGTGCATTAGGGAGGATTATTCCAGGAGATTCCCCCGCATTTGATGGATTACTATTTCCAGGGATGGGCATCTCAGATCTCAGCCATCCTTCCCTCTGAATGTCCCAGCATGTTCATGGCTTTTGCAGACAGCAGGAGCATCTCTAAGAGCAAGAGATGAAATTCCCAGCACCGGAGTGTCTTTACACCGCAGAAATTCCCCATAGAAGTGCTTTGGGGAGTGAATTTGGGTAGAATCCTTCCTTTTCTTTGCTCTGCTAACACAGAACCAAATGGACCTTCACACACGTCTGTCAAACAGACAGACCTGATCAGCCAAGCCTGATAAAAGTCCCTGCATATAACAGTGTTGCTGGAAAGCAGGGCATAGTGTTTGGGCTAATGAGGGGCCAGTCTAATTAATTAATTTGGCCTCCAAAATCCTTCCAATTGTGGCAGATCAAGGGCCTATTACAGCATAAGAGCAATCTGTGCATCCTTCACAGCGACGCAGGGCTCCGGATTATGCTTTGGAGGGCAAAAACGAGGCTCGGAGGGAACCTGCCTCCCCTGGGCCTGTCCCACATGCAGGAGGAGCGGGGTCTATAAATGAGGAGAAGAGGCCAAAGGGAATCCCAGGAGAGGGGGAGGCTGAGCCTAATTGAGGCCCTGGAGATCTGCCTTAACTCCAGGCAGGCACAGGGGAAGCTCCACTGTCCTCGGTGCCGCTCGGATGCATCAGCAGGTCTCCCCGTAAACTCAGCGGTTGGGTAACGGCAGAGAGCAAAACGGGGAAGAAAGGAATAATAAAAAAAGAGGTTTTGTGGGAGCAGAAGGGAGCGCTCAGAAACAGCCTCTGCCCAGCCTTGGAAATTTTCTGCTAAGTTCTGACCTCGTCATCTGCCTCTGGTGGTGCCACTTTTGCAAACAGCCCTTCTGCAGGGCAGAGCAGAGGCTGCTTTTGCAACACGTCATGTAAGACTTCTCCGCATCCCAGTGTACCTAAGAGACGAGGACATCTGGGCAGTATTTTCCTCTTCTTCTAGTGTCTTGTTTTCTGTAAATTATCTTCTCTCTGTTAAAAGATCTGCCTCCCTCCTCCAAAAAATCTTGAAAATAACAACTGCTGAAACAAAACATTTTTTGATTAAATATGGCTATATTCCACCAAAATTTCTCTCGCAATGAGAAGGCTCGTTCCGTTTTCCAAATAGGTTTCCCAAGTCAAATATCAACCAGATGGCGTCGAGAGAGTGCGGTGCAGGATTCCAGGGTTTTAGGACTGATATCTCTTACTGGGGACAGTGAATAGCTCTGTCCTGCTGCTCCTCCAAGCACGCAGGGATTCACCCCTGGAGATGAGTCCTCCAAGGCTGGGAGTGAAATGTCCCTCCTGAGCTCTCAGACGTTTGTACAGGGCCATGAAAACTCCCCAGAGCCTGTTCTCCTCACAGGTTTCCCATGGGAAAAGGAGGGAAAGTGGGACAGCATGGAAATGCAGCTTGGGCAGGTGGTCAACCTGCCCCTGCACCACTTGCTCCAGAATCCTTGCTCCAGCATGGGATGCCAAAGGGGAAGAAATATATTTCTTTTCCCACTTCTTTCTAGTTATTTTTGACAAGCTGGATGAGAACGAGGAGGGGAGAGGGAGAGGGAAAAGCTGACACATGTTTGATATACACTTTTGACAGAGATTTTACTTTATTATGTTTAATTGAAAAGTGTTAAAGTCATCCGACATGAATATTCAGCGATGGCTTTTGGTGCCGTTCCAGGAGTTATGATCGCCTGTGATTCCAGCACGGCTTCTCAGCACGGAGCCCTGTCAAAGCGAGAGTGACAGTGGGGAAGCTATTAATTGAAATAGCTTCATTAATTAGTAATTAACAGCAGGGTAATGACTATGTCACACATCGTATTTCAATGAATGCCCTTCATGTGTTATGGGGCCTTTAATTAAAGAATATGCATTTTAATTAAAGGCAAGTTTGGCCCTTTGGCCTCTGGAATACAAAAGACGTCGCTAACTTCCAGGACTCGGTGGAGAGAAGGTTGGCCAGGGGGAAAGGAGGCAAAGTGCAAGTTTCAAAGTTAAATGTTGGTGTCCGATCCCCTGGATGGGAAAGGAGCTGCTCCTTCCACAGAGTGGGATCTCCAGGACAGATGTGAGGCCACAGCGGAGCCTGGGACACGGCACGGGCAGGAGCTCCGTGCTGCTGGTGCTGGAGGTCTGTAGGGCTCTATGGATGCAGAGCCAGGAGCTGGAGCTGCCAGTGCTGGAGAGCAATGGTCATTTATTTAATAACAAACTAAGCAGCCGAGCAGCGTTTCCTTCCTTCCCACCTGGGCTCTTCCACCTGCCATGTTGCTGAGTGGGCAACCTCTGCTCCATCATCATCATCATCATCAAGAGAGTTTCACCAGAGCAGAGATTCTGTGCTACTATTTTACACAAATTTTACATTAAACCAAGATATTCTTGCCACGGATGCCGAGTGCCCCCGGCATCTCCTCAGCCTCCCAGGCTGGGAATGCTCCTTCTCTTCCTCAAGGAGATGCCTGGGGAAAGCAGGAGGTGGCTGGAGATAAGAGTTAAACTTTGCAAGAGGAGCTGGGGAAGGGAACCATGTGAATCACCCCGAGAGCTCTAATTGCAGTTAATACCATTAAATAACTAAAATTGGCAAGTGGTATTTTACGCTGCAGTTCTCCGGCTCTTCTACCAGTGTCACACGGGGTTTGTCCTTGCGTCCTGCATCGGTAACGGCCCTTTCCCTGGGGGTAAAAGCAGGGGCGGCTTTGGGGCGAGGGGTCACTGCGAAGATCTTCATTCTGCTTCCCGAAGCAGAACCTCGGGGGTGAAATTCCCACTCAGGTGCGAATGCAAATTGTGCGTGCATAAATGCTGCATTTATTTTGCGGTGGCCGGTATTTGGTCAGCTGTGGGAAGATGGTCCATGCTCATCGCTAAGGCTGACGCGTGCACATTTTGCTGATGTGTTTGCTCGGACATATTTTGGATGCATATTTTCACCTTCAAATCCTACCTCCATCCAAGGCCCCTTGGCTTCCGTTTCACAACCCGGGCTGAAGTTGTGACCCGGCTCACGGGGACGGTGTCACCATCGCACTGTGTCAAAAAACAGACTTTGCTTTAGCCACTGCTGCTGATATGGGATTGCTAAAAGGCTGCAGGGGGTTCAGCATGGAGATGTGGTTGGACCCCGAGTAAGGCTCGTTGGGGACCCATCGGTGAATTTTTAAGGGGAAAACAGGTCCTAGGTAAGCAAACTTGGGTGGAATAAGATGTCACTTTTGTAAAAACAAGAATCCAAAACTCTCATTCTCCAGATTTTTAATGCAGAAGTTCAGCTTGTTGGGTTAAAAAAACCAAAAACGTTGAAAATCTTAATTTTCTTCAACAATTTAGACTCCTCACCAATTTAGGGCCTTGATGGTCTAAGAGAAAATATCTGCAAGGCTGGGGTATCTTGGCCTTATTCCTATTGCCAGGTGTGAGACCCAAACCTCGTGATGCTATCAGGAACCTCTGTGGCTGCCTGACCTTGCTCTGTGCTCACGCTGAGTGCGGCTCAGCAGGGGCATCAACTTCTCTCCTTTTCCCTTTCCTTTTCTTCTTCTTTTTTTTTTTTTTTTTTTTAATGCCTTGTTTATTGTGTACCAGATTTTGTCTCATCATTTCCAAATCAAACGTCTTCATCCTTTCTGCTTCCAGAAATTAAAACGTGGCAAGGTCTCTTCTTTTTTTTTTTTGAACCATGAGATTAAAAGTTGTTTGAAGAATAATGTTTTCCTAAGTTTTAGCTGACATTCAATTTTAATGACTTTTTAAACAAAGTAACTATTAACTGTGCATCGTTTTATAGTTTCCTGATGTCTGACAGGTGTTTTTGCCCATGTGGGAAACAGATGCTAATAACATTTTCCCTAATAGCTCATAAATAATAAGCATTTAGCATTTTCCTTTGTATACTGCTCTGTCAATAGCCAATTTACTTTTCAGAAGCCACAACGTTTTCCTGTCAATCAGATTTCGCCTCGGGCGCTTTTTGGTGATTAGAAAGCCCTTGGAGAGCGAGAACTCCAAATTAGTTTTAAATAAAAAATAAGAATATTCATGCTGTTGAACATCTAAAGGTAAAAAAAATGATCTGGGTACATAAATATCACTGGTGGGGTATTAATACTTCATAGAAATAGAGTGACCAACTGCTCTCTGGAGGAACACAGCAAAGACAGCCCACGACACAAAGAAAGTAATGTATGCAGCAGAAAAATAACTTTTTTTTGTTTGAAAACAGGAAGTAATTGGGGTGGTTGCTGGAAAGCTTTAATGGCAGCAGAGCTGCACCACCTTCTTGTTGGAAGACGAGCAGTGAGTGCAGCTTGCGGCTCAGCCCTGACTCGATGTCTTGTTCCTACTGGGGGCTCTGCAGCCACTCCTGGCATTTTTCTCACTTCCAGAAGAAAAAAGGGGGAAAATCAAGGGTTTTCCTCACTGGGGAAACTCCCTGCAGACGTCTCTGCCTTTTCTGCTGTCGCAGAATGGGTGTCAGACGAGGGTCATCCAGCAACATCTTCTTGTGGGTTTTAGGCATCGTAATATCTATGAATCTCCCAGGCAAAAAAGAGTTTTGATAAATCCCATTTAAACCAAGCTTTTTCCCAGTGAACACAGCGAGCAGCTCTTTGGAACACAGACGACCCTTGAGTGCCGGGATGTAGAGCTGTCCCCAAAGGTGGTGTGGCCAGACCTGCCCTCAGCTTTGCGCCGCTGCCTTCCCGGCCCCGGGATTTGGGGAGGTTATTGGGCCTCCAGCAGAGCAGCTGCTCTGGTCGTGTTTGGAGCTGGGATACGAGCGTGGCGCCACTTGGCTTCTCCTGCAGGTATGAGAACATCGGTTTCACTGCTGTTCATCGGACATACCTCACCACATTTCACATTAATATCCATCCCTTCCACCAGATAGATTTTCTCATAACAAGTAATACATTTTGCAAGAGAAACGGAGTGACGCAGCTTCCCCAGCCAGTCCAAAAGGCATTTTTATTTTATTTTTTTTCTAGAGAGAGTGGCCTCATCCATCCTAACATATTGACCTGAAACTTTGTGGTCTGCTGATATATCCGTGCTGAATACCATTAAACCCCAAGGGGCTTTAGTTAATCAAATGTAAACATGAATAATGCAGTGATATAAAAAGCAGGTATCACATCTACACGAGACAAAGGGTCAGAGAGTGAATTGGTTCCTCTGGTTGATTTTTCTCATTGAATGAAGGGAAAGGAAACTTTTGCCCTCAAACGAAGTGCTGGGTCACTCCCTACCTGCAAATCTGACCACAGTGAGGCGACCCGTGGTCCTTCCTCCCTTCCCTCCCGGGTGCGTTTGGCCCCAGCAGTGGAGATGACAGCAGTGAAATGGTTAACAGCCCTGAGAAGTGACTCTCTTCCAATTCAGCATTAGCAAGGAGGGGACAAAACTTTGATTTTGCCAAGTAATTTCAGGCTGGTTGCAGATGGACAACAAACACGCTCAACGTTTCAGCTCCCACATGGCAGCTTCCTAATAAAGTGGGTGTTAATTGAGAGCAGAATGGCCGTAACGGCTGAACAATGATCACCCAATGCTCCCGCTTCCACAGGGTGTACGGTGGAATATCCTTCTTGTGCGGATTATCCGACATACTATGGAATATCTATAAATAGTAGGTTGGGAATTACTCCTACGTATCAGACTCTAAAGCCCAAAGATGACTATCTGAGAGCAAAAGGGCTTTCAGCACCGAGCTGGGATGCTGGTGGAGCACTGACGTCCCTGGAAGGATCCAAGCCAACGGCCTTGCTGCCCCTTGATGGTCTTTGCTCAAGACCTGCCTCACTCCTGACATGCTGGTCTCCTTGGAGAGCACTTGCTGGGATAGCTGGACCAGAGCAAAGCTGATTTTCAGGATGCCCATGCAATTATAACCCCTTTCCACAGTCTAAGTGCTGGTGAGCATCAGTAATTGGGAGAATTTCCATGGTTCTCTTGCCATACTGCTAACGTGGGTGTTTCCAGAGTGGCTCTGCATTAAATATAAGAGGTTTGAAGGAAACCTGAGGTCCCAACACTTTTCTATCTGCTACTTCAGACTCATTTCTGGTCATCTCTTCCCACCAGTGCTTCAGGCAGCACATCCAGCCCTGAACCTCTCGTCCAAGTCAGCCCCCTTGAACAACCTGCACAGCCCCAAAGTGATGCTCTTCAAACACTCACACATTGCTAGGAAACTTTCTCTCGGATATCAAGCGACAGGGAGGAATCAAAATAATCCCAGTGAGCTGTTTCATTGTATTTAACCCCAATTCTTTGTGCCCCCGCATTAGGTATAGGACTAATGCTTGGTTCCGGCCCACTTGGTTCCCCTTTTTGGGCTTACTCCAAACTGCCCCGAACAGCTACCTCGCTGGCTTTTCCCCTTCGAGCATTGGGTTGAAACATATGCCATTAGACCTGATGTCCCCAGTTAAAATCCCTGTCACATCACTAAATATTTTAGCAAATAAAAAATTTTTTAAACACGCGGCCAGATGTCCACATTGACATAGCGCTTAAGGCGTTTGACTGATAAAAAGCCAGGGCCCTTGGTAAATGGGGATTTAAAAACATGTCCTGAGGCAAGTGTGTGATATTAAAAACATCCTGGGCTCTTTTGTATGGAGATTTGCATACGTTGAGGTTTTAAAGAGAGTGTCCATCTGTCACTGAGCATTCTCCCAATACAACAAAGCATTGATAAATATTTTGAACCACAGTCACTTTTCAGCAGGCACCAGCGAGGAAGCAGAATGGTTTCAGCTGGGATATCCATCGCTTTGTGCGACAAAAGGAGCTGTGGTTTCACTTGGAAGCGGTGTTTAATATTTATGAGGATGACAGCCCCGTACAATTACAGAACTACAACCTGGCCCTCGAGTGACTCCAGAAAAAGTAGCAGCCAGCCAGGGCGAAAAACTGAAGCTTTTGTTTCGGGAAGGCTGGTTGTTGGATTCAGCTCCGCGCGTCGCTCGTGCTTCTCCGGCACTGGCACGCGCGTTTGCTCCGGCATCTGCTGAAGCGATGGAGAGGCCTTGCCAGCCTGGACCAGCCCGGCTGCGCTTCCAGCAGCACAGAAGTGGGGGAAATTCATCATTCCTAATGTCCACGGTGGAAAGAGAGGGCCAAAAATTCAGCTGCTGGCAGCCCTGCTCAGCACAGTTGGTCCTAAACGCTGGGATTTAAGATGATGTCCTGGCTTAAGGCTCAGCGTGGCATGCGCGAGGACACAAGGTGCAGAGGGGAAGGGGATCGGGACATTGTCGCTGCAAGAGACATCGCCCAGCGCTGGGAAAGGCGAGGAAGGAGGCCCCGATCTGCACCTCGGAGAGGTCCAGTCTGGGACAGGACAGAGGGAGTGGAAAGCGATAACAAGCGATCAAGGTTTCCCATGCAAACACCTTTTCGTAAAATGCAAAAAAAATGTGGCATTTTAGGGAAATCTCAAACTTTCATTATATCAAAACTCTCCAAATGCAACATTTTAAATTTCAGCTTTTGGAGGTTGATATATTTTAAGGAGGTGATGTAGCCCTCTGGTTTTCCAGTTCTCCAGAAAATCTGAAGTGTCTAATTGAGACAAGACAAAGTCAGAGCACAAAATGCGCTTGCAGCAACTATTTTAGCTAATTAGACAATCACAGTTTAAGCATGTGTGCATGCAAACAGATTGACGATCTCAGTAGATTTCAGTCTGTCCTCCTCATATTCCGCCTTTCCCTTAATCCGAATCCAGTGCTGAACTCTTCCTGCCTGACCCCAACCCTTTTATAAACCCTTTGCAAAAACACTTTCTCTGCAAGCATTTGCTGCTAAAAGAAACTCTGACTTTGCTGCCTATGTATCCTTAGCCAGCACATAGCAAAGTATCCATCCAAGCAAGGCAACTTGATAGGATTTGGGACAAATCCTGTCTCCCTGGCCATTGGAGTAGCTGCATCGATTAATTGGCTGTGCTACTAAATGCGTGATTGCTTGGGAGCACAGGACAATATGGACAATATGGACACATTGACCATATTTTTCAGGCAATTAGACAACTGGTGCGAGCTGGGCAAGCCTGGATGGGGGGAAAAGGGAAATATTGCCACGTCCTTTTGACTGGCAGAGCTGACTCGCTCCCTGCTTTTCTCCCGCAGTGATTTGAGCTGCGGGAAGAGGCCTTAGCTCTGCTGGAAGTAGGGAAAAAAACATTCCTAAATCCATATCCCCTCTCCTCAAAGCTTGCTTACTGCCAGCTCCCTAATTTATGTAAACTGGCCGCCGCGGCTGAATTAAAACCTACAATTAGGTTTTACAGGAGGGCACGGCTGTAATTCAGACAGATGTGCCACTTAAAAATATTTACATAGAGCTCACGGGATAACAGGGGCTCCCTCCCGCCAAGCGGCGTCCGCGGCTCCTCCGAGCTGCCGCCCTCGTCCCACAGGCTCCTGTGCTCATCCCAGCACCTCGGGATTCAAAATTATCCAGGCCTAAGGAAGTTAGTAAGGAAGTTTAACTTTTTCTGGCTTTTTTCTCTCCAAGTCTGGCTCTGATTTTGGAAATTGTGATTATTTACCCCAAGGGAAAACTTTTCTCTGGCCATGAGCAAGGCTTCCGCAGTCTTCCTCTGTTGAGCCAGGGAAATCTCTGGAAAATCGCACTTTCTAAGTTTCAAGAAATTCTGGTTTAGAGGCTTTATCCCAGTTTTTGGAGACACGGGAGGATTCCTCCAAGGGAATCCCTGGGTGGCATCTCAGACTTTTCTGGAGGGGTTAGGAGCCCTGAATAAATGCTGAGTGTCAGAAAACTAGGGAAAACGTGGAACGGTGAGGTAACAGCCGGAACCAGTTCCCACAGATGGCAAAGGTGGTCACGCTCCTTTAAATCCACAGGAAAAAAATAAAACCGGCTCAGGCACAGTTCTAGCAGAACCAGTAAACTATTCACAGACGTCAGGTTATGGAGTTAAGGTTTTCCTTTTCCCTCCTCAACCCTGTCCTGCCTGCTGGTAATTACCCTTTTCCTCCTTTCCAGTTGCAACAGATCAAGTTTTATTGTGCACAAGTCTCAGCAGGATGGAAGCAAATGTATTTTTGTAGCTATTTCATTGATACTTGTTGGCACTCACATCATGGGCAGTATTTTCTTCTGTCTTACCAAGGAACCAGCACCTCCATCATGAAGCACTAAGGGATATTCCAAAATGAAACCAAACAAGCCCAAATTTCCTTCAGATGCTATTGCCTGACCCAAAATAAGTACGGCAAGAGATGAGAGAAGGTGAAAAAACTGATTGACTGGTCTGTTAGCAAAAACATATGGAAAAACTCAAGTGATGTCCAGGTTTTGATTTCCTTGCATCAGTGATTTTATCCAAAACTTCCCAAATTTGAATGCACTTCTGTTTTTAAAGGAAAGTGGCTCGATCTGGCCTTGATTTGTCCTCTGGTCTTGGCACGTGGATTACTCGAGCGGTGGCTCCACTTCATCTCAGCACAATGGAAGTTGAGAAAAAAAGAAAAAAAAGAAACCCCGGTGCAGACGAATTTTATTATTGCACCTTTTATACGGGGCACGAAAGCGGGCGAGTTTAACACAAAGTCATTACTGCAGTTAAAACCATTAAGTTAATTAATATGGACATTTACGGCTGCCGATAAAAGATAATATCAGGGGATTTATAGAAACAATATAGCGGTGTATTCTCACTCCTGAGAAGTGGCCGGGAAGGGGGGAGTTGCGGGGTGGAAGAGGCTGCGCTGGCACCTGTTGGCACAGTGGCTAGAGGGACCTTCCCAAGGGCATCACTGGGACAGCCCTCTCTGCGACATCACCCTCAAAAACACTCCTAAACTTTCATAATTATACTGAATTCAGAGGAGCTGCAAGTCCCTTGGCCCTGCTGGTCCTTGTGAACCCTATATGGGCCAAAATATACATATATATGTATACATATATATATATGTGCATATATATGTGTATATGAACTCCCCACTGCATATGAATTCTATTATTGCAGCTTTCATAAAGGGCAAGAAAGCAGGCAAGTTTAACACAACATCATTTTATATATATATATATATATATGTACGTATGTGTATGTATATATACATATATATACAAATATGGGGGACCACATCCTCCTGAGGTCCTTGTAGCTGGAAAACCTCCGGTTGTCCCTGGCTGCTCTTGGGCATTTACTCGGATGCCGGATACCAGTTGGGAGCCGTGGTAATTTAATAAAGCTTTGCAAACGCGGGCGACTGCAGCCGGTGATAGAGGGGCCGTATCCATCACGGTAATGACAGACATTAGCAGAATGCCAAGTGTTTGGGGCCCGGCAGATCTGTCACCGCTTCGCAGGCGGCGGGTTGTACGCACCGGTCCCCGCCGCGGCCGCTCTAATTTAGTGCTGTCTGCAAAGCTGTCATTGCGGGAGGAGATTTATTGGGCTGATACGCGTGATTTATGTCGGGCGGTCAGCCCGGCGAACTCGCCTGCAACAATAGTAGTTAACAAGCAATTAAAATCTTGGGGCCGTTGTGCTGGAAGCTCCTCGGAGCCGCTGCTTGACATTATCCACTCCAAAAAGAAATGTTTTGGGGCCGCCGAATTGAGATATAACTCTAAATTGAGGTGTTTCCCACCGAGGTGCTCCAAACTTCGGATGCTCCATGCGCGGTGCAACCGCGTGGCCGCAGGACAAGCTGGCCCGGGGAGGTTTTGCAGGACGCAAGCTCTTCCCAAGCCGGCCGCGCTCGGAGGTCATTAGCCTCATTGCATGCACGCAGCGGCTCGCCCCGAGCGATGCCTGCTTAATGGCTAATGACAGGGCTGGGGGGCTTGTCCTGCTCCCCGACGGGCGGCTGGGGGTTCAGGCCTCCCTGGGCGCTTCCACCCACCAAATGCTGCCGAGTGCTGTTTTTACTTCTGTCTTTTTGCAGTGTTTGAGAGCTGAGGGTTTTTTATCCCTTGCAAATTTAGTGCAGCAGCCTGGACACTGCCTGAGTTTTCTGCGTGTCTGAGATGCGCTAATACCCAGCAAATCTTACTCTGCACTGCTACACTAATACCTAAAGGCACCCAAACTGCCCTGTTTCAGCTCATATCAGCAAGGGTGTGTTAGGGTCTCTGCGCTTCCCAACCTGCTGAAATACAAACCACCACTTTTATACTTCTTCTCTCCCTTTGTCCTGCAAACACAAGATACCTATTTCTGCTCCTTCAAAATGGGAAATTGTTTCCTCTGTTTTTTTTTTCCCAAGGAAGGAGCTTGTCCACCCTTGAGGCTGCTCTGTCTCTAGCTCGGAGCATCCTGAGCAGAGTGAGCGCTGTGGAAGCAGGTGGGAATATCCAGCCCAGGGAGGTGATATTTTCACTATCTGGTTCACACTGAACTGGACTGTCACACATGGAAACTGGCTGTGAAGACTTGAGAAAATCTGAGGTTTTAGCGGGTGTCCCCAATGCAGCCGGTGACACTGACCCATGAAGCCCATTGCCCTCGTCGGGCTGGGAGAGAGAGGCTTTGCTTGAGAAATTATCAAAAAAAAGGCAAAAGTAAGGCCCTAATCAACCCTCTGGAAAAGCTGCTTCTGAGCAGAGGTGATCTGAGCTGACATTGAGAATTGTTTGATTTACAATAACAGAGAGATAATATTTTGCTAAGCCTCCCTGTAATACAACGCGTGTCATTTTAAATTTCCCATTACACCGAGCAATCTAATAAATAAATGCCCAGGCTGCAATAAACATGAATCACTCAGCGTGGAAAAGCTCTCCGCAGTCCTGTAACCAGCACCTTCCTCCTCGTGATCCTTGGAAGTCACCGATTAACGTGACTTTGAGCCAGTGCTGCCCGCAAGACGCTGGCTCCAAAGCTGCTGCAACTTCATGACAAACCAGATTTCCCAGTTAGGTAGATGCCACTTTGCTAAGATATGGCTCATACCTGGTGATTAGACCAATAAAATTGCCTACCAGGATTTTTTTCCTCTCTCTTGTTTATTTTTTTTTAATGCTGGGAAGCAAAAGCGATTTTTCTGCATGTCCCTTGCGAGGACAAGGAAGCAGCTCAATGTGCCCCCTAATTTCTGCAGTTAGCCTCAGCGGATTAGGTGCACGTGAAGGTATTTTAACTCTCTTCTGCCCTCCTGCCAATATCTATTAGAATTTGCTATCGAATTTAATATGAGTAATGTTAGGAGAAACAGGTCAGGGTTTCAGATTAACACCAATAACCATAATGAGAACAGATGCTTATATCCATCTGGAATGTAGATTTAATATGTTAAATTCATAGCTCAGCCCATGAAATGCAATCATCAGATGTTTACTGGTCCCAATTTAATGAGCGATTTTGGATTAAACAGGGGCCAAACAACAGGCCACCAATCTATATTAAATCTCTGCAAAATGAAAATTGCAAAGATTTACTTAGGGTCATTACACAAGAAAATTTAATCACAACCTCATCCATAATGTCACATCGTCATCAGACTGATAATTGAAATGCCATGTGAGGGATTATGAATAACCCTCTGTTTATGAAGATAGCTTTCTGATTATCTCTGTGTCCTGTGACTAACATAAAATATGATTTGTATTAATGTACATAGTCCTTGCCCAAAAAGAAACCCGTTGGGGATTTGTGGGAA
This sequence comes from Nothocercus julius, assembly GCA_013398735.1. Lineage (NCBI taxonomy): Eukaryota > Metazoa > Chordata > Aves > Tinamiformes > Tinamidae > Nothocercus > Nothocercus julius. The sequence continues at coordinate 6,019,984 of VZSV01000029.1, forward strand.
AAAAAGTCTGATTTTTTACTTCCACTGCTCCGGATGGAGCTGATGCTGATGCTTCACTGCAAGGTGAAATATTGGACTCAGAGATATCTTACGACGCCCATATTATACTGCATTATACAACACTGCTTTCAGGACAGAGCCTATAAATGGCCACGTTTCTAAGAGCACTTGGTTGCTCAAGCCCATCCAAATGTTGGCAGAGCTAAGGTGGATCTCAGCCCAGTTTGAGCCTAATAGGCTCTGGAAAACTTCTGCATGTGCCTATTAGCTGGGCTAACCTGGAAACGACCTTGTCCCTCCTTAAAGCCTTTTTATTGGAGCAAGTCTGGGCTCCTGTTTGCAGCAGATATCAGCTGGCCAAATGTGGAAGGCGCCTGTTTTTTCGGTGATGGTGGAGCAGGAGGAAGGTGCACGATGTGCAGATGGAGGTTACACCTGGGCAAGGGGCTGGCACCCAAAAAATGAAGAAACAGGAGTTTTGCAGAAGACGCACACTGAACTCCCAGTTCTGAGAGCATGGCCAGGATGCCGGGTCCCGGCATCCCAATGAGGTGCTGATGCTGCCCTGAAAATTGGCTGGCCGGTGAGTGAGTGCAGATGGAGCCTTTTCCGGACGACTAACTGGGATCAATGTGCACATCCCGGCTTTCATCACTTACACAAGGAGCGCAGATAAAGCTATTAGGAGCAAGACATCTGCAGAGAACAGGGAGCCATAGGCTGCCCATAATTTACATCCGAGCATGCACCAGCACTAGCACATAACTGATGCAATTAAGTGCAGATAAATAGGTAAGGAAGAGCGTAATGAGTGAGCGAGTGGGAAGGCACAGCCCTGCGCACCAAGGGAAGAGCGGTAGGTTAGGAAAATTCCTTGTGATATCTCTGGCTATCCGGCTATCTGACCATCAGAAAGCCAAGGACCAAAATTCCTTGTGATATCTCTGGCTACCCAACCATCAGAAAACAAACGACCAAGTCCCGCCGCTATTTCTGCAAGTCTTTGGAAAATAATTTACAGCATTAGCTGTGGGTGCATCTTATCAGGATGCCAGGTGACCAGCTAAATTACAGGGGACAATCAGCACAAAGTGGCTAATAAGGGTGTGGGCGTCTTTCCTGACTTAGACCTATGTGATAATGCCCAGGACCTGAACGCACAGTGATCTCCATCGGCAGCTGTTGGTTGCCCTATGTGGACAGGGGATCCCATGGGCAAAGTCACTGCCTTGGTCACCCCGTGTCAATGAGGGCTGGCCCAGAGCTCTTACTGTGACCCAAGGGGTCTCCGAACTCGCCAAGCACTGTGGAAACCCGGATCGGGAGGATTATCCCAGCCCTTGAGAAAGAAATGTGTTTTCTGCTAAAGGCACAGAATATGCCCTGAGCCTCATTTATGTGTTTATTAACCCCTTATTGGCCAATAACATTTTTTATGGGAATTAGTAGGAAGGAATGAACGGAGTGATGTTAATAGTCGCCAGTATGTGGTGTTTATGCCTGTCACATCACCAAAAACTGGCTGAAAACTGAGCAATTCGGAAACTCTGGCCACTGGATGCAGCACGATACCAACACCATCCTCCATCATTGAGGGGCCCTTGCTGCCCTCCTCAGAAGGTGCCTTTTCCATCAGAAACCACCAATAAATGGTGGCACCTTCTCTCCAGCGGGCTGATCCATGGAAGCCTAAACACATCCAGCTGCTGCCGGGCAGCGATCGGCTTTGCTGACAGCTGCCCTCATGCGATACTTAAACTCTAATCCTGCGATTGCCCATTAGGGAGGTCATTACACACACACCGGCGAAGCAAACCTGGGTCTAGATTGATTGCTTTCATTAGTCCCTTCCTTTTCCCTAAACACTGGATATCTTACTGCATTTCTCGAAGCACAAGGTGTTGGGGGGCATCAGATTTTCAGGGAGGGCAGGATGGTATCTGCGACTCCTTTGTTGCACAGTTGCACTGAGTGTTGCATGCCTTATGACTGAGGATAAATTAATAATGAATCATTATTGCTAGTTGCTGAAATTAATAAGGAATGATTATTGCTGGTTGCTGCTAGATGGGAAAAATGCAAAGGTATTAACTGAGGTCCAAGTTTTGCACATGCTGGCAAGGACACACATGTGCTCTCACCCATGGCGCTCCCTATAAGAGTGGGAAATAGGGATGTAGATTCGAGGGGCGCTCCGGGTGCAGCAGGGCTCATCCCAGCTGCTGTTGGGAGGCCTCATTGAGCCCCGTTCTGCGAAATGCTCATTGGAAGGGGACAGCAGCCACGAACCGGAGGTGCTAAAGAGAGCTGGAGTGTCAGGTAAACTCCAGCTGTCACCTCCTGTCCACGCTGCTCCTCCTTCCCCTGCCTGCCCCTCTGCTCTTGGCTAATATCCCTAACGGGAAAGACTCCAAAAATATATTTTTCCGTTCGCCACCTCAAAAGGTCCTTCCTTCCTTCCTTCCTTCCTTCCTTCCTTCCTTCCTTCCTTTTCCTTTTCCTTTTTCTTTCTCTCTCTTTCTCTCTCTTTCTTTTTCTCTCTCTCTTTCTCTCTCTTTTTTTCTCTCTCTCTTTCTCTTTCTCCCCCCTCTCTCTCTTTCTCCCTCTCTCTCTTTCTCCTTCTCTCTCTCTTTCTCTCTCTCTTTCTCTTTCTTTCTCACTTTTTTCTCTTTCTCTTTTTCTCTCTCTCTCTTTCTCTCTTCTTTTTCTCGTTTAAACCTTCTCTTCTCTCAAAGAAGAGGCAATTGAAAGTAAAGAAGAGTCAGTGGTTTGCTGCTTGACATGTTTTTCTTTACAAAGCCGGAAAGTTTCCTTTTGAATGCTTTTACATATTCTCCAGGTAAATGCTCTCTCCTCTGCATTCAGCACTTTTTTTTTCCTCCCAATCTGGGTTTAAAAGACCAGTTTTGAAGCTTTTTTTCATGCCCCAAAGAGCCTTATGTTGCAGATCAAAGGCCCCCACACTGCAGTCTTCAAGGTCATACTTGGACCACGTCATCAGCTCTGAAACAGAATTATCTGGGCTGTATTTTGTGGTTAAATTTTTGGTGAGGTGGTGGATAGCAGTATATAAACAACTGCAAACCATAACAGTGGCCCCTGGTCCAAAAGTTAATTGAATGTTGCAGTTTTTTTTTTTTTTTTTTCCTTAATTGTTTCATAGTGTGACTGATTCCCCTATAGCTTAACCTCTGCCTGGTCAAAGATGAGGGTCTGTGTTTGCAGGCGCCGTACTCAAAGGGGCAGAGATGCTGCAGGAGAAGTGGGCAGCAACGACCTCAGTTGACTCAGGGGGTCTTCCTTGTCTGTTTGCAAAACTCTTGCAACTCACTCCAACTGCCAAAAGTGAACTCCATCTGCTTAGAAAAAAAAGGTATTTAGGACCCTTTGGGACCCTTAAGTGTGTCACAGTCAACCCAGACATTTATAGTCAAGCATATGGGCACACAGAAGATCAAGGGCTTCAAATGCTGCTAACCAAGGGACTACATTACACAACTATGTCCACATCAACAGCTGTATTGAGTCCTGATGGGTCTGTTGGTATCACTCATGATGCTGTTTTGTGCTGAAAAATGCAAGTCTTTTCAATCCAGTTCTACTCTTGTCTCAGGGGTGCTGGGGAGAGTTATCCAAAACTGAAGAATGTCACTTATTAAGTTGTAAGTTTTCCCAAATGGTTGATAAATTAATGTAAATAATCTATCCTATTTTGTTTGAAATAGTCCACTATCACTTAGAAATCTCATAAAGAACAGAAAGGTATGACAAAATGCTGTAGATCTGGTCCCTTCACCCATTAATAGTTATTTTGAAAATATACTCGGCTTGCTTATATGAACACCACACACAGAAGAGTTGAAAGTGGCACATTATCTTTCCAATGACATATTTAGCCAGTTATTCAGGCTATAATGAAGCTGTGTAATGAAGTCAATGTCCTTGAAAGTTCTTCATCAATTTTTTTCTCATCTGTCAGCATATCCACTTGCCGACACAATATTAATTAAACACAACATTTCCTGGAGTGTTGAAGTGAAGTCCCATCACTGATAATGAACAGGTTTAGGAGAGTCACATCCCAACAAAATTACTTTTTAAACCAGCCTTATTAAGCAGAAAATTAGACCTAAATCACCCTACAACATCCTCATTAAAAGCCACTGATCCTTGGCTGCTTCTATGTTCTAACATCTTTAATTAGCAAACTGCTAGTCTATCTGCCATGATAAATGCTATTAATCTTACCTTTCATTTGCTTTCTCTTAACCTATCATTTGCCCACTTCAGGGAGACACATGCTTCCACCAGAATTCATTTTATTGCATCTAACGTCCTTGTAAGGATGAAAAATGCAGTAGTCATGAGTTAAACACAGTGATTCCCTCCATCTTCACTCCGTCGCTGAGTTGTAGGATCCATAATCTCCGGGAGGGCAGAGTTGCTGAGGTTTGGGGGACGTTAAGCCTTTTTTACTATAGATATCTAGGGAATGCCGTTGTCAAACTTGGAAAAGAAAAATAGAGGCCAGTGGGGTTGCCCTGTCCGCTGCCTGGCTTAATACTGAGCAGAGGTACAGACTGCAATTAAAAAAATCCTCTCAGTGTCTGCAAAGGTGCTGCCCAGGGAAAGCAATGCTTTATAAACAGCATCGCACTTTAGAAGTGGAGCAAGAAGAGCTGAAACCTGTGAGCTGCCTTTACAAAGTGTGACAGCTTCACAGCTTCCCGCATATTTGTTCACAGACGCTCCAGAATATATCAGGACAAATAACATACTGCATTCGGCCACTTTCACATTACATTAATCAGATGTACATCTAGAACGCAGTGCCATACTATGTATTCCAGAAATGTGCCATTAATTACTATGTTCTCAGGTACCAAATGCCATTTTATATGTGTAGTTACCTTTTCCAGTGAAAATCTGGACTATTCACATTATTATTTCATTGTATTGGTGCTGGAAGATTTTTACAGCGTGCATCATCTTCATATTGCAAGAAATAGCATTATATTCAGCTCACTCCAGGACAATAGAGAAGAACATATTTGACTTTAGCTACTCCAACATTTTGTGCGATCAGTTCAGTTTGCATTATGCAGTAGTCCCTTCCAACAGACCTCCTGAAGAGCATTCTGATCTGGATGTCGTGTGTACCGACCACAGACACCGTCTGCTGCAGCCTTTAGGAACTTGACTTGTAGCCTTGTCAGCACCATTTACTCCATTTCCCCCTGCTCATGGATTTCTTTCTCTCTTTTTTTTTTTTATCCCATGTTATTTGGTGACCAATCTCGCTTCCCACACATATAAATACTTCCACTTGGAAGCGTTAATGAAAGCTGCTTTTAATTTCACATTGCCTTAGGTTATTGTCACTGCTGGCAGGCTGCTTTTTATTGAGCACCAGGTTACTGTAAATGCAAAGAAACTGCAACCTTTTAAACTCTCGTGCTAAGACCTAAGCCTAGGTTTAGCTGTCTCAAAACCAGGCACCTACTCTAAGCTACCTGCGTAGCGTCCTCAAGCAATGTCAAAAGATAAGTGTCCCCAGAAGGCAACTTGTCCGACTCTATGGTGACATGAATTCCCCCTGGGAAACGGTTATCTATTATCCCTCAGCATGGAGACCGCCTAAGCTTAATTAGTGGTCTAACTTTCAGATGGTGAATTAGGTAATATAATCTGTCTCTCAGTGTTTTTTTTTTTTTTTGGCCTGGAGTGGGTGAGATGATTCGTATGCAAGAATCATATTTGTGAAGCTCTGCTTTTCTAATGAGATCTCTTCTCTCTCCCCCAATAGGTCTCCATTATCTTGTCCTCATGTGCACAAAGACACACAGTGCTGCCTCACAAACGCAAAATCTGAAAAACTGCTCCATAAACTGAGATTTTCTCAGGGAAAATGAAGAGGCAGAGAATGACAGGAAAGAAACAGAATTTTGCCTCTCAAACTGCTCAGTGATTGAAGATACTCTGTCCATGACCCCTGTGATCTAGACAGACACTGAAGTCCAGATCACTGAATTGGGAGGAACAAGTTTAAATGAACAGTGGGTCTCCAGTCTGTCCTGAATTATTCCTGTCTTGATCTCAGAATTAAGGACCGCACTCTATTTTGCAAACCAAGACTGAGTTTTAACAGCTGGTCCAAACTAACCCTGAGCTTGGGGTAAAATCAGGTCTGAATGGAAAACAAGACTGAAATAAACCTTGGGTGCAAATCAAACAGAGTATCTCAGACCAGCAACTGGAATAATGCGGAAAAGGAATCATAGGTCAGGGTAGGAAATGGACTGAAATTCATTAGAGAACCATGGGGAGGCCTCCAAGGGCCTTCAAAGGCTTGGGGTTTTATTCCAAAATGGGAAAAACGAACATTGCTGCTACCGCAGGTCCTGGCAGGATTCACACCCCCGCGGAGCCGACACGCGGCAGCAAACGCGGGGCTTGCAAATAAGCACGAAGGCACAGCTGGGAAATTTGCCTTTTCGTCTTTGTTAAAGAAGAAAACCCTCCCTTGCCTTCTCTTGCCACTTGGGATGTTTCCTTTCAGCTAGAGTATTTTCAGATCATTTCCTAAAAGAGAAAGCAAAGGCTCCCTGAGACCAGCAGGGCGATGCTGGGGCAGAGCTGGCGCATTACAGGGATCATCTCCGTGGAAGGAAACCCACGGGGTGGGTGTCAAACCGAGGGGAAACGCGGGTGTTTGAGCAAAAGCACCGTGGGGTGAGAGAGAGCAAAAGGGGCAGGTTCAAAACCAAAGGCTGGGCTACAGAAGGGATGTGACTATACAAATAACATGATGCCTGCTTGAAGCCCCTGTTTTCCCTGTAAAAAAATAAAAACAAAGGGTGGTGAAGGCAGTGCTGCCACCTCCTCCTCCCGCTGCGTATCAGTCGTAGGCATTTCCTGGGGCTCCCATCTTTGTGCAGGACGCTGGCCGAGGCGGCAGCCGGCGGGGTGAACGGTGCCAGCGATGCAGGGAGCGCAGCAGAGCAGAGCCCTGCGATGACACTTGCTGCTGCACGTCCGCGTTTCTTACGACAGGGCCAGACTCCCGGCTGGAGTCTTTGCCGTCTCGGCTGCTGCAGAGCTAGAAGCAAAGAACAGGTAGAGAGAAGCTCTGAAAAAAAATGAGCAGAAAGCCGTGTGCTGCAGAGAGGGCAAGTTTGCACCGCCCAAACCCTGGCCCAGACTTTCCCCCGTGGCTCAAGACGAGGGCTGCAGAACAAAAGTGGCTTGAAGCCACCTTTATGTTTCTCCGCTCAGGTCCCCGGGGCTGGTTTGAGTTGCCTCGGGCTACTGAGGCAGCAAGAGACGGCTCGGAAAAAGCCAAAACGCAGCTGCACCTCCTGTTTGCATCGGCTGCGGCTGTCCCGGAGGGAAGCTGGAGGTGACGCAGGTGACACGGCCACCGCGGTGTCCTCCGCGGGACCCCGGCTGCGCACAGGGCACACGTCAGCGGCGCCAGCGTGAGGCCACGGGCACAGGCCTTGATCTTGTCACTGCCTCGGGGCAGCTGGAGAAGGAGGGAAAAGGCAAAGAGAGCCCGCTAAAAATCAGATGCTGCTTCCATATTCGGTTTAGCTGCAAAAGCAAAAAGAAGTGAATATTTACAGATGTGCATGTAAGCAGGCAACATTAATTTTGTACATGTTTTTATAGAAGCGATCATGTTTGCAGGCTGACTCAGAATCCAAGCATGGGGAAAAGCATTTGCAGAGGTTACTTGCAAGACTGAGAACTTGCACAGCAGCCTGGACCTAGCAAGTGCACACAGAAGCTCCGAAAGGAAAGGGAAACCTCCGGCATGACAAGGGATTTTGGTTTTGCTCTTAATGGAACAAAAAGCAAGAAGGACCCCAAACATCTGCAATGGAGAGAAGTGTTTCAGGTAGCTCTTTGCTATGCTTTTCACCCTCCCCAAAAAGAGTATTTGCAAACTGCATCAAGGAAGTTTCATGCTTCTCTCTGCAGGCATCTGCAAGAGGAGTCAAGTGATGGGGAAGGAGCTCACCTAGGATGTGCAGCCTCCCAGTACCGAGATTATTCTATCCAGTGCCACATCCGATAGCAAAAGGGAGTGTTAGGAGTAATAGAGCTCCTGTAACTAAAGTGTTTTCTGTCCTCAAATCTTTCAGGAAACTGATTGAGGCAAGAGACAAAAAAAGCCGAGGGGAGAAAATTTGTTAGAAGTAAGATTGTATTTTCTTGGACACTGGAAAGGATGTAAAATTAACCCAGGGGCCTCCAAGTCAGCAGCCATTTTAACATTTTGCAAGAGATTTTCATCTTTTTCCCCTACAGCCTCAGTGTGGCTGCAAACACTGAGCACACCCACTATGGCTGTCAGCTGCGTGGTTTGCTTTACACTGAAGCTGCCAGGAGATAAGAAATACTTAAGGTGGTATAAATCTCAGATTGGTGGCATAAGGACTTCTTCATGGCATCTCTGCAAATAGCGCAGTGCATGACACTTAATTCAGGTACCAAGCAACAAAATTGGGTATCAAGCAAATAAATAAAAATGTGACCAATGCTTTTGTAAACCTTTAAAAGGGAAGATGCGCTGGTCCCCTGTCATTCTCACTGCAATGCTGCCAGTGACAGGATGGGAAAGCAACAACCTCTCCTATCCCTTCCCGAGACACTGCGTTTTTTTAAAGTATCAAATAAAATGCTCAAAAATATTTTTTCTGTCATGTTAAGCAGGTCAGGGCAATTTTTCAGGAGTGCAAAGATTTGTATGTAATGACATTACTGTGCTACAACCGTAGCACAGTAATGACAGTAACTGAGTAACTGAGAGCGTACAAAGTTTTGCCACAAGGTAATAAAAATATTCCAGTAACGCTAGCAATGATTAGTGGAAAAAAAAACACATTGGAAAAACATATTCCTTCATGTGTGCACTCTTCTGGGTGTGCTACACGGGGAGGCATCTCAAATGCACCGCTGATACATGTGGAGGTACATTTATATACATGCCCACACATACAGCCAGCTTTACCAGGGCAACCTAATTTTGCCTATTTTTTTTCCTCAATAATCAGTTGGTTGCTGCTTGCTCGAAGGCAAACACAAGCCCAAGGAATTTCCCTGCTGGTACCACAGGAGAAAATGCTACCCCAGTCCGTGGAAAAGTTCAGCGCTGGTAAGTGGGTAGGAACACCATTACTGTGATTACTGCCTGGGCAAAGATGTGCCAGCCTCAGTGTCACCTCCGATACTGCATCAAGCGCAGGCTGCTTGGTGGGGGCCTAGTCCTGCTGTCGCCCAACTGAATGTGACCTTTTTTGGGTGACCGCGTCGCCGTTCTGGTGGGGGTTTTCCTCCTCCTATGAGAAAACATGAATAAATACAAAGTGCAGACGCTTGGATGCAAAGCGAGGTATTAACAATGGCAGAAATTAAATAAAAATCTTCCCCTCACCCTCCTTTCTTGTTTTTCTTTTTTTTTTTTTTTTTAAAGGTCAGTGTTGCAACTTTTATGGCATTTGCAGGAGCAAATGGAAGGGGCTAAATATCTTTGGATGTGCTGAGTTTTAAGCCGCGTAATGATGGCGATAAAAATCTATAATGTCAGTTGCCTTGTGGCAATCAACAAACATTTCGCATTATGCTTGCATCTTAAGGTTTGCGGCCAAAAAACAGATTTGCCTCTGTCTCATTAAAATAACGAATGCAGTCCGAATGGATCTGCAGTGGTTCGCTGTACGTCACACTAAATCACGACGCTTTTTGGAGCCAACTGACTATGGCCTCATTACTTTAGACAAAAGTGGGCTTGGAGGAAAAAAATGGGGTGATGTTTTTGTGCTCAGCCATATTTTTCCCTTTGAGATACTTAAGGCAGAAGAGCAGGCAGGTTTTTTTCCCCATTGGTAGCTGGGGAAGGCTGGGGTATGGGCAGAGAACAATTCCACAGTAGTGCACGTAAACACAGGCAATGCTAGTGCTAGCACAGGGAAACGGAAATTAAGCCAATATAAATGCTATTGATGGCGCAAATTTTAATGAATATCAATCACTGATGAAATTAGAGGCTTCAAATTAAAAGAATCTGTTAAATAACACACACAAAAAATATTTGTTTCATTCAGGCAAGGTGCTTGAAAACTAGCATGTTGTCACTCCCTGTTGTATGAGATCTCACATATTCACGGTTTGCCTTCTGCTAGTCTTCGCTTTGCGAGTTTACTGCCTTGAGTAAAACATTAAAAATATATATATATACACGTGTATATATATGTGTCTTAAACAACTTGGCTAAATACCACTACAAATTGTTCTATTGTAATACTAACACTTCAGATTAGTCCATTTAGCTTGTAGGAAATTTTGAGAATTGTGCTTGGAAGTTTATCAATTGGGGAATAAACATTAATTCAAATTTTACAGTTCTTAATTTTAAAAGATTGGATTGCTTTAAAACTATATGTATTTATAAACAAGAATTTGAGGTAGCAGGTAAAGGAATTAACATTCATGTGAATTTTGATGATGAAAACATTATATAAAGGTCACGGTGAAAATCATACTTTGAAACATCTATAAATGAATAACAGAGATTTTAAACACTTTCTTTGCTTTGTTAAATATCTTCTTCATCTTTTTATAAACATATGCCTTCTCGTAAAGAGAAAATGCTTGGTATCAACCTATCACAAAAAAAAAAAAAATGCAAACATATAACTAATCTGATAGCAAAATATTTTGTTATATACCTATTAGTACTTTTTTATTTCAAATAGGAGAACAACTGAATGAGAATTCATCAAATAACTGATTTAAATGTTACAAATCCCTGAATTTTTCATCTCCTTTTGAATGGAATGCCAATGGGGATTAAAGACTAAAGATGTATCACAAACAATTTTACATTACTAAAATTACTATAATCAGAGTCTTTTCTAGCATTAAGCAGGATTAGTGAAAACAAACAAAAAAACTTTTCTACTTTGCAGTACTAATCAAAATTCTATCAAATGGCAGATAACAGAGTAAAAGCAGGTTTAAAAATTAAAAATACTGGTTGGCATATTATGGTATTCTTTAAAAATAGTTTCCCTGCTTGCGGATCAGGACAGCTCTTGCAATACTTTATATGCTAAGTCATATGGCGAGTAACAACACGTAAATATCCTGTTGCTAAATTTCGGATATGCTGCAAAGTTCAACCTCTTGTACTTGGGAGTGTGTCAAAGAAATGCACAATTTACGGTACGTGTGGATCACCCACAACCGTCTGCTTTGCTAAGAGGAAACAGAATATCTTGCTTTTGATGCATTAGCACTAGGTTTCAGGAGAACTGACTATATAGAAAAATGCAAACACTTTTCAAGCGCCAAACTATTTAATTTGCTCCTGATATATATCCAAATTGTGTTGTAACGTGGTGGTTCCTAGTGCTTTGCAGACTGATAAAAGCAGAAAGGGAAAGTGGAGCACCAAATGCTTGGTTGTATGTTAAATTTATCTGACTTATGGAAAGCTAGACTAGAACTTTAATGTCTAGGATGTGAAGCGTGGAACTCAGTCTGTCCGTACACACATGCGACTCTTACACTACTGACCTGGCAATAGACAAGTTTGCTCTGGAGAAATGAGTAGGTTTTAAGCGAGGTCTTCATTCAACTCACTGCACTGAGGCTATGGGGCAAACACAGTAAAGGGATAAAACTCGTAGGGATTTTTCTGGTGCTCTGCAGTCTTTTAGAGGGAAAAATTACGCTGGTTTCAGAAGCCACTGCTGTGCTCTGGAGCATCAGCCCATCTTCCTTTCACCAGAAACGCTGCCAATTAGAAACACATCAGCAGGGTCAGTTCCTACATTCACTTCATCCTTCAGCTTCTACATATGTATTTCTCTGAATTGTCTTCAAATGAAGAACAATCCTGAACATGATCCGAGAACAGCGACCAATCGCTCCATAAAGTCAGGGAAGCAAGCCTGGCAAGGCAGCCAGATTTGGATATTCCAACTTCCCATCAGAAAAGCAGCTACACAGCTTTAGAGGACAAGACAGAACACAATTCCCGTGACTTCTTTCTACAAATTGCGAGTGATTTAACAGTTTTTTGCTCATACCTAAAGCAGATCGCTGCCTTCCGGGCCCTCCGGCTTCAAACCTGTTGTTTGGTTAAACAAGATTTTACCTTGCAAGCTGCTCAGTCCCGCTAACATCAAATCTTGACTGATGCAATGCAGATTGAAAGCAGTTTCCAGCTTCGTATTAGTAAGATGAGTTTGATGAGTAAAATGTTAGTTTTGGTTAATGACTAGAATTATGTATCTCACAGAGGCAGACAAGTGAGCAGCATCTCCTCTTTGCATTTCCTCCTTATGACACCTCATACAGATTATTCTTGAAGTTAAAAAACACTAAATAAAGTTAGAAAACAATATATTATCTTTAATTAAAAGTTGGCATTTGGTGCGTTTTCTATGAAGCATGAACATACCAAGATATCCAAGACAACAAGGTTAGTTAGAATACATGATCTGCATTTCATTTGCATCTGAGCATACACCATAAATCTTTCCTTTTTTCTTAAAAAAAAAAAAAAGCATATTTTACAATAGTATTTTAGCAGAACAAAAGATTTTCAGTGTAAGGAAGCCCATCCTTTATATTCCCTGAAACGGCAACCAAAAGCAGACAGTTAAATCCTAACATGGAGTACAAAAATCAAAGTTTTTTCCTATGCCAGAGAAAGGGGAAAACCAATGACAAATTACAGGATCTCACTCCCAAAACACCTATGTCCGTTGCAAGGTTAACGCTGACAGTTCACGCACACAAATGCGATAAATGCTGGTTTATTCCCCTCACCGTCCCGACAAAACCTTCTCTCCTGCAGTTTTAGGCATTCACTTGGCAACATTTTTAGAAGCAGCACAAAACAAAGTGCAAATCACACTGAAATAGATGCCTTCCTGTGAACAAGAAACGAGAAGGGCTCCGTCTGGGTTGCAGTTCTGTATAAAAACTAAAGTTAAAATACTGCAAAAGCCCATGGTGGCTAGAAACAACTCTCAGAACTGAACTTTCTAATTAATTGAGAAGGTGGTCAACTTTGTTTAACATTAATTTGGTGCTTGTTGCAGGTAGAGTTGTTATTAGACTTTTTTTAAGCATTTAAATGAATAGAACTGTACTTCTGCAAAGTACAGTTAAACAAGGTTTTACGAGTTACTCTAGTATCGCTTTGGTAAGTTTTACATTTCTCCTTTTTAATATCTAGCCTTTTCAGCAGTACTTCGATACTCAAGCTAGCTACTTTCTCTATGCAATTTTCTTCACTGCAGGTTTCATCTTCTGTATTTGAAATTCAGTGTTTTAGCCTTCTGAGTATGAACGACATTAATTAATTCTAAGTGCTTCCCAAAAGAGCCTTCTGAATACTTCAAGGATTCCCGGAAGGTAGATTTTTTAGTCTCCGGATAGATACGGTAATATGAACAAGCTCTTTTTTTTTCTCATATATTAAAGGTAATCTCCTATATTGTAAGAAAAGGGTTAAATAATCATTGTATTAAAAAACAATGTTCCAGAACATGAATTGTTTGTAAGACTACCAAGATTTTTCCAGATTCTGACATTACAGGGGAATCACTTTTTTGCTTATAATTATTTTAAAAAGCAATTAATAAAATTATTAATACAAGTCTTTGACAAAAATCAGATCCATACTTAACAAGTAATTTATTTTCTAGCTGTTTCAAGTCTCAGTGAAAACTAAGTTAAATTATTCTCCAACTGCTTGATTTACAGTTATTTTAACCAGTATTAAACATTTATCTTAAAATCATGATTCTGTGCTAAACTGACCCTGTTTTCAGAATAGTTTGAAGCAACAACCCAGTTTGCAGAATTTTAAGTGACTTTTGCTGATTTGCAGTTTCCAGTCATTTTTGTTTTAGCGGAGGATTTGATCTTTAGCTTCATCAGATGCCTTGTAAAAATATTTTCAAGGCTTTTTTTTTTTTAAGGAAAGAGGTAAAACAGATAAGCTGTTCTGTAAAACTATTCTGCCAGAAAAAGACAAAATGAAGATATAAAAATGGAAATGAGCAGGAACCAGTTTTAAGCATATGTCTTTATGAATGCGGCTTAATCACACACTTCATTTTCCAAACACAAAAAGTCTCTTGGAAATGTGTTAATTAAAATTAAGTGCCACGGACAAGCAGCTTTAGAGGGACGGCAGTCCTTTCCAAATTAGCATAACACTAGCGACAGCCATGGAAATTGGTTTAATAACCTTAAATAGTTACACCCCAACCCTAACGCAAATGGCCATGGACAGCTCCAGCCCCTGGGGCTGCGACTGTACCAGTTTACGTGGTTGTTCTGACATCGGGTGGGTACTCCGAGCTGAACACAAATCACTGAACGCACCTCAATTATGATTATATAATGATTAGTGAAGCATACAAGGCACCAAAGCATTAAACGTAATAAAGCAGAAAACCCAAGCAGATCAACACCACAACAAAACCTTAGCCAGTGTGGGAATCACTTGGTAACTTGCAGCAATGCAGCCTGTTCTTGGCGAGAGATTATTAGTTTAGAGATGATATTGAAGCAGCCCAAATCCCACACAAGTCTAGAGGTAAGTTGTAGATACAACAGAAAACCAAGCAAAAGGGAAAAGCAGCTTTTAAGTGATTTCCTTCCCTGCATGTTTTACATGGGTGTCCTTGGAGCTAAGCATACGATGACCCCTTAAAACACAGCTTCAGCTTTGAGGGCAAAGCCCCCAAACACACCAAGTCAACCTCCACCTGCGTAACCAAACACTGGGTTTAAGCAACATTTTCTGTGTGCTCAAAATCCATGAGACAGACGGGAGAAAAAGCCAAATCCTGCTGATAAGGAGTTAGATGTCCAGAGCTTCTTCATTTACCTAACTTTACCACACTGATGCTCTGCAAAGAACTGCTGTGCTGTCTTCTCTTTTAGACCTCACTCCAGCAGCAGTTTTGCTTAGGCTGCCAGCTGGATTAGACACAGGTAGGACAGAGAGATTGGGTATTCATTTCTTTTATTTGTTATGAATACATATAAATATGTAAAATGACCTTTTGTTTTGTTTATCATGAGAGATGGCTTTGGAAAAAATCATCTGAAAACTCAACCAAGCCAAGAAGCAGGCAAGAACGCAGGCAGCAGAATACAATCAAAGCTTCTCTCAGTCCACCAGTGGGTTCTTACTTTGTTTTAAAAGAAAGAGCAAGTAAATGCATCTTATTTTGAAGCACTTGAAGTTTTCTCAGTACCCTCTGCTCCTCCATCCCGTGAGCTGGCCCACTGACATTTCCAGTCGGAATTTGCAGGTACAGGCAAATTCCCACTGGCTGCACAGGAACCCCCTGCTCTGGATGTGTTTCTGAAACTCTCCATAGCTCTGGGGATTTTTTTTTTCCCCCTTCCTTTCTTTTTAAAATAAACAATTTTACCCAGGTGGATCATCCTAAAGAAATGTCTCCGAGGTTTCTTTTCCAGGTCCCTCTCTCTCTCCTTTTCTACAGTTCTGTTGCCAAACTGACAACTTTGTGCGCGACAGCTCGTGGTCCATTAACAGGCTGGGAAGGAAATAACTCTACAGAAACTTACACAGAGGGGAGGAGGATAAATTAAATGCATTTAAAAGTGTTTGAGTTCAAATAAATATTTCCAAACAGAGGAGGGAAAGGGGAGAAGGGGATGGCTGGAAGTTTAAGGAAGTCAAGAAAGAAAACCCAGACTTAACTGACAGTAGGAAGCCGGGGCTGATGGCAGTGGGAAGAAAAGCACGCAGAAAACAGACAGACAAACAGAGAAAAGAAAAAAAGCCCCCGGAGGGGAAGTGGCCGGGAGTCAAGGCTTGTCGCTGCAGTGTTTGCAGAGCGCCGAGGCGGCTCCGGTGAAGGCAGTGCATTTCTCGGGGCAGGCGGGCACGGCGGAGCTGCCGAACGGGTACACGGTCGCCTGGGCGAAGGGGTTGAGCGTGGCGGGCAGCGGGGCGCTCAGCGCCTGGCCCTGGTTCAGGTAGGCCACGAGGCGCCGCATCTCCTCGAGGGCCTGCGCCTGCATGAGGATGTAGTTCTTGGCCAGGAGCAGCGTGGCGATTTTGGAGAGTTTCCGCACCGAGGGGCTGTGCGCGTAGGGGATGACGGAGCGCAGCCCGTCCAGGGCGTCGTTGAGGTCGTGCATCCGCCGCCGCTCCCGCGCGTTGATGCTGAGGCGCAGCGAGCGCTGCTCCTTGGCCTTCTTGCCCAGGCCGCCCGCCTTCAGCTTGCCCTCGCGCTCGGGCAAGCCCGCGCCGCCCTTCGCGGCGCCCTCGAAGGCGTCCTCGTCGTCGCCGCTCTGCTCCCCGCTGCTCTCCGCCGCCTTGCCCAGCGGACCCACGGCGAAGTCGGCCCCGCCGCCCGCCGCGTAGCTCCCCCGCGGGCCCTCGCCGCCGCGCAC
>VZSV01000029.1:6036937-6065519 GCA_013398735.1 Nothocercus julius
GACAGTTTGGGCACGTGTGACAATTCCCGTGAAACTCTCCAGGGACAACAGGAGAGACCCTGTCCCAGGGAATCCCAGAGGAAAAAAGGCGCTGCAGGAAGCAGGGGTGGGAAGGAGTTGTGCGCTCTCATGGTTTGTATTTGCAGGCTGGGCAGGCAGCAGAGTAGAAACTCAGAGCACCGCAACTAACATCAGCCTGTGCCGCACTGCACCTAGGCAAGAACGTTCCCTCGGCGTCGGCAAAGTCGCAGCTGGAAGCTGGAAGGGGAGAGAAAGCGCCACGTCTTTCTAGGATAGCATTTGAGCAGACTCAGCTCTTGGAAGGTGATACCGGGGCTGGAAGTCTCCCCTTCTAACAGGAAAAAACGACGGTTGAGCCCACCCTGTGCTAGACCCAAAGCAAATTAAGCATTGATTAGGGATGGAAATATATCATGGAGAGCTTTCCAGTCTTACTCTCAAGCAAAACCAGAGAAGGAACCTGACTTGGAATCAGCAACCACTAACTCCTCTGTGTTGCAAGGGTAGGCAAAGTTGTACAATGTCTTCACAGCTGTGGGTATGGCTTGCTGATCAAGTCATTTTGATTTAGGTAAGGACGACAGAGGAGGTACCTGATATGTAGAGAGATTTCCAAGGCAAAGGCCCCATCAATTTCTATTTCCTTCAAAGACTCACTTTGTTCCTTTATTCCACTTACTGGAAAAAGAAATTTGATCTTTGGTGACTCCATCCGATTCTGCAGGGACACTTTGTCCTTCTCATTTGTGGGTACCAGTAAATGAGTGCGAAGCTCAGAAAGGAGACAAATCTCCTTTCCTTAACCGTTTTGATAGCACAGTGGCCTGCGGCATGTGAGAAATCATTGCTGTGAAGGTATCCTTGCCAAGACTCAGAGAAATCTCATGGAGAAGCCCAAGCTGCGACTGCCAATCATGGGAGCTGCATACAGAAGGGCAAACAAGGTGATTTGCACTGCATTCGGCTTCGATATGCTAGAAAGGGTCAAATCTTTACATTAGAATAGAGGGTCCAAGTCTCAGCTTTTGTTTTAGGAGCCTGAGACCATTCTGTGTTCTGGAGTTTCACTATAAAGAGGAGGTTTCATGCAGACGTGATACACGCCTTCAAGAAAGGACAGGACACCCTGTGTGCGGTGAGGCGCAGATGCGAGCAGGTGGGCATTGCCTAGGGACATACACAACCAGTTGATGAAGATGCACCTGGTAGGCTGTTTGCGGTGGTAAACAGTAACTTGGCTGTTAAAGTGACACGCAGCTTTCCCCGGAACATAGTTCTGTACAACGAGTATTTAGCTTGTCCTTTCCCCATCACCTCTCTTCATGCTGTGTGCTAATACGAAATGATGAGCTTGTCTCCCTTCCTCTTCCACACCAGGGCCATGAGTGCTGAGATCCGCAGTGACACATGCACAGTCACACCGAGTGACGGAGCTCCTGCCACCGCGGAGCGACGCTGCCCTGAACGCTTCAAGGGTTGTGTTCCTACAGTTCAGGTTAGTGGAGCACTGCTCCTGCCTCTCTTCTTTCGCTGTGCTTATCTGGCTTATTAGACCATGAAAACTGTTTACTGGTTTTATTCACTTGATTGTTTTATGGTAACTGGACCACTTAGAGTACTGATGGGGCAAATCACTGTATACATTCATAGTGACTTTCAAACACAGGTGACCAGAGTGAGACTTCTGCTTGCTTCTGGAGGCAGTCCCACATTGGTAGTGGTAATAGACAAACACAGGGACGTACTAGAGAATGATCTCTGTCATAAATCTTTCTCATGGAAAATGATGAGCAGGGATTTGTAAAAACAGGATTGACCTGTGCTAGAAATGATTTTTCTTCTGTTTTACATCTTCAAAACTTGGAATGAATATTTAATAGTTGACAGCAGACTATTATACCTGCAGTTATACCAGGTATTATAGCTTAAGTTCCTCAAGGCCAGACCTTTATTAAGAATGAAAGAGTCACAACCGTTTTATAAATAATAGGTAGTAGCAATGGTTTGATTATTGAATTCCCCATGTCTGCCTCCATAAATAAAAGGGAATTCTATTACCTTGACAGGGCCCCGTGCCTCTATGGAAGTCCCATGCTGACACCTAGCGACCACCTTCTTCAGAGCCTAGAAATCAGCTGGGCATCATCCTCCTCTCCTCAGAAGATCAAGGTAGAGGTAATGCAAAGTCGTTAATGTTCAGAGAGGACCTGAAAGGGTAATGAGCACAGAAAGATCCATGAGTTTTTATGGGTCTTGGTTTGTAATCCTGCATCCTCTCTTTTGGACTCCTGCCCTCTAAATATGACCCTGTTCCTGGTGGCATCTGTCACTGAACCAGGCCCGACAATCTTTAGAATTGTTCCTTTTATTTGGACAAACAGATGGAAAGTGGAAAGTAAAGTGGCATTCAAGCAGTGTGTGAGTGGATCATTTCCTGTGGAGTCCAAATGGTGCTAGGACAAAAGGAGCAACCAGTCAGCAAGCTCAGCTGGAACTGCCTTGTCTCTTCCCTCAGGTGTGTTAATAGTGAACCTGCAAGAACGTGCAGGTAGAAAAAGCATAAGCAAAGGCAATGCTGTACTGGTTCTGATTATTTGGAAATAAGTTAATCTGAGGCAATTTCTTCATGGTAAAGGTTTATTTCAGAGCACAGGCCTTTTAGACTTTGCTGTTTGTGTCAGATATTCCTACTTTCTCCTGTTCAGTAGGTGGCAGCAAGAAGATGGCTGTAAGAATCTGAAGGACTTTTTATTACAGTAAGCAGAGAGTTTACAGGTCTCTGCTCTGTTTTCCTGTTTGAATGGGTCTCTCTTGAGCAGTCCACCCCTCTCCCCCCAGATCCTCAACAAAAAAAAACCCACCAACAACCCACAGCAAGTCTGTCAAGAGTGCTGGCACAGATGCCTGAAACATCTCTCTTTCAGACGGTAGAGGACAGACTCTGTAGAACTCCAGGATTTGCTGCATGTTTCAGCACAGAAGGTGGGATTATCTGGTTTGCAGTTCCCTCTACTGGCAAATCCTCTACTTGCATCAGCCAAGCTCAGAGGCAAGTGGGTAAATCAGACAGAGCTTCAGCTGCCTGGTGTGGCCATTGCGCTCTTACAAGGGCAAAACTGAATCTGCTTCACTTTCCCAGGGCATCTAAACCCAGCTTGAGTTTGCAGCGAGGGTCCTGTATGGACAGACCTCATCCAATCCATGCTTCTCCCCAAGTCCCATTCTGCTTTCCCTGTTCATCTGTCCCAGCTTGCTCAGACTGCTGGCACTTGGATTACATTTTTTTATGCCCGGCAGCCACAGAGGGAGCCACCTTCGCTCCCTGCTCAAGAGTAATACCAAGGGCCTGTTGCCTTATTTGCAATTTTCAGTGATGTTAAGGGAGGTGCATGGGACTCTACTACCAAATACTAACACGATGGCTTCTCCTATTGCATATGACCATGTGCCTGCTCCCTTTCTGCAAAACTAACCCATGCTTTAGAAAAGTCATGTTTGAGAGGTCTGGATGTGCCCAATGACCTTTAAAAAAAAAAAGCAGAGTTGGAGAAATGTGCCAGTCTGAGGCAGGACTTGTGCTCAGGACATCCTGACAGTGCTTGCAGGACATGTTACTGTTTACAGTGCTGAGTATGGAGCTGGCGACAGGCTTTTGTTCAGAATATTTTTGGAGTAGGGATTTGTGTTCAGAATAAGATCTGGATTTCTCTCTCAAATACAAATGCTATGTCCCCTTTCCTGCTTTTCACAGGAAGGAAGTTTCCACTTGTCTAGTTTCTTTCAGTCCCATCCAGCAACCTGAATATCCCAACCTAACAATTGTGGGAAAAATTGGCTGTTCTAATAAGACAGGGGAGCAGTCGAAAATGGATTAAGTAGGGATTGAATGTGTCTTGTGAGAGCCTGGCTATTGATTTCTAACCCTCCCATTCTGACGTTATTGCAGAAATGATTTTCTTCTGCACTGTGCAGAGATTAAATATTAATAAATAGAAAATGAAAAAAAAAAAAAAAAAAAAGGGAGAAAGAAAGACCAGGTCCCAAGGCATCCCACTGCACAATTAAAAAGCAAATGAAGGACTTCTAGAATGAAAAACTGTTTCCTCAGTTTTTCTTGAGCCCAGAGTAGAATCATAAGAGGTTTTGGTGAGATCGTTTATAATATTTCTATTTAGTGGTTTGTAGCAGAGCTCTGCATGTTTGAGCAACATTCTGTTGTGGTAAGTTCAGTATAAGCATAAAACAACAAAGATGGAGGTTTACTTGGATCCCATTTACCAGTGACCCATTTACTCACTGATGATGAAATAAGGGGGAAGATGCAGCTCTCCTCTGGCTTCACGTATGCGGCATCTTGCAGTCAGACTCAGTTCCATTAGGTGTCTATTTATTATTTAACATGGGGCGATGGAGAGACAAGGCCTGACCAAGATGATTTTTATGTCCTAGACATTTCACTTCTCACAAACATTGCACAAGCTGCTACTTCCCGTGAAGTCTGTGGCTCCCAAATGAAACCTCCATCCTTGGTTCTCTGAAGCAGACAAGGAGCTGACAGGCAACATTTTCATGCAGATGAAGGCTCCGACTGTGCACAGACCTTCCAAGAAAATCTGCTCCCCACTTTGAGTTCCCCTAGGAGAACAGGGTTTCTCATTCTGCCCCATCTCTCTCTCCACTTCAGGGGAGTTGGGCGCTAATAGAATGAAGAAAGGGCATGATGCAAGTCTCCCATCTAATTCCCATAAGACCAGTATTCTCTCTGCAGTGTGATATACATGGAAAACACAGATGAAGATTTGAAAAAAGTTAATATAGAAGATCATTCTCTTTTAGGAAGTGGTTAATGGGACAAGGGGGCTTGCTAGGGTCTTATCCAAAGGCTGTAGAGGTTTATGTGTATTCCCCTTGGCCTTGGCTGGTTGTGGCAATGCCAGCATCAGTTCTTTGTGACCTTTATACTCAGCGGTTTGAAGCCAATGCATTGACTTTGGATGGAGTCCTCAAGTTACTCACCCCATGGTCCCATGCCCTATTCTTTGTTTCCTCCAGAAAACAACCCCAGGCGGGACTTTAAAGACAAATGAACAAGCCTCTGGAGAATGAAACCTACAGCTTGCATAGTCCTTGCTTGGGTGTCAGAAGTGCTGACCACCTTCAGCTGACAGAGTAGGGGGAAAAGAGTTGTTGTTCTGGCTTTAAGGAAAAATAGTAGATAAATCATGGGAAACACATGGACAAATGGTAGCCTGGCCCTGTGCTTCAGATGCTGGTATAGGGCTGAGCAGATGGAGCTCCAGTCTTAACTCTTTTACAGATTCCCTCTGTGCCTGAGGTGACCCAGATGCTTGAAATCAGTGGGAGTCGGGAAAGACTTGTGAGACACAGACTTTTAAAATGCTAGAGCTTCTGTGCCTTAGCAAAGGACAGCCCATCCGCAGAGCTGGAGGATCTAGTCATGTTTACTCTTAGTTTCTGAAAATAAAACACCTAACTTGGAGAGTAGTCCAAGAATGCTTCTACAGACAGTTATCCAGAATCAGCTGATGGCTGGTTAGCCTGTAAACCGGGGTAAACGAATTCCTTGCTGTTGCATCTCATACTCTCAGCAACTTTCCATGCTTCAGCATGCTTCAGCATGCTTCAGCAGCTCATCTTCAAACTAGCAGCGTTTGCAGTCCTGGGGCCTGAGTGGGTCACACACAACTGATTGGAAAGCACTCTGTTGCTGTGGCTAGTGCTAGATTCCCATACAGGTTCTCCAGTGCTGCCTGGCAAGATAGTACAGCAGTAAAAATAAAGTGAAAAATGCCCTTTCTGGGTGTATATTAAAAGTGTGTGTGCAGATTATGCATCACATCACACTTAAGTTTAGATATGGCATTATCTGGCAGACACTAGGCAATATTTAGTGACGATGCCAGCTATATATAATAGAATTACGAAGGGTGTGAGAAAACAGCACTTCTTCCCATCTGGGAAGCATTCCCATCCCCTAAGGGAAGCAAATGCTTTGCTCTAACACTGTTCCCCGAGAGTTAGAACTTTAGCAAATAAGGGACTTTATTAAGTTGTTAATAAGATTTCATTTTCTCACTAATACTACAGTGCTACATTATTAATTTAAAACTGTATTTAGCCTGACATGCTAAAGTGCTAGGCTTCATTATTAATGCATAAACTCATGCCTCTGTTGTTTAATTAAACACTATGATTATGAAGTTCTGATGTGGTTTAATGAGAGCAGGCTGGAGTGGCGGTACATTCCTGTGCTCAGATCTCCCCCATTCCCCTCCTCCCCACTACTTTATCCTTTCATTTCCCTTTAAAAGCACAAATGCAGTTTTTCTGCTGAATAAACACCATGTGACGAATGATGTTGATCTTTCCAAGGTGACACAGAATTACATTTTTATTTTCCTAGGCTTAGATTCTTTCTGACCATAGATTTCCATCCTTCATTTTTTAATAGCTATAAAGATAACTGTTTCTATTCCCCAAAATACCATGTAATTGTGACTCCCCAAAAAGTCAACAGGAGTTTGTGACTGATTTCAAGGGGACAGAATTTCACCCAAAGAAGAGAAGGACCTGAAGAAGAAACCTGGAGCATTGTTGCACATGTCTGTTTAAACATAGTTCAAAATATTTGTTTTCTTGGGAATGGAGCTTGATCAAGGGGAAGAAGATGAGTCAGTAACAGAGCACTGAATTTTTTTTTCAGGGAAAGACAAAGGTTATCTGCAGGGTGGCACAGATGTATTTGAGCTTTCCAGGCAGAACTGTGTGCTGAACAGAGTTTTGGAATTGCCACTCTGTTGTACTATATCACCTAAGAATTACATGGACCTAGACCAGGATAATAAACCCTGTGGACATGTCCTGCCTCAGTGTCCCCACTAGCATCTTTTGAAGTCATTCATGACTGTTTCATGCAGCTCGCTGTATTCTCCTTGGACTCTCTGCAAAACCACGACTTTCTGAATATTTCTGAATGAGTTCTTGCTCCATATTCTCTTCTTTTTCCCTCAAAGATCCGGCTTCATCATCTTATCCCTCCCTGCTCCTGGTAGTGGTTCCTTCTGAACAGCAGCTCACCCAGTTTGGTTTGCAGAGCCTCTTACTTTATTGACTAGGAGTAAAATTAAACATACACTTATGTACTTTCCAGCTTAATAAGGGATTTAAGCAGATCAGCCCTCTGTGCCTTTGTTTCTTTCCACGCTTCTTGCCTGCCTTGTCTGTTCAAACAGGAAGTCCTTGGTTTTGGAGCCTGCCATCTCCCCAGATTTGAGGTCCTTTCACTCTTTTGAAGTCCAAAGTGTTTTTTAGACTTGTTTGGAACCAGAATTTTACCCCAAGACAAGGCAGATCGTGGTCTGTCTAGAGGGGCAAGGGAGAAAACAAGTTGCATGACTGCAGTCATCCATCTGGCCATTCCTTGTGAGATGGGCAAACTCCCTGTGTGCCATCGAGGTGAGTTCAAAGCTGACAACTGTCACTTTGCACTGCAGAGCCCAAGCAATATTTCTAAATGAAATGGGCATTTGTTTCAAACACGTCTTTAATTCTCCTCCTTGCATCTCTCTAAGAAGAAAATTGCTCATTCCAATCAATCTTTATTCTCATTCTTACACTAGAAGTGAGTGTACAGATCTATTCTCTACACATACAGATACAACCGAAATATTACCAGGCTTAATTTCCTATAGTTGATTTTTTAAAAAAATGTGTGCAGCCAAGTAACCTTCCTCTAACAGAGAGATGACCTTTTTTTTTTTTTTTTTTTTTTTGCGTTTATATGGTGCTTGTTGCTAGGATTTAGATCTTTTCTGAAAGCTGTTATTTCTCTTAAGTACAGGAGAAAGTGCATTTTCACCTCCATTTGGGTAAACTGTCATTTTCTACTGTTCACTGCTTTTCTCACCATGGAATAATAATTTGAGGTTCAGTGGATTTTTTGAGAGAAATGCATTCCAAGAGTGTTGTGGGGCCTGGGAAGTCCTCTCCATTTGCTACTAGAGGAGGAAAGGAAGGGGAGGGAGAAGGTTTCTGAAATATTCAAGGCTTCTGAGGGCTGCAGTTGCTCAGCTTCCGCCATCAAATCGTATTCAATTTAGGAGGGTCATGCAGGTATTTTATAATCGTACACAAAAAGCAGCTGGTAGGTAGCTGAAAAGATATATATGTATGCATAATAATCTATTTTTTGGTGGTAGCACTAGCATCCATGGGAAGCCACTTTAAGTAGATTTAAGAGGATTCTGTCCAACCGTGATACTGATGAATAACAGAAGTAATCTAATATTACTCCTTGTATACCTGATTTGAAGTGTTATTACAAGTCATGCTATTAATATATGATGCAGTAGGAAGTTAACTACTTAGATGCAGTAGGCTGTAATAGAGTGAGAGGGAAACTTTGTAGGTACATGTATGCAGATCACTTCATGATACATAGAAATGACCCTATTACTCCTTGAATGTTTTCTTGGATTATTAATTTCTATACGTAGTGAGGAATTAGAAGAAACTGGAAAAGCACCTTCACTACTGTCAGTTCTCTTTTCTCTGCAAAAGATCATTGGTCAAATTCTCCAATTCCTCAGATATTTCAAAATCTTTTTTCGCACTTGTGTTTTGGATGGCTTGTTTTGAAAATCATTTACTAATGTGATTTGGAGGTCATTTGAAATTCTCAATACTTAGTAAATGTGTGAGTTGATAAGTGATTTAAGTAATTTAGTCATTCATATTTAAGGAGGGAAGTTTGCTGATGACAGTTCAAAATTTTATCTTGTTTTGATTAGATAGGAAATAGGCCTTGTCAAATGGGTCCATTCAAGTCAACTTGTGGATTTCAGAAAATTTCCAAGCAAAGTTCACTTGCTAAAATAGTAGAAAAAAAGAAATAGTGAAAAAAAAGAACTAAAAAATCCACTAAGCATTAATCTATGCAAATCCATTTAAACATTTAAACAAACATCCCAGGACACTTTTTTAAGTATTCACATGGAAGTAGTGCTGCATTTGCACAAAACTTTTCATGTTACCTGCACTTACTGATTCAGATTTGCTGCCATGATGTGCTGATATTCTGGTTCCCATGAAGATGCTGAGAAAAAAGCCGTTCAGATTGGAAATTAATATTTCAGATGCTGGATTTTCTGTGTCATGGAACTTCTCTTTTCTAACCAGCACTAAGTCTTACCTGTCAAATTGCACAGGCTGTAACGACAGAGAAGAAGAGAGAAGACATCATGACAAGAAGACATTTCAGTTTGCACTTCAGTAACCACCATGTGTTGCTTTATACCAGCAAATCTTGGCCTTGCCAGACGCAGGGGGCTGTGACATTATCCATATCTTCATTCTTCTGTGTCTGAATCAGGGATCTGGTTCTGCCATTCTGTGCCACATAACATCTTTTCTGCATTCCTGATTCGCTGTTTCTCCTTGTTTAGCCTTGACCTCCAATGTGTTCCCTCCAAAAGACTCAGCATGTCTAGTGCAAGTTCATTTCTCTGTACCTGACCTAAAATCTGGAACAGCTTCCCTGCATTCTTTCACTACACTAACCCATTACCTTCAAATCTCACCTGCAAACATTATACCTTTCCCTGTGCAATTTTTTCTTCTTGGCAATTCAACTACTTAACTCTCTTGAATGCGGATATGTTCCCATAGTTGCATGAATAGTGTTATAGAAAATAAAACCTTGTGGCTGGCATCTGCATCTATGAGGAATTCTGTTTTTTTTCTATTAAAAAAAAGGGTAATTTAAACATTGAAGTAGAAGAAAAAGAAGCAATGTTGACAGATGCAGATCTTCCAGTAGTAGAAGAAAAACAACAGAGCGTGAGGACCTTGCTTACTGAGGAAAGAGACTCGAAAACTTCAGGTATGTGCAGCTGCAGTTGTCTCCAAAGAAAAAGATGCAAGCTGAAAATGTTTCTTGAGCATATTCAAACTTTACTTGGTCAAAACTACTACTCAAACACTTTCGTAAGTTGGATATGCGCTTTGCCAGTCTCCTAGTATTTTAGGTGGAGAGTGGTGCATTAAGCATTATCAGTCCTGTAAGATAATTGAATGGAACGTATTTCTGGGGAATGGCACAAAATTACACTGCTCAGTGCTAAATGTGTTGGATGCTGTGATTTCCAAAAGGTCAGCCAGGCCAGCCAAGTTAACAGGAATAGTCCCTCTTTCCATCCTCTCTCTCTGTCTCACACACACTTAGAAAAGATAGAGCAATTGACAGTTTCATTGCAACTGAAACAACTAAAATTAATCAAGTCCAAATCCCTCCTGTCCAAAAGACCATGAATTCAGCTGGATCAGAAGCCCTTGGTTAAGCAGCCCCTGAAAGTCTATCAGAAGTTTATTAATATGGTAATTTATCTGGGTAAGCGCATAAAGATGCTAATTGAAATGTTTTTTTATGCATTATTTTTTAAAGGAGGAAAGGTTGGGGATTTTCTGGGAAGGAAAGTTGAATTGCTGCTTATGTTTCATCATGTCATAATGTTATAATTTCATCATTTGACTATGCTTCATTTTAATTTTTTTTTTTAAGTGCAAAGAACAAAGAACTTGATACTCCAAAGATTTGGGGCTTGTGCTGCGTCTGGTTCTGGTCTTGATGCATGGAGATAGATTGAATTAATCAAACTTCTTCACACAGCTATTTAATCGGGTTTACAATTAGCTGAGGGCTGCAGGTCTCCCGGGCCTATCAGCTTTGCAAGCAGAAGCTGTAATACAGCAGCTCTGCAGCCGCACACTGGGAGTGCCTTACAGACCAGATTGTCATAATGTGGCATGAAATTAAAGCGTGATGTTACTTGACAACAGAATTTCAATTTCTCCCTCCCCCTCTTTCTTCTCTTTAACAAAGTCTCTACCTAGAGATAGGCCTCCCTGTCTAGTTGCACCCACCTGCTCTGAGCTACACAGCTGCCTTCAAAAGAGTTTCTGATACTATTAAACCAATCTGTGTTCCATTACAGTCATTCTGATATTCCTCCCTGTCTGCTTTCAGTGGCAGATTATTTTGCTGTGAGGAGCTAATAAGCATAGAGCTCTTAACTTGTTTCAATTCTTACTCAAATGCATTGATTTCTTCTCTGCCTCTCTTCTCAGAACACAGAGGATTTTCACTGGTGTCTGGTCTCCCCAGTCCTGCATGCAGAGTTATGTCAGGCCTCCTCAGCTGCCCTGCTGTCATTTACACTGGTAAAAACAACTTGCATTCAGATAAACAGGCACCTAAGAGTGAAGAATCGGGGTAGATTTTTCCTACCATTAGCCTTCATTTCTTGAGAAGCAGCTGGAGTGCAAATTAGAAAATGGGGTTCACTTTTACCTCCCACCAACAAGTCTTAGGGACTTATTAGCAGCAGAAATTAATTATCTGGGTGATGATGAATAGATTTAGCTGTTTTAGAAACCCTGTCATGGGATGAAATGAGATAAAAAAACATAGCGATCCCAGAAGATCTGGGAGGAAAGAGGTGAGGGTCAGATGCAGTTGATAATGGGGGATGTTATTTCTTCTTTGAACTAACCTGGAATCTGATCCAATTCAAGTGACACCGTAGAACCAATGGAAGAGTTCCCTGCAATTACAAAGGAAAAGATTCAACATAATTTCCTGGTGGTGAGATTGCCTGCGGAGTAAGCTCCAAGCTACCACATTTGAAGCCGTTAGAGTTACCCTGGGAAGAGAAAAGGTAAATTGAGCCTGAGAAGCCTGGCACAGGGATGTGAATGGGGATCCATCTCTGGTCCTGCTGAAGGGAATGGATGAGGATCCTGTAGAAGAAGATCCCACAGGATCAGGCTCTTCATGGTATGGGTTGCTGTCTGTGGGCCACAGTCACTGATTTCTCATGATTTCACTAGATCTGGGAAGTGATTGGTTCCATTTGCAGTTTAGACCTTGAGTTTTGTAGGGACAGGTTCTGCCTGTTATGTCTGTGCTTCTTTGCACATCTCAATTATGAAAGGTGTTTGAATTCTTTCTCTTTCAATATTAGATACTGAATGAAAAAACAAACCATGACCACAAAGTAGCACCCATAAATGGAGTGCAGGGGTGAGGTTCATGCAAAACAGACCAAATCATGTCTCCTGCATTAATTTTAACTGTATCTGCTATCTGCAATGGCATAGAGATACAATTCTGAGTTATTCAGACATATTCAATCAGAGCAGCTTCCATTTAGTTATCAAACATAGCAACAAAATGAACATAGCTTGTAACAGAAAATCTGTAAACTACTATCCTCTATTGCTCTCCTCTTTTTTTCTCTCCTTCTTGCATAGTGCTGAGCATCTCCCAAGAATTAAATGATTATTCAGAAGATGGATTCTGCTCCCATTGAAGGTGAGTATTTCCCCCCTGCTGAAATCCACAAAAGCACAATCAGGTGCAAGATCAAGGTGGTTTTAAGTATTTGCATTTTATACACGTTGGCCTGCAAACAACTGTAGTTTGTCTGGCTGATAGGAACCATTTGTGGGCTTAGGGGGTAAAGGAAAAAATCAGAGAACTTTAAAAAGCTGAATTTAAAAAAAGATCATTTTGAAAAAAATCAAGCTTAATGAAATGAGATGAAATAATTTCCTCAATTTGCCTGGACATTTTAAATTGAAAACAGAGTGTAACCTCTGCTTGCAAATTACTGTAAACATTTCAATCACTCTCTAATTCATGGTAAAAGACAAGGAAAGCTGGAGTATGGAATAGTAATAAATGATCATTACTGGGAAGTCTGACTCTTTATTTTCCGCTGTTTTTGCTGGGCCAGGGTCTCTCGGATTTTGCAGAAAAAAATGGTTTTATATACATATATACACATACATATAAAATACATGAATATTTATGAAGAGTTTGCTAGTGGCAGACCAGGCTGGCCCTGCAGGCCCAAAGGAATTAATGTAAATTCCAGTCAACCATGAAAACCCCCCAGAATTGAACTGTATTTCAGCATGGTGGATAAAGCACATCAAAGAGCAGAATTTCTATAAGATAATTACACACAATGCAACTCTAATCACAGAAAGACTGTGGATATTGCTGATAAAGCGTAATAAATCTTTTATGACTATGCCTTGTTCTGCTGAATCAGCTTTCTGTTTCTATTGCAGTAAACTCCAGATTCTTGCTCTTACTTATATATTTACAATTTTTAAAACCATATCAACTAATGATTTACTACAGCTTCCATGAAAGGTTTGGGTTTATTTAGTTTTTTACCTTGTTGAAGTGCAGTTAGATCAAAAACAGGAAAAATTCATCTCTCCTGCCTGGCAGATCTGCAAAAATAAATGATCTATAAGTTGAGAACCTGCCTTTCTGTTGTATTTTAGGAAATTGGAGTAATTTCAGTTTTGACAGTTTCAACTTCTCAAAACTCAAGCTCCCTCATATCCTCTAGCATCATGAATTCCTCTCAGAGAGTCACAGAATGGCTGAGGCTGGAAGGCATTTCTGGAGATCAGCCCGTTCAACCCTCCTGCTCAGAGCAAGGTCACTTGGATCAGGTTGCCCAAGGCCACGTCCATTGGGTTTTGAATATTTCCAAGGATGAAGACTCCCCAACATCTCTGGGCAACTGTTCTAGTGCTTGGCCACTCTCACAGTTAAAAAAAATGTTTTCTTATGTTTAAAATGGATTTTTTTTTTGTGCTTCAGTTTGTGCACATTGCCTCTTGTCCTGCTGCTGGATATCACTGAGAAGAGTCTGGATCCATCTTCTTTACTGCTTCCAACCAGGTGTTTATACACAGGGCCAGGATGTGTCTGAAACTTCTCAAAACTGAACAGTGTCAAGAATGATGAAAGGAAGAACAGTATGTATGAGTTTGCATGTAGTCGCTTTTCAAGTTTTAAGAATTTAGAATATTTTCTGGGTCATATGCTCAAGCTAATAGGGAGTTCTGATTTTAGGTGTAACTGTCAACTCTTATGTAATTGCATGTCTTCAGCAGCTGAGACGTTCAGGAAAACAGCCCTGTGATAGAAATGGGAATGTTTGCAATGTCAGGGAATGATTATTTTTAAAAGGGCACCAGAGCAGGAGTAGTGTGTGCCAGGAATAAGGTCTGGTGCAGATAATGCCCCATTCCTGTAGCAGTGGCAGAACTAGAAACCTAGACTCTGGTCCCCATTTGTTTCTCAGTTGTTTTGAGGGCCTCTTAGTGCCTCGCTGTGAGTCTCACTTGTACATCTAAACATCATCTGAACACCAACAGACCATTTATGGAAAGTGTCTCCTGTTCCTTAACCAAGAAGCCACAATTTGTTTTCATGTGAGTTTTGCCCTTCATTTGTCTTTCTGGCATATGGGCAACAGAAGGTCTCATCTTCTAACAGAGTGAAAGATGGTTTAATTACAGTAAACTAACAACAATGGGACGAGTTTGCTGGGGGACAGCTGAAGCCCACTCATGTCTTCGGTGGACGTCTGCTCAGGATTTCAATGCTCTGCCACATTTGACACTGACACTTTGCTCCACCCCAGAGAAAACTGTTCCAAGACAAGTCCATCCCTTGGTGTCTCTGTGCACTGGGGACCTTTCTCACATTGACAGCCTGGTTTCTTGGCTGTTGTCTGAACTTAGCATCTCCTGTGCTAATTTTAGAACTTACAGTCTGAAATCCTCTTTGACTGTTGGCTTTAAGTCTACTGTTAAGTCTAAGTTTGAACACGAGCTGATATATCTTTTAGCAAGCAGCTAGATCTGCCACATCTGTTGTGCTCTCCTCATCCCACCTACAGGTACATGTTACTCAAGATATTCTTAAGGCTTCTCACAGTCCTTGTGAACACACTATAGCTCCAGAGCCTTATTTATATTAGCAGCATCACCCGACTTGCTACCCAATGGGAAGTACTTTTTTATGCGGTTCCCCAAAGAGACATGAAAGACCATGTCAGGACAATGGAGGGTTGCAGAGGATGTTCTTCCTTTGCATGATTTACATCGTGTCTTTGAAAGCGTGTCCCTCCTGTGACAGTCTGAAGCGAATAAACAAAGTTCCTGGGGAAATGGTATGCCGTGTTCAAACACTTTGCTGAACTTCAATGTTCTGTAGGTTGCAAGGAAATGACTACAAAAGCCTTGGAAGAGCAAAGGACGAAAGTTAGCTCAAGGCAAGGTGATATTCCCTCATTAAAATCTATTTGTGCAAAGTTAAGACGTCAAAAAAATTTCATTTGTTCCAAGAGGGTATGAAAGCCCATGTTATTAATGATCAGAAGGGATTTGGAAGTCCTGTTTGCCAAAGAGGAGGGAGTAGTGAAAGAGAGGGAAAGAAAAAAAGAAAAAAAATACTGTATTTACACATTTAATGTTATCTGGGTAGAATAATGAATGCAACTGCCTCAACAACTTTTATTTCCCCAGTATGGATCATATGAATGATTTTAAAGGAAAAAGAATCATCAAAATTCAGCTGGAGATTTTGCATGCAGTTCTTCAAGCTGTACTGCTGCCTACACAGAGAGATGCAAATGAGTTCCAGAGGCAACCTGCTATCGTTTACTGATTTTTGTAGAAGGTGAATGAGGTTGCTAAAGACCAGATTATTGATTCTTAGATTATTGAGATTTATGCTTGTGTGGATGGTGTGGGCCCAGAATCATGGTATCATGGGTAAGCTTAGAACACAGTATTTAGTGCTAACCCTTGCTCTTGCCACATTTTCATAGCTCAAAACAGCAGCACTGTAGCATCGGAGTCTTCCTTCCTCTGTAACCTGGGATTACAGAGAGGGACTGAGGCAGCATTTCTGCTCTTTAATGTTTTCCCCAGCAGTACCTCGTGTTTGGCCTCTTGTTCCTCCTGAGGCTGGGAGAGGAGACCCTCTTTTTTATCGATCTCCCATGTAGCTGCTTCACGTGAATGCTCGGCTGCTGCCTCGGGACCTGGCAAGGGGATGTCTTCCACAGGTGAGTATTTTGCTGTAGGTTGAGATGGTCATTCGTGGCTCCTGGGTTATTCTCAGGAGTCACAAAGGAAGGTCCAGTTGCAGCGTTTGAGAGGATTTAGCCTGTGTGCTACATGACACCAGGCTGCCTTCTTTGCCCGTTTACTTGTCTTTGAGGGTATAATAGGATACAGGTTACAGGTCCTCACTAGAGGTACTCTTTTTGCATATTTGCATTTTATTTGGATCTTTGAAAAGTTGGTTGGTGCCACTGGTTGTTAGGAGCAAGATCAAGTTATTAAATCATACTTTAGATTTAAGCTTCTATTGAATCCTTAATGATAACATTTACAGTCCATGAACCAAATACTCTCTAGATGCAAAACTTTTTCTGGTCATCGAAGGTTTGGCCCTTCAGATGCACAAGTGCTGACAGAATCAATATTTGCGACTATTTGAGAAGATCCCTGAGCAGAGGAGTGGGAAGGAAGCACCATATGCCTGGATGGGGTCTGTGGTGGGACCAACCTGGGGAGAGGGACAGCAAATGGGGTAGCAATATCTCACCCAAAAACAGAGTTTGGGAAGCTGAGCTCTCTGGGATCCTGTCAGAGCCAGGATCGCTCCTTGAATAATAACTGCTGAAAATGCACATAGAGCTTGCTGCATGGAGGGTTTTTTTCTTTTTTTTTTTTTTCTTTCCTGAGAAATCAGCAGAAATCTCCTATCTCTGGCTCAGCCAGCCTGTCCATCTGTTTATGGCTCCTTTTATCACCAGCAGCCATGTGAGGGATGAGCCCATTCAAAGGTACCGCTCTCTTTTTGTGCTGATAGTGGCCCCAGTTCTGCATGAGTGCAGAGAGGCGACATGGCCATGGGCTGATTGCATTTGCTAAGGTTAATCATCCAGGGGACAGGCGAGGTGAATAAGTGAACTCTATTTTATTCAGCTTGACAGAAGGAGGAGCCAAATGGAAACGATTCTTATCTCTGGTTGTGGCCGACCTAAATTAACGCTATCTCTGGCGCTGAAAGGCCCTGGAGAGCAGATGTCTGTATTTTCTGTGCTCTCCGTGGTGGGAAGACGACTGTAGCAAACCGCATGTTAGCCCGTGTGTTAACTCTGGGATAAAGCTGATCCCGGTGGCATGGGCTGGAAGCCTGCAAGATGGAGATGGAGCAAGTTAAGTCTGGTTTTGCCTGCTGGAAAAAAAGACCAATCACTAAAGCTGAATTTCAAGTGGATGGTAGGTCCTTTACTATGCCATTTACAGAAGAAGGATGAGAAGGGGCAAATTCTTTAGCAACTGTCCAGAAAAAAACCCTTTTTAGTTGCTGAACATCAGTGCTGGTTGCTCCCCTGCCAGCAGTGTAAGTCTCTGTCACCGTCGCTCCATCCGCCTTGTTTTCCTTGGGGCTGCTGCTGGGGAGCTGCCCTGCCAGACCAGGCAAGCGAGGCTGCGCACTGGGCTCTTCCCCAGCCAAGCAGCCTCGGCATCCTCGCAGCCGAGCGCCGCTGAAGCCCAGGTGTCACTGCTGGTGGCCTGGAGATGACCAGAGGCCTGGCCAGGACCGTGTCCAGCCTCCCTCGGAGGAGCTGGGTGCCCGGCGGTGGGAGCCAGGGCGCTGGCAGCACCCTGGCACCAACCCCCCAGCCTCCTGCCTGGCATCCTGCCCCTGCTTATTCACATGGAAAAGGAAAGGCTGTGCTCAGGAGAGGGTGAAAACAGAGGGATAACTGCAAAGAGAGATGATGGAGGAGGCTTCAGGAAACCTACCCGGAGAGTGGAAGAGAGATGGAGAGCGAACAAGGAAGCAAATGTGATAATTGGCAGAGGGCGGGAAGCAGAGCCACCCACGCAGTGACGGCGGCACGTCGGGAGCTCAGGCAAGAGGCACTGCAAGCACATTCCCATTTCTCTGTATCATGCTCTTCTCATTGCAAGGTCTGATCAAGGCTGACTATCTTCACCCCTTCTTGCTGTAAAGACTCCTATTAATGTTGACAGTTTAGGTGGCTGGGGGATGCAGTATTAGTACTGACAAATGCTGGTAATTTGCAAGCAATGTTTTCCCTCTAGCACCAGTGGGAAATCACCTAACCTTTGCCAATAA
Organism: Nothocercus julius; assembly: GCA_013398735.1. NCBI lineage: Eukaryota > Metazoa > Chordata > Aves > Tinamiformes > Tinamidae > Nothocercus > Nothocercus julius. The sequence continues at coordinate 6,055,014 of VZSV01000029.1, forward strand.
TTCTCAACATAACTCACAAAGCCTCATCTTCTATCATTACGAGGAGCAGCATTTCTGAAAATTATCAGCTTCTTCTTGAATCCATGCATGCTAGACCATGCAGAGGAGGGGATATTAATCAGTGTGTGAGGCCCACTCTCCTATTAAGGATTCTCTTACAAGATCTTTTTACCATATGCTCTCTGATATTAAGAGTAGTTGATTATGCTTTCAGATCTCTTTTTTTTTTTTTTTTTTCCAACCTGCCACATCACTTGGCTCTATTTTTTATCTGTTCTTATTGTATTGATTTTTTAAACCCTCATTTGCTTAAGTTGTCTATTGAGAGCACTTGTGTATGTTTATGCTTTAAAACGACACTGATTAATCAATAGCTAGTATTATTTATATAATTAATTATTATTGAATAATAAACGTAATCGGCCCAGGTCTGAGTGCTGCAATGGGGTCAGCAAGCTGAGAATCTCACCTGCCATCCAGATGCTGAAGCATAAGCATGAGGTTTTCTAAAGAGCTAAGTTTAGAGCAGCTTTCCTGGAGAATGCAAGGTGCTGTTGGCCAGTGAAGTCTTTGGTTAAGTCCTACCCTCCTTGTTCAACTGAGAATATGCAAAGAGAAAGACACAACACTGATAGAGAATATCCTGGCACCTGCGCTGAGTTGAGGAACCTCCAGAGTTCAGGTACAGCCTGATCTCTCTTTTGCTTTTATTTTGCAGAAACTGGAGCCAAACAATGCCGGTAGCAACTGCGTTTAAAGTGAAATTAAAATGTAATGAGGGTGGGAGGCAGAGACGAGCTAGCATGGACCATCTGAGCTGTTGCAATTCTAGAATTCATCAGTGCCGCTGAAAGAGAGAGCGGCTGTTGTGTTATTGATGCAGGGGGAGAGAGAGGTTATTGCATTATTGGCATACAGGAGGTGGGGAAAGATTACCATGTTAGCAGCGGTACAAGGAGCGAGATTATCCAAATGCAATAAGCCATTGTTACAGCAGTGACATTTTCCACGCCTTTCCCCCCCACCATTTCTTATCCTGTCCTTTCCACCTCCTGCCTGCATAATATTAAAGGTCAGTAATAACCAGACAGATGGTTGGGAGGGTTTATGGCGAGGGGCTGCTTTCTTTGGTCATTTTTCTGAAATGGAGATTGTGCTCAGGAAAAAAAAAAAAAAAAAGCTTTCTTTTTTGGACTGGGATTAACTCATCTGAATGCTGTAGAAGGGGAGAGAGAATTTGGGTTAGAGGATTGTCCCTTTCACTGACATCTGCGCTACTCTGTATGACAGCTCTGAGGAGCACAGCTGCATCCTAGGCCCTGGAATAACCAGGGGATAAATGCCACTGGATTTTGTCTTTATTTGATGGATAACTTTAATAAATACTTTTTTTGGAAGCAAAAGATGTGCGGGAAAGTTTCTGACAAGGATCTCTGCCGAGTGTTGATCCTCAAAGGACTCTGCTTCCTCCCGAAGAGCGTGTTTATCTCTCAGGTTCACTGCTTTGCTTTCAGATGACTTCTCTCTCCTCCACTGCTCATATTTTAGTCCCTTGCTCATATTTCAGTCTCTTGAATTACTTAGATCTGCTTGTTTGTGTTAGAACAGGCTCCCTAATACTAAACCATAATTGAATAAAACCGGTACCCGCTGCAGAGTGACTCACAGGGTAAAATATCCCCCTTAGACAGTGCATCAAGCTGTGTTCACGGAGCAGCTCTGCAGTTAGAGAAGTTCGTGTCAAGACTGCTCACGGATGGCTGGGACTTTTGGAGCTGGCTTGAAGTGATCAGCTCATATCCTCTTGGATTTAATTGGGTTACAGGGGTGACTTCTGATCCCTGGTCCCCAGGGAAAGAGCCACAAAAAATTGCGGCATCTGCAGCAATCTCATCTGTCCATGGCCGCAGTCAGAGAGAGAAGAATGGCTGCTTAATCAGATGCACCATCTGAAAATGTCACATTATTATTTATGAAGTGTTTAATAATCACACCACAATCATTGGACGCAGTGAGGTAGAAAACGAAAATGTATTTTTTCAAATAGTATATCTGAATTCTGTTATTTTGGGAGAAAAAAAATAAATGATTTCTTTTGATTTGAAGAATACAGTTTGTGTCAGTCTTGCAGCAAAGCCTCATTTCTGCTTGGATTAGGAGTAATATGCAGCTGGGACAGTATCCGTTTTTGCAGCTAGGATCATACAGATACCTCCTCTTGCTGTCCACTTGAATCTTATTTGCTGTTGTGAAACCCCACAAAGTTTGCTCATCTGTGAACATGGCAGCCTGGGAGCTGGGTTGTCCCTAAGAAGCAGCACGCTGAGAAGCTCCAATTTGGCTATTGCGATCTCCAACCTAGAAGCTGTGGGGTTAGGGCATTTTCAGCCAGGATGAAAAACCAGCCGCTGTAGAAAACAGTTCCTTAAGTGCTGAGGGCGGCTGCAGGGAAGGCTGCGTTTGGGCAGGGCTGGGTCCAGGATGGGCTGGTGCACAGAGCATTTCTGCTGCATTTACATGTTGCTTGAGAACGTGGCTGTCTCATAGGAAAGGCAAACAAGCAACTGTGCTTGCTGAGGGAGAGAAGGAAATGGATAGTCTTCCTTTTCAGCCTGAGATTCCTCCAAAAACATAAATTGGTGTAATTCATAGTTATGATACACTCGTGTCTGTGTTTGCCTCTGTATTTCACCTAGTATCTTTTTCATCTTGCTGTCATTCCCTTTGAGCCCAAGGCAGCTGTTTTCTAGGTAAGCATAAAAAAACACACCCTTCTTCCCTCTCACTCTTCTACATCGTTTCTTTGACACTATTTGTTCATTTATTGCTATCATGCTTTGTTCTCCTATTTTTAAATCGTGGCTGCGGCTCCTGGGTTGTGTGTCCGTGTGGCCGCTGTCCAGCACCGCCGGCGGGATGAAGCTGCTCAGGAATTCCTGCTCCCTCTCTCGGCTGCCTGGCTCCGGAGCCACGGAGGGAAAATAGAGCTAAATGCTGCCAGGTACGTCCGGCAGGAGCAATTTTTCCCGTTGTTTCCCCGCAGAGGTGCCACGAAGCCTTGAGCTCCTCCGTGCTTGTGCTCCCATCCCCACCGGCACCTCCGTCCCCAAGGACACGTAGCCGATGGCACAGGCAGAGAGACCCCTATGGACAGCGATTTCCTTCAGCTTCCCGTGCGTTGTCTCTGTTGATTAATGCAGTGAAATCAACAGTTTAATATGTTACTACTAAATACGTTAATTATATTATTCCTTTCTGCCATTGCAATCACTAGATTTTTATGCTTTGATGCTGAATCTAGCAAAACTTTAAATTAGAGTAATTAAATAATTAGCTGTAATATGCGACAAGCCAACAAAACGGCTGCTGTGCTTTGTTATTTTGCCATGGCCTGGCTGCTCCTGCTTGTCCTGAGGCGCGCGGCCCTCGCAGGGGAGCATCCAACCAGCGATGGCCTTTTACACCAGAACAGCCATCTCATTCAGAGCCGGTTTTGACCAGCAAAAGTCATTTGTTTCGTCCTGAGTTCCAACAGGAGCTCCCGTGTTTTCGCCATTTCCATTTCTTCATCTTCATTACATACTTCAGCTCCCCTCCTTCCTTAAGAATTATTTCTACTCTTTTCCAAGCTCCGCTGTCCCTAATGGCTTTTCCCTCCCCGTTTAACCTTACACTTCAGTGCACTTGTTTAGGCTTTTATCTTTGGTTCAGGGCTCTGGCTGTTTTCTGCATGCCTTTTTTTTTGTTAATTTATATATATTAGCGGCCTAACACGTCTCTGTGACAACTGGAAAAAAAGAAATACCCCTTTTTCTGCCTGAGGAGCTCCTGCTGGGAAAAATAGGTTGGGAGAGGTTTCAATGCGCAGCACTGGCAGCCTGCGATGTATTGAACTGGACAGCCCTGCAAGAGAAACAGATCTGTCACTGCCGGGTTGTGGAGCGTTTGGAAATCAAGTGCCAATGCAGGCGAGCGGGCAGCGTTGCCATCCCCGGCTCGGGCTCTTCCTCACTCCCCTTGGCCTCTCCATCCCTTCTCTGCTGCCGCTGGCTCCGTCCATGCAGCCCCTTGTGCCCTGCGGAGCGCAGGGAGCTCGGGGATCACTGTGGCCATTGCTGCCTTCGAGATTTTATGGCTCTTTCGGAGAATGCTGCGATTTTTAAGCTGACATATGAACAAGGTTCCTGTTAGTGAGGATGTCAATTTTTAATGGGCCCGTTGCGGTTTGTTTTTCTATCCCCCAGCTGTTTTCTTACGGGCCGGTGCCAAGAGGATCTGCTGCTCTTTTCCATTATTCAGGACCTTGGGAGCGCAGCGGGAGAGGAGAACCCAACCCCAGCCCTTCTGCAGGGCCTTGGGGCTGCAATCCAAGGCAAACCCGGAGCATCTGTGTTATCCTGCTCCCTTCCATGGCAATCGGGCAACACGTGGCCATCCCACGTCTCAGGTTAAGACCCTCGGCAGGTTGGTCCCTCCTGCTCGCAGCCGCCTGTTTCCAGCAGCTCTTCCGACCGCTGGGAGCAGCAACGAGATCTGCAGAGCAAGAGGAGAAGTGACAAGAAATTCCTGTAAATACAACGCTAACCACAGCAACGTGCAAACCCCTCTGGAGCAATCCAGGTGACTTTCACCCTCGCTGATAGATTTTGTTTTTGCCGGCTTCTTTTTCCGGACAGTTTTTACATCTCTGGGCTGCTCCTTACCTTTCTGTGCATACGTGGCCTTGGCTACATCCCCCAAACACAAATCGGATCCGGGTTAAATCCTTCCAAACCAGCAGCACCTTGGAGCCCGGGATCACCTCGCAATGCCCACACTATGGATATAGCTCCGGGTACCTTCTCACCCTGTGTATGTCCTTGGCACCACCAGCACGAAGATGCCACTTGCTGCTAATCCCAACAGGAGCTGACCCTGGGAAAACTCATTCTCACACTGGCTTAATTTCTCATTTTAATCTGAAGAAGGAGAGGTAGGGAGTAACCCTGCAATATAAAGATAGGCATTTAGCAGAACACGAAGGCGAGAGAGCCATGGCTGAGCTTGCAACGACTTTTTCCCCAAAAGGAGCACTTTTTCAAAATACACACATTCCAACACAGATTTTTAGCAAATTAGAAATGCAAAAAATACTGTAGGAATAACGAATTTGCTTCTAACCCCTTAGGTATCTGATAGGCCTGGGCTGCGCACGGCAGGAGCTGGATCTTTCTGCAGGGGGAGGCCTGTGAAGGTGGAGATCTGCCGAGATCGCCCCAGCCTGGCTGCCTTTGGGGGTGTTTTGCACTAGCCCGGCCTTCCTGCCTGCTCTAGAGCAGCCTGTGCGCAAAGCGGCGCGAGCTGGTGTCCGTCACCCCGGCGCTACCCGCACGGACCATGCAATTCAGCGCCAGCAGGAGGCTTCCAAACAGCCCTGCCCAGCGCGGAAAGGAAAATATCCGCTATATTCACACAAAACCTGCAAGACTGACCAGATCTGGGCACCGTCTCTCTTTGGCAGAGAACTGAGGGCAGGTGGGAATCCACCCCTTCCTGCTCGAGGATTTTGTAGTTCTCCTTCCTCGGCGCTGCAGCATCGGCGCAGCTCTCGTTGATGCTCCGATGTCCAGGCCCGTGCATCGCATGGGTTGAAGTGCAAAACCCACCTCTGCCTTTATGACCAAGCCTTTGCACTATATAAATATATATATATATTACTGTTACACCAATCCAGTTTTGCTTAGAGCCCTATAAACGGCTGCATCCATCCAAGGGCAGCATTGTGGGATGGGGCTGTGGCTCCGACCCCTGCGGGGACAGAGGCTTTCGGGGCGTTGTGGGAAGGCGCCACATGTTGCTGGCCACATAGAAATAAGAGTGTCCTAATTAGGGCTGGGATGCTGCCAGATGGATCCATGCGTCAGGCAAAGGACGCACCGTGCTGTGCTGAGAACTGGCCCTCTTGCAAGCGCATTCAGTAATGCATGGGAGCCAGGAGGGAGAGCAAACGCACGGCAACCTCCCGGAGAGGCTCCAAAGAGCCCAGCGGAAACTCAAGGAAGTTCCTCATCCCCCCAGAATCTGTTTTGGGTCAAAAGTCCATTAATCTCACTCTTGCGTTTCCCTCCAGCTCCAAAGCCTCTGCTGTTTCAGTGTGGGACCCTGAAGATGCTGCCCGTTATATTAATGCTCCGGATTTCTCAGGCTTTGCTCAGGATCTCGGCATACTGAGTGCTGAAGAAACACACTCAGCTTTTTTGGGAGCTGCTTTTTAATTATTGCACTCAATTAGTCATTCCCCCGCCCCCGCACTTTATTTATAATTATTTTTTTTTCCCCGTGAGTCACGCAGGGGTTGCAGCCAGCAGCTTTCGGGATGACAGATGATTCACGGATATGAACCTCGCTCTAGATTCATCCTCCCAAGAACTTGGAGAAAGAGAAAGCAAAGTAATTTTTGGACTCGTGCAACCGCTCATGCTGGGGCTGTAGAGCAATAAATTACCTGCCTCTCCCTCCGGCGGCTCTGGCACCTGCGCGTTGTGATTGATGCAGGCAGAGCAGGGAATATTCAGCACAGTGGAGGGTTTCTGTGATCCAAAGGCTATCGGGGGGCACTTCATGGGATGCAATGGAGGCAGTTTAGGGAAATGTGGGCATTGCAATTTCATGAAACGTATGAAGAGCCGGCTATGAGGCAGACACCCCTCTGCTTTGAAAGGAGACTCTGAGAGAATTGCTTGTTTTTTCCTGCTCCTTTTCTCTGCCTGCAAAGGTTCTTGAGAAAATGGGAGCATTTGGGTCCTATCAGTGTAACAGCTAATAAAGCCTCACAATTTAATTCTCTTCTCACTGTCCCTTTAACATCCTCTCTCGCTGCAGAGGCCAGGGACATCACAGGGACCGGGGCTGCCAGGGTCTCTGCCCTTGGGGTGCAGCTGGGAGCGATCCAGACTCCGGCAAATCCCATTTTAGCCCAGATTTTCAGTGCGAAGATAAAGGAGAATCATGTGTCCTCATTCCTAATGCAGCCAAAGAGGTACATATATGTGTGTCTGTGAGTATTTATTTATACATATATATAAACCCTATCTCGATGAGCAGGGCAGGCTGGGTGTCTTTTCCCCACCGTGTTGGTGCTTGGCTCCCATTTTCGGCTTTTGAGGTGCTGTCGTGGGGACACAAGTCCTCTTTATAAACATGCAATTCCCCTGGTGCAGCCAGAACCCTGGCAGAGCCATTTGCACACCGGTATTTTGTATGCTGGTTCTTTGCACGCCGGTACTTTGCACACCGGTATTTTGCACGCTGGTTCTTTGCACGCCGGTACTTTGCACACCGGTATTTTGCACGCCAGTATTTTGCACACTGGTATTTTGCACGCCGGTTCTTTGCACATCGGTGCTTCGCATGCCGACAGTTTGCAGACAGAAACTCCCCCTAGGCCCAGCACCACATCGGGCAATGGATCTGTTGTGCCGAAAAGCTGCGGATTAAGAGTCTTGAATAAAAACTCCGCTATGATAGGTCATAGATGCTCCTGTCCTGCTTCCCAGAGTGTTTCCTACCCCACTTCCCACAGTGTTTCCCATGCTGCTTCCCACAGCAATTCCCATTCCACTTCCCATGGCATTTCCCATCCCGCTTCCCACAATGTTTCCCATCCCGCTTCTCACAGCTTTTCCCATGCTGCTTCCCGCAGTGTTTCCTGTATCACTTCCAGCAGCGTTTCCCATTCCACTTCCCGCGGTGCTTTAGGGGCAGCCACCCGGATCCCACACCGAGACCCCCCCCCCCTCACTTCCCATTAATTACAGCTGGATTTCCCTAGGAAAAGCCGGCGCTGCCGCCACTTGCGTCCAGCGCCTGGTGCTAAACACGTCGTTAATATTTTAAGTGTCTTTCATGAGCCAGAGTCTAATTAATTAAAGGTTTATGAAAAACAATTAGGTTTTGATGGGGATCACCTTCCCGAGCCCCGCGTGTGCCCAGGAAGAGGCGAGGGGTTACCAAGGCTCAGGATGAAATTTAGAGCTGCGGTGAACAAGAGAATACCCAAATCCCATGTGCATTGGGGAAATTAGGACATTTGGTGCCAGATTGTCTGACTAATTAGATTTCTATCAACTCCAGGGGGACTGGCTGATGCAGCATTTTAATTTAAAGCAGCAGCAGCAGCTTTTCCCCTTCTTCCCGTGTCCTTTTGCAGACTGTCCGCTCTTGCTTCCCCAGGTATCCTGTTTCGCATGGGACAAATATCCTTGTCCAGGATTTGGCTGGGTTCCCCTCCTTCCAACAGCGATTTTTCCCATCACACGTAGGCAGTTCCGTGCTGGATGCTCAGGATTTACCTGCAGGCAGGACAGACTGATAGTTCAGGCTCCTGGTTTACACTCAGCTTCGGACTTTTAAGTACCCAAAGTCAAAAAGAGCTGAATTTGGACTTAATGTATGTGGAGCCACATGCAAAATAACCCAGAACTGCCAAGTTGTCACATTCCTGCTCAGCAGGCACCAAAATTTAGTGTTAATTGCCCCCAAATTAGTTAGCATTATTGAAACGGAGTAAATGGCATTTTTAAAAATCTTTTCTTACTTGACAGTATGAGATGGCAAATATTCCTATGCCTTATTTAATGAAAAATTATGATGCTATTATTGCTTTTTTATATGATGGATATATAATTAATGGGGTCTATAGAATCATTTCTTCTCCCATTTTGCTCTACTTCTTCCAGATTATTTAAAAAAAAATAAAAAGGATAATGGAATTATATCTCATGCTTCAATGAAACTATGAAACTGAAAACTATTATTCCTCTTGATAACCAAACCCAGCAAAGTCAACCACTTCAGTGAATATTAAACACAAAAAGTACTTTTCAGATGCATTATGAACCTTCTGCTAAGTCCTTAACTCATTGCTTTGTGAAGAGAAGTTTAGCAAAGGAGGGAGCTAAAATGAAATTATGGCCTCGAAAGACTTTGAATTTCCCAGTATTCATTGATAGGAAGCAGGCCTATAACTTTACTGAAATGGTTTCACTTAACCTCATTTTCCTGTTAACATTTTGTTATGCTTTTTGGGGACAGTAATGCAGTGTTTATTTACTCCGGTCAGTGATCCCTAGATGCTAAAAACGATTTAAACCTGTTGTGTTCCAGCAAGAGGAATCCTACAAAAGGCAACAGGAGTCTTCCAGAACATTGAACATTATTTTGGCCTGAAATTTCCTCCCTCAGACATGTCAGCAATGATTTAAATATTTAAATAGATTATTTAAATATATGAGGGCTAAAGGAACCCAAGTGTCCTTTACCCACCTGGAATGAAAGGCGGCAGCGGCGCCTGCATCCCGGCTCTCCCTTCCCTTGCTATCCCGGCCCGCAGGGAGAACAAATACAGGGTTTTTTAACTATTTTTTTATGACCTGCTCTATAGGAAAGAACAGATTGCACCAACGGGACATGTCCGAAAGCAAGAAAGTTAAATAAAAGGTACAAGGTTGGATGTTTAGGAGAGATCCTGGCGCCAGGAAACCTCCGCGATCTCGGCCCTCGGACCGGCCACCTCCAGCGAGCGCCGCTCGCCTGCCTGCAAAGTGAAGGGAAATCTATTTTGTTTGTAATAAAGCTGATTATCATAGATAAATGTATCTAATTAGTCTCATTTGCTGACACACAAGCCTTTAATTGCAAGTTGAATAATTAGACATATCTGCATATGCAAATGAATAGGGTTATACTATGTCACTCTTAACGTGATTTCTCTGGAGACAAATAGCTCTGTATATTTCAGGAGAGAATATGATATATTAATTTACGTAGACAAATAACTTTATTTAGCACGAGTCGCTCTCATGTTTGTTTATACAAAGCAGTAAGTGAAGGAATCGAAGGGGTTTTTATGCAGCAGGAAGCAGCTGGGAGATGCTAATTTACGAGGGGGAATCCTGGCACTCTGCAGCCGGGAAGCGGGAGGCTCCGTCCCTATCCTGCCCAGGGCCTCCTGGCCATTGTGGCTGCATCCCCACATCCCTGTGTCCCTGTGTCCCAGCATCTCTGAATCTGTGCGTGCCCATGTCCCTGCATCCCAGCATCCCTTCATCCGTGTCCCCAAAACTCTGCATCCTCTCATCCCTGTGTCTCTGCATCACCGTGTCCCTATATCCCTGTCTCTCCACATCCCTGAATCTCCGTGTATCCATACCCCTGCATCCCTGCATCTCTTCATCCGTGTGTCCCTGCATCCCCGCATCCCTACATACATACGTATCCCTGTATCGTTTCCATGTGTCTCTGCATCCCAGCATCCCTATATCTCTGTAGCCCCATGACCCTGAATTGCTGTATCCCTGTGTCTCTGCATCCCTGCATCTCTGTATTCCCACATCCCTGTATTCCTGTATCCCTGCATCCCTGTATCCCTGCATCCTTGTATTTCCACATGATGGTATTCCTCTATCCCTGCATCCCTGCACCACTGTATCCCCGCATCCCAGTTTCCTCGCATCCCCATATCCCTGT
>VZSV01000029.1:6065726-6176738 GCA_013398735.1 Nothocercus julius
GCGGGAAGGGCGAGTTGAGTTTGGGGGAAGGAAGGGCGAGTTTGGGTGCAATAGGGATGAGTTTGGGTGCAATAGGGATGAGTTTGGGGGACGGAAGGGCTCCAGAGGGACACCGGGTTGCATGCGGCTGTTCCGGGTCTTCCACCATTGCGTGCCAAATCCCAGCAGGTTTGGCTCCAGGACCGCTCCAGGACCAAATGCTGTGCAAAAATCCAAATCGCAGTGGAATTGGAATCCATTGCTCCCAAATCCATTGGAGCAGCAGGGCCCGGTGCACCAAGAAGCCGGCCCTGCTGGAGGCTGAAAATGCGGCTGTGTGGATCATCCCGGCCCTGCTCCCGTGCACGGCCGGGCCCTTCCGGCAGGGCTGCCCGTGGCGGCCACTGCGTCGCCAGGCAAAAAAAGGGTTATTTTACAAAACATTTGGCAAAAAGCAGCCAAGCCACACGCTTGGCGTAATGCAAAGCGACCGTGGGCTTTTCTTGCTGCGCTGTGTTTCTCTTCGTGGGCAGCAGCCGCTCGCTGCGCTGCAGGGCTGCTCAGCGGGCGGCTGCAGCGGTGCAGCGCGGGTGCGATGCGGCGGCGGCTGCAGCATCCGGCACAGCCGAGGAGCGAAGCCGCTTCGGGGGCATCTCCTTTCCAGGAGGACTCTCCCAAAACGACATTTCCCCCTCAGTTTTATGGCTGAGCCCCTCGCGCAGATGCAGGCGCTGGTGGCAACGTCACCCACGTTGGCCTTTTTTTTTGTCATTATTTTTTCCTGCTGTTTAGGGGTTTCGGCAGCCTGGGTTTCCCGAGGCTGACAGCACACCCCATATGCTATTTATCTTGTCAGAACTCTCTCCCTCTGCCCTCAGCTCCCATTTTGTTCTCATTAATAGCGATTATGAAAAATGGGGCTAAATACTTACTTTCATATGATTTATCCAAATGTTGAACTGCGTAATTGGAGGAGCTAAGACATTATCCCTTCAGATTCTGTCAAGACTCTATTTCTGCATTTGATTTAATTTTTAAACCCATGACCCATAACAGTACATATATTTATTGCCTTTATGGTGGCTTGGCTGAACAATATATCCATCAGTCAGGAAGGGGAAGCTGCGTGGAATCTATAAGAATTTAAATAATCGTGGGTTTTTTTTGCAAACACTTGTCCTTAGTGTGCAGTTATTAACACAAGGCCCCCAGACACGGCACAACCACAAGCCGGCTGGAAGGGATGCCCTTATAATGAAGATATTTAATAACTGGCATCAGCTGCTATTAAATGCCGGCATTGCCCAGATCTAGGGATGCAGCGGGATTGCAGTGGGGTTTGCATGGAGCATGGAGCAAATTGGGGTTTGCACCGTGGCGCTGGTGCTGGAGGGACCCCCTTAACCCGGCATTCACATCCCGCTTCCTCTGTGGAAATGGCTCCGGATGCAAAATGCACCGGTGCACGTGCGTGTGTCAGCACCACCATCCTGCTTCCCAAACCAGCGCAGGGTTCACTAATAAAACAAGTAATCAAGCTGCTAATATTGACAAGCCCCATTTTGGGGAAAAAAAAAAAAAAAGATAATAGAGCAACCATCAGGGAGTGCAGTTAATGTATAAAACAATTACTGTAGTCAGATGCTTAAATAAGAGGCAGCAGTAACAAACGCGGCGCTGTGCGGGGGAGCAGTTCGCCGTGCACAGGGCGGCTTGTTTGCAACGCTGCGATTCAGTGTGGAAGTCCGGCCACTGAAGTGTCATCTGGTTATCAAAAATATGATCTATTTATCTGTGAATTTCCTGCATCAGCCGTTTCCCCTTGGCCCGGAGCAATCCGATGCACGTGGGCAACTGCACCGGGGTCTCCTCTCTGCACTCGCTGCTGGAAGCGACAGGATTATTTGGGGCACAGTCACTGGGTTCTGTTTTAAGCAGAAATGCAGTCCAAAAGGCAAAGTTAGGAGGGCTTCTGCTCAAGCAGACGTCTGAAACAAAGGATCCCTGTTGCCATTTTTGATAGGGATCCGACCGCGGCTGCCTCATTTCACAGTCGGCCATAAGAGCCGGGACCGGCGCTTCCCTCCTCGCAAGATTGCTGGTGAACAACAAGAATATTGACTATTTTTTTTTAAGCTCATAAAACCACAATGATCTTCCCACTCTGCTTTTGGAGGGCTTTGCCCAGCTTTAATTGCTCCCGAGCTCTCCATGCTCTGGCCTTAGCCCTTAAATCCCCAACCTGCCCTCCACCGGCTGGAAAAGGCCGGGAGTTTTCCCTGTCTTTTTAATCCTCATTCCTCTGCTTTGGGGCTTCCTCCATTGCTCTGGACCTCAAATAAATAAATAAAAAAGCCCACACGCCGCGATGAGCTCCTTATTCTATCACTTGGCTGCTTCATGGTCAGACAGTCAAGCGTCGGCACCAATTATACAAGTTCCTATTGACGCGTTCGGAAAAGGGGTTTAAAAACGAGATGGAAAAGGGATCGCTCTGGGCTGGGTCCGCTCGGGATGCTCATCCATAGGAGCTGCCTTGCAAACAGTTGTCACAGCGATTCCCGCGTTCGGCCCTGACGCGACATCTCCGCAGCAAATGTCACGGGGATTTTTCAAATGAGCAAACCGCAGTCATTAATTATGGTAATAATCCTGACTCTTAAGATAGCTGTACGAAAACGGCTGGAACTTCCGCATTTTAAAGGGGCCGGTGGAAAAGCTGTTGCCTTTGTCAAACGTAATGAAGAAAAAGGAAAAACAAAGGGAAAAAAACCCCTCTGTTTCTGGGGAAAAAGCCAATCAAGCCAGTAAATAAGAAACCTCAATATGTATATCGCTGTTTTAACCAACGTGCTATATATTGATTTTCCCTGCAATTATGGTGGTATGTTAAGCAATTAAGCGTGGTATGTATTTGCGTTGGTGCTCTGCTGCGCCGCTCCAGTGTATATTAAACCTCCTCTCTGCTGGTGGTGTCTCTTTAGGAAAACGCGCCTGATTTCCCCTCCGAGGGAGAGGTCAATAGGCCAGAACTTACGATTTTGAACTCGGAGCCAGACCTAATTTATGGATCATTTCTGATTCTCTGTGTTTGGCTGTTTCGGGGACAGAGCTGCAGCAGCCGCTTGGAAAAGCAGCAGCGCCAGCGCGGAGATCAGGGCTTCACAGACAAGGCGCATATGGAATTTAGCAAGCTGAGTGCAATGCTATGCTTAATTCAGATCTGCTTGTCTATAAATTATGTATAGTTCTTCAGGAAAAAATAAAAAGATTGTATTCCCTAATACAGATCTAGATTATCTCACTAACGCAAGGAAAACAGGGTTAAGAGAAAGAGTCAGGTCTCATGTAGCAGAAATTAGTTTTCATTTGCTATCTACAAGAATACATTTCGTCCTCAAATTTGGTCTATCAGGCTAATATTGACAAATTAGGAATTTTCCCCCATTCTGGCAACTCGAGCGATATTCGCTGTGGCCAAACGGGTAAGATTTCGCATTGCAAAATGTGAACGCTGAGGAAAACCCTGCTGCTCCGTGGCAAAGCGCAGCTCGCCGTGCCCGGCGCCGTGTCGCAGCTCGGGCCGGGAAAGGGCTCCGGGAAAGGCTGCGTCCGGAGCGCGCCGCGTGCACCCGCTCGCCTAGGGCAGCTCCTGGGAGCCATGCCCTGGTGCTTTCCCTTGCAAACCCATCTGCTCGAGCCCAGCCGAGCATCGCCTGGGCCTCTAGAGGCAGCAGGGAGAAAAAGGCAACACAAAATCCTTCCCTGGAAAGAAGTGGTGCTGGGGGGAAGAGTTTAACCCCTTCCAAGCCAGGAAGATGGTTTTTTTTGCAGCGCAAACATGGTTCAGCCAGGGCCCTGTTTGTCACCCTGAGGCTTTCCCAGCAGCTCATGGGCACGTTGCAAACGCCGGGCATGTTGCAAACGCCGGGCACGTTGCAAACACTGTGCAGCAAATAAATGGCAATGCTGGAAGCTGCCCGGCTTCCCGCCGTGCTGCTGGAGCGGCCCCACACGTGCGACGAGTCTGTGGGTGCTCGTGCCGCCGGCCGCGGGCTCTGCCCCTCTGCAGCGCTGCAGCACGGGCCGGACAGGAACCCGATGCCTTTGGTGTGGATTTATAGCTGCTAGTGATCCTGAGCTCACCCTTGGCCATCACCGCGTCTCGATGCAACTTTGGGGATTAATAAACGGGAAAAGCCAGGACCTTAATTGTCAGGAATATAGCCGATGCGCCCAGCCCCCAAACCACCGGCCATAAACCATGCGGAAATGCGCCGCTCCTAAGGAAAAAACGGCTGCCTGGTCCCTGGGGCTACCGGCCCCAAGGCAGCGCACAAGGAGTTAAAACCAACCCCCTCCTGCGTTTTATGTCACTGCTCCCCCCGCGCTGCCTGTGCGCGGCCAAGCCGAGTTCTTTTTTAGCTCTACCCTTTTGAAAACTGCTGGTTACAGATAAATTAAAATGCCAGAACTGAAATTGCCCACGTTAGCCCCGAAGGGAGCCTGCGCTGTCATCTTTCATTAGATGCTGATAGACCAAAAGCCCAAGGCAAAGTGAAAGCTGGTTCCCAAGAAAGGGCTGGGAGCCAGGAGCTGCAGCGCTGCGCCGGAATCCTGCATCTCTGTCCTTTTAAGTTTAAGCTGAGCAATGCTTTCCTGGACATGTCTGTTTTCATACTGCAAATTTCGGTCTTGAAATCAACGGCAAATATGAGCAGAGTATTCCACAGAGCCCTAAATTGTCAAGACAAGCCAATGCATTTTCGTCGAGCAATCTGATGGTTTTGTCTGGTGTCAGCCCTTGCATCCTGCAGGACGGATGATGTGTTTGGATGGTTTAATAAAGGGCTGTTTAGAAATGTGTCTGTTATTTTTATTGTTTTTTTTTTCCTTTTTTTTTTAAGAGCCAAATAATCTTCCAGCAACAAACATGGGATTTTCCCCATAGTTTTCCTATCACTTTGAAAGAGCGCCTGTCACCTTGCAGGTCTTGTGCAGCGCTCCACAGAGTGAAGAGCAAAAAAAGAGAAAAAAAAGGGCTAAAATGATGCCTGTTCCAGGAGCCTAATAAACCACAGAGGCCAACAGAGGAAGAGGAGGGCAAGGCTGGGCAGCCGTTGTCCACAGCCTGGCCACCGCTATCCCTTTGTGCCGGCCTTGGAAAATGAGTTGGCTCTTGGATATTGGCTCCTTGGTCACCTCTTCCTCAAACCCCTAAAATGCTGCTGATGAAGCCAGAGCAGAATCGGGAGACTGGTGACAATTTTAATCATTGCTTGGATGGCCCCTGGGGGCTCAAGAGTGGGTGCCTGGCCACAGTCCTTTCAGACATGCCCAAGTTGAGGGGCTAGAGAAGCCAGGGCGGTTGGTTTTGCTCATCTGTCACTCCAGGCAGTGAAATAACTCACTCCATTTCCATGCACTTGCTTTTATTCTGTTCTATTCTACTCTATTTTACACGGTGATATGAAGGGGAAAGGACCCATCTTGGAAACGTCTCACTTTCCTGGCATGAGCAAGGCTCTAATGCTTGGCCTCTTCCACCTTTAGGCTCTTAATCTTCGTGGGTTTTTCCAGGCGTTCCAGAATTAACTTTGGGTCTGTGTATAGAGCACAAAGCAAATAAGCCCCCCATGCAGTCCGGTGCGCTCTGCTCCCCTGCCTGGCACCTGCTGCTCACTGAGTCCATGAAACCATAATGCAAAGCAAAGAAGACTGAAAAATATATTGTGCCCAAAGTTATTGGGCAAAGCCATGGGGAATTTGTTTTCCTTACACGGCAGCTCCCGAGGAGGCAATAACGATGAGCTGCACTTAGCAAGAGCAAACACTGGCGATATCTCTATGTCAGCTCAGCAGCACCGGGACAAAAAGGCCCCAGCATCTCCTGGCTTTGGTCCTGGGCAATTTCTGCTGTATCTGAGCAGTTGGCTAGGACGTGTTATGGTGGGGGGAGCTGAGAGGTCTCAGCAAGCACAAACACTCCTGCAATTCAACATCAGCTTGGCATTTTTACCCTATATTTTCTTACACTGCATCCCAAAAACGGCCTTGATATAGGTTACGGGCACCCCCAGCAGCAAAGCTGGGCAAAGCCAAGGACTCTGCCATGGAGCAACTGCCCACCCTGCACGGCGTGAGGGCTGGCAGGTGCCCGACGGGACCATGTCCTGGACCTCCAACCCGCTGGCACGAGCCCAAAGGGCTCAAGAAATCCCCGATGCCTCCCAGAAGCCAGAGGAAGGAGCCAGTGAAGAGCCGCCCGCAGCCAGCGACGCTTTGCATGGGTATCATGCCGTTTAATTAGCAAATGATTAATTTGTTAATGATTTCCCTGGCATGGGAAGCACTCCCGAGCAGCTTTTTTTTTGCAACCATGCAAAAGTGGAGCATCGAGGAGGTTCAGCTGCACCTTGCTGGGGCCTTGCAGGATTTCTCTGCAGGTAAGATAAAGCCCGGAGAGACCCAAGGGGCTCCTGGACATTAATGTGCACCCGGTTGCTGGGAAGCTGCATCTGAAGCTAAAAGACACAAGTGTTTTCTCAAAGCTGGACAAGAGCAAAGCACTGAATGTCAGCTCTGCTAGGGCCCTGTGCTGCACCACCTGCAGAAGATGTGTTTGCACTGCAGACTCTCACACAAAATGTGCCATCCCACTGTATAAACACTCACGTATCCCAAATTCTGTTCTATTCACAGTTTCAGCAAATAAGATTATCACTGAAAGGAGAAAGAACCAGAAATGAATTGCAGCCTTGCTTAAAAAAAAAGGAAAAAAAAAGAGAAAGAGACCCATTTAAGCCAATTTCTCCAATCAAGGAGAAAGACTGTTTGAAAAACAGATGAAAACAAGCCTTGTTTCTTTGCAAAGGAAAGAATCCGAATGCCATCCCCACGACATTTTCCATAAAGAGAGGCTGA
Organism: Nothocercus julius; assembly: GCA_013398735.1. NCBI lineage: Eukaryota > Metazoa > Chordata > Aves > Tinamiformes > Tinamidae > Nothocercus > Nothocercus julius. The sequence goes on from VZSV01000029.1 coordinate 6,072,630, forward strand.
GTGGGATCACAGGGACCGCTTCCTCGGGGTGCAGCTGGAGAGCTGCTCCGCACCTGCGGTTTCTCCGTTGCCGCATGCTCCGGCTCTCCCACCCTGTGTCTTCCCGCATTCCTCCGCTTCCCAAAGGGCTCCTTTGCCCGAGAGATAGAGGAAAACCAGCCTAGTTTCTCTGCAAACTTCTGGGAAGGTTTCCCCTTATCCTGACCCTGCTCCAAAGCTCCCTGGACCGAGGTGGATCTGCACCCGGCTCGGGGAGCATCCCAGGCTTTCAGCAGCTCCGTGGCAGCAGCATTTCAGCTCATGCCTCTCCTCGCCTGTGGGTCCTGACATTTTAATTCTTCTGAGAAGATTACTTGCCTTCCCTTATCTCAATCCTTTCCCATCACGTCTTTCCCTACTCTTCCTGCAGTTTTTTTCCCCAGCCCTGGCAGCCCAGTCCTGCAACCACCCCGGGGAGATGCTGCAGCCACATGGCCCTCCCAAAGTGCTGTTTTCAGGCTCTGTTTTTGGAGTTTAAAAGGAGCAACCTGCTACATAGCTCCAAAGAAATCAGCATCGTGCATGAGAAAAAAGCCGACCATAACTGTGAGCGGACCTGGACACCTTGGATTTCGAGGAGCTTTCTATCCTGTAGAAAAACTTAACGTGCAACAACACACACGTACACAGAGCACTGCCTGTTGGGGACAACGTCCCCCATTCGGCTCCCTGCAAACGGCAGCTGAGTTTGGCTAAAAATAATGAGGGTTGGAAAAGAGAATAAAATACATTTTGGGTAACTTTTATCTGCTCCTTGGCTTTGGAGCCTCTTGCCGCTTGGCTCTGGGACCACTTCAATCCCATTTCAAGTTCTTCTCTGTACCCTGGAGGGCCAGACATTTACTCGAAGAAATCGAATCAAACCCGAGGTTGCCAGAAACCCTGCAAAATGCTGATGATTTTCCAAAAAAAAAAAAAAAAAAAAAAAAAGGCATCTTCCCTGCAAACGGAAGCCGGGCCAGCCTCACAATAAAAACCGCAAGCTGCCAGTGCAGCCCTCCTAGGGAGGCCTCCTTGCTGATTAGCGCCGCTGCCTCATTAACATGCAAACTGTAATCTCATTTGCTCCAGCATCGCTTTGATGTTAATTCCAGCGTTTTGGTGCAGTGTGGGCCTGCACTCTGCGTTTCCAGGCTGGCAGCCCCCTCTCCCGCAGCGCGCTCCGTTTCTGCCCCGTGAGCTCGCCCAGCCACGGGGCTTGGCTCGCCCACACCCTCCTCATGCTGATGCTCCAGCAACCTTTTCTGCATTTTTTTATCCTCAAAAAAAGCAGGCAGCTCCTCCCCCAGCCCCACGGCTCCTAGGCAGGTGGCACAAAGGTCACAAAGATGGTCCAGCTTGGGGAAACAGGGGTGAAATCTCGGTGTCTCCCACCAGGCAAGCGAGCTGCCTGCGAGTGAGCAGCACGCGGTGCTGGGTGTTTCAGCACGGGTATCATATGGTGCTATAAAAAGAGCGGTGTTTTACACATCATCCTGCACGCTTATCCCTGCAAGCAGAGCGAGGAGAGGCTCAAGTGCAGACCTGGCGCGCGGGGGCTGCGATGCCCAAGCCAGGACGCTGCAGCTCGGGATTGCAGCCCCTCACTCACTCCACGACTCCCATCCCGCTCTCCGCCGGGATTCCCAGCTGGAGCAGCCGCCCCGCGGCGGCTGCCATCTGCCTGCAGTCCCAGAGGAAGGCGCAGGAGATGCCCGGGGCGCCGGGCGCTGCAGACGGATGGGCCGGCGCGCTCAGGTCCAAGCACTGCAGAGCCTGGCACCCACGGGCCACCCCACGGGGACACCGAGAGCTCCCCGGGGCCCAAGCCTGGGCGTGGGCAACCAGCACAAGGAAAAGGCTATCGCAGAGGTCCCAGGAAATCCCATTTATTCTAATGGGAAAATAAATGAGACGGGGCGTCTCTTTGGAGCAGCACGGGCAAGGACATCAGGCAGATGTCCAGCTAGACAGGGGAAGAAAGTTTAATGCATTTCATTACGTGTATCTGAGTTATCACGAGAGCCACATGTGTGACGGGGGCAGGCTGGGGCTGCAGGGGCCGTAAATAGATTCTATTCAGAGCAAGATGGGGACTTAACCTGCTCGCAGAATCAATCCTTAACACTCTTCTAACGTGTGCCTTGCGGCTACGCGCGCTGTCGAGGGCTCAGGACTACCTCGGTGCGAAGGCATCCCCGAAACGCCGGGCTGCTCTATTGTCTGGGAGATCAATGACTTCTTTAATAATTAGCATCTTACTTACTCATAATTTCTACACTCAATTTGAATCTTAATTAGAGCTGGAGAGGGGGATTTAGAAGCCGTGACGTAGCAGAACGCCGGGGGTTTTTCCTCTCTGCTCAGAAGAGGCGATGCTCCCCTGGGATCCTCGCCTGCCGGAGACGGACACCGGGACGCACCAGCTTGGCTTTACAGCGACTGGCCAATACAAATTACAACGACCGGTCATACAAACTGTTTTCTTGCTCCCTTAAGGGAGCTGAAGCCTTGCTTGCTGCTCAGCATGGAGGCTGCCCTGGAAGCAGCGGTTTCGGTGACAAGATGTTGTCACCTCAACCACGCTGTCCCCTGCCATGGCTGCACCCAGCCACCCATTTCTGCAGAGAGGACCTCACAGGGTGGCAAAGTGTTTGGGTTGATGGAAAACCAGCCCCGGTGACCACGCTGTCGCCTCCGGTGTCCCTGCTCGGCTGTTGCTCACACAGCGAGCGCATAGTCCCTTACCGGAGAGCACAAACTCCCCAAAGCTTGGAGAGCCCATGGCCAAGTCACCGGCACCCGTGTCCCAACCCATGCCCAAGCACTCGAAGGGCGGCCCCTCTTTGCATGGGGACAGGCGCTAGGAGCATTTGAAGGCCACCGCTTTAATTAAGCCGCTGCAGGCCGAACGCTTGCGCGGGCTCGCGCGCACAAAGAGCTCGCGGGCGCTCGCCTGCCATTGTGGACCGGCTCTTGCTCTCTGTTTGTACAATAACCTATTGAACCTCTCCCGACTGTAATTCAATACAGAATAGATCCTTGCAGGAGGCTTTTTTTGGCAGGGAGCACTGAAGGCCTTGAATCAATTTCACTTTTCCAGCGTGGCTGTTTAATGTATTGATACCAGCTGGAAAAAAAAAAATGAAAAGGAATCAATGTTACTTTTATTTGTCCTGAGCCGAAGCCTTTTGGGACTGTTCTTTGTGACACCGATACCACGCGGCGCGTGGCTTTTGTCCCACCTTCGTGAGGAAAAGCAAAGACTGCTAACGCGAAACAAGCTGGTTCCTTTTATTTTATTTTTTTTTCTTTTATTTTTTTTTTTTTTTTTCTGATCAGAAATGCTTTCTGTTTTTGCTGAGGTTTTGATGATTTTACAGGAAAAGCGCTGCAATCGTGCAATGCAGGCGGTGCAGCTGCTGGTTGTAGCGATACGGAGAGCATCTCCTGCAGCATCCGGGGCACACGCCGAGCATCCCAGCTTCTGGCCAGGAAAGGAACCTGGATGGGAAAGGAACCTATACTCACCCCTACATTATCCATATGCACCTGAAATGGCTAGATTCGTGTGCTGCATCACCACCTGCCTGGGGACGACTTGTCATGGCACATGGTGGCCCATGGCCCTCGTGGTGCAGGCACCTGTGGAAGGCACCAGAGAAGGAAAAATAATCCTTGGGGTGTTACCAAACCTGTGACAAACCCAGCGAGGGACAGGGAGAAGCTCAGAGTGGGAATTGCTACTGTGCCCCAGTGGACACATCCCGGCCCAGACCTAGCGGGATGCACAGAAACACATGAACACATAGGGGGCAGCTGGTGACAGCTTCCAGTTTTCCTGGGAAAAAGCCAAGGATGGATTTCCCCAGTTCTTAGGCACTATAAAGCCCATGGACTTGTGCTGCCTGAGCATTTTTCCACCAGGCTTTGACCAGGATACAGAGGAGACTCTCACCGGCGCCTGGATGTGCATCCCAAGACATCCGTGGCTCCTACCTCGGCTGGAGCGGTGGCTGGCGGATGTTACTGCAGCAAGTCCTTCCAAAGGCAACTTGGAAACAAAGTCGTTTCTTATAATTAGGTGCTGTGGCATAAATCTCCTCTTCATCTGGAGTAATTTCTGCAAGACAAAGAAGAATCCACCTGACAAGGTGCTGGTGAACCTGGCGGCACTTAGGGAAAGCCAGGAGAAACCCCAGGGCTCCAAACTCAGCTCTGGGATGTCGGAAACGGTGGCTGGACCCCCGAGTATCCCCCAACAGGCTGCATCCAAGCCTGACCCTCCGCTTCCCACTGTCCCCCCTTGCCGTCTCCCCGCCTGTAAATCAGAGCAGAATTAATTCCGGTGCCGCGTTTTATTTGATAAACGTCAAAATATGTAAATACCGGGCTCTCTTCCTCCAGTCGCTAAAACAAATGGAAAACACATTTATTAGCATAGAGATGAGTTTAATCAAATCAGCGGCGAGTACAAATTAGCCACAGGAAACGTAATGAGCTGGGAATTAATTAGCAGCATAATGGTAATAACTTTGCCTGCTGATTACCTTGCGGCCATGGCTCTCCCCCAGGGCTCCGCGCGGCTTCTCCAGCAGCTGATCCTTCCTGCCGCAGGAGCGCCCGGACCGCGGCGGCCGCAGCCGCCGCACAACAGCCTGCGGCAGAGAGGGCGAACGGGGGACAAACTGCTGCCCTGCTCGTGCTTTTCCCAGTTCCCTCTGCATCCAGGTGCTATCCGGAGCCGGGATTGGGGCATGGATGGGTTTCCGGGGTCCCCGTTGCAGCCAGGCGCTGGGATTGTCATCTCCACGCTGCTCCTGCATCCTCGGCGTGATGCTGCGAGCAGGTGATGCTGATGCTCCGAAACGTGGGAGCGTTTGGGTAGGGGCTGAGGTTGACCTGGGCTGGGGACCCCTGGGATCCAGCTGGCTGTTTTGAGGGGTGGATATCCCTGGAGAAAGGGGTGGTTGGTGCTGGGGGCCCTTTGCAAAGAGCCGCGCTGGTAAATGGACTGTTTGACACCAGCGGTGATGGAGAGCGGCCGGGCAGGGGCTGCAGGGGGGAAAGGGCCAGTTTCTCTTGGTGATTTATTTGTATTCCTTCTGCAAGGCCTCTCCTCCTAGCACCTGAGCAGGCCAAAAGAGCCTGCCTGGAGCCTCCAGCACAGGAGCTAAAAGCACTTCAGGAGCCTTAATGAATCAAGCTGTGCAACAACCCTGGGAGGAATTATTATTCCCAGTGGAGCAGGAAGGTTAAGGGGAAAACGCTCGCTTTTGGGGGTCTGCATTTGGACGCTCCAGCCCCTCTTGGCACAGCTTCCTGTGCTGCAGCTTGATTTTCAAGTGATGGAGGGGAAACATGAGTGGTTAAAAAAATAAAGTTGAAAAATAAACGAGGCCCTGCTTTTCCAGGAATGGATGCAAGCCAGGAAGGAGTCGGCACCAAGGAAGGAGTCGGCACTTTAGAAAATCTTCCTGCTCCGGAAGGGAAGGGGCAGATGCTCCCTGCGCCGGCAGTGGCTGCACTCCTGGGTTTCACTCCGAGAGGTTTCGCAGGAACATGGGTTTCTGCCTCGTTCTCCATCCTGCCATGAACTTGCACCGTAAGGAAGGAACTCAGCTCTCTCCTTGCACATAAAGAAACGCACATCCAGATCTGGTCTTTGAGGCTGAGACTCCATTCTTGTACTAAGAGATCTTAGTGAAATCCATACTTGTCTTTCGGGTGTAAAAATAAGCAGTCCAGCAGGTAAATTCCCATTTTGGCACCCTTGTGGTCAGAAGCTCTGGGTACAGCCGGCGCTTTGCTCTTCTAGCCCTTCCTGGGGTATTTACCACTGCCTTTAACTCAAGAAATGTTGGATCAATGATTCTGCTAACATTTGCCTCCACTGTTGTAATGTGACATGGTGACTGTTATCCCTGAAAAAAACAGCAAATCTCTCCAAAACCTGGAGAAAAAATCAACCCTGCTGCTCTCCCCATTGGGCTTGGTCTCATACAGGGACTGAAATACCAGCTTAAAAGCACCAAAATGCTGCAATAACGGTGGTGGGCTGGCTAATCCTGGCAGGTTTCAGCGACTTCTGTGGGAGCTTTGCTAGGAGGTAGGTGCTAGTCTGCTAAGACAGGGGAACTATTGATATCCTAAATACAGAGCGAGATGGGAAAGGGATGTTTATGTGAGTTTTTCAGCATTTTTTGCCAAAATCATCACTGTGGGGAACAGGAGGTGACCCAGCACCTCTCCAGAGGAGCCTCCATAGGAATTTTCCTAAGCTCCCATCTTGTGCGCTGGCCTCGCCAGGAGCTTGTGCTTCATCCTCAAGGCAAAAGGATTTTATCCTTCAAAGTGCCATTCCCCTTTGCTCCCTGGAGATGAATAGGTTGCTCTACGATACAGGTTACTAGCAGATTTTTGATTCATGAAGACCCGAGCCCACACTGACCGTAACAGAATCACCAGCGATGCCCAAATATGAAATGCTTTGGGGAAGGGCTCTACATCATGTTGAGGTGCCAGAGACGCAGGGAGAGCAGAATTTGAGCCAGTTTGTTCAAGGCTACCTAGGCCCACAGTAGCCCTTAGCAAAGCTACCGCTTCAAGCATAAACACCAGGCAATTTTGTTTTCATGCCATTTTCTTGCCAGTGCTTTTTCTTAAAAATCTGTATGGCTGTCATATAAAATATGCCTCGGTTTGTTCTAATTTAGATTACACATATTTGTCCTCAGTGAATGATTGATTAAGTGCTCTGATCTTGACTGCTATGTTAGCAGCAGGGTATCTGTGCAAGAAGATTGGAAATCTCATTGGACAAATTGCGGAGATGAAATCCTAGCTGTTATAGATCTGGTTTTCTTTTTCACAGCCAAGGCAGATCCTGTCTCCTCTGCAATAACAAACATGCTGCCTCGGGTATTCCAGGACAGTGCTGCTCTTGACTTTGTTTCCTTGTGGAGGGGCTTTAAGTTGTCATAATATCATGGCACCAAACTCTTAATGTCACGGATCTCGCTGTAAAGGGGGTGTATCAGAGTTCGCAGGATCACTTCTGATTTACTGATGGGACTGAAAACAAAATGTGTCTCGCTGACATCTGCGGAGTCACCCTGAAAAAAGCGGCGTATAAGCAAAAACGAGGAAAAACCATCTCTGTGCAGCTCTGCTCTGCCAAAGCATCAGGCAGAGGCTGCCCGAGCTGGAAAGGCTCCTGCAGGGCTACTTACTCTGTCCTGGACATCGCTGCACCCGGGCTGTGTGCACATACCTTGTCACTTACAGGAACTGGGGGGTATTTTATGGCTTATTTGGATAATCTCATGTTTAAGATGTTAAAAAATAAGGCAGGGTGCTTTTGGTCGTCTTTTCTTTTGTTCATTTGGAACTGCCACAACTGAAGGCATTTGAAACATCACATTAAAAATAGTATGTTATGGTTTTTTTTTCTTTAATATGACTTAATTTCTGAGGTTGCTCTGTTAATGGAGTTGTCTTTAGAATACTGTATTGCTAAGAAAGAACGGCAGCAAGCCAGACAATTTTCTAAAAAACCACAAGATTTTATTTTTTTTCTCAATTTCTCTTTCGGAAGCTTTTCTCTGACCTTCCTGGATGTGTAAAGAAAGCTTTCAAGACCATCAGAATAAATGGGTTGCTCACTGTGAAGTTTGCAGCCTTGGAAAAAGACAAAGAAAAAAAAAAAGAGACGAAAGAAAAGAAAAGCCCTATACCCGCCATGTTCTGAATGGGAATAGATGAGGTGTGAGCTCAAGAGAAAATATCCCAAAATTTTAGCCCAGTGCTGTCACAGCAGAGACGGCAGAAGCAGCGGCTTTGCACTAGAGCCTGCAAAGTTATGCAAAAAGGCAACGCTTCCCGGGGTGCCAGTGGGATACAACACCATATATCTTTCCAGGGGGTTCAATACTTTGGAAAGCAAAGAGTAAAGGTGGGTTGCAAAAATAACACAGCAAGGAAATCTATTTTGCGGGGGGGAAAAAACTCTGTTCCTGCCCGTTTTGACAGGATTAGAGCCTCATGTGTGCTGCAAGTGCACTGATTTGTGCCCACATGCGACAACCCAAGGCAGCGGTTGCCTGACCGGGAGCTGCTTCCCGAAGGAAACCGGGACCTGGGGCTGCATATGGAAGTGATGAGCTGTGCTAATGATGCTGCAGTGTCATCAGGCTCTAACGCTGCCTCCAATGGATGTCCCCACCGCGTACGTTGCTGCAGTTCAGGTGGTAATTACACTTGCAGGCAGGGTAATTACCCTGAGACTTGCACCGGGGTTGCAGCAAAGGAAATACCCACGTGCTCACCCGGTCCCATGCGTAGGACTGCTGATGTGATTTAATAGCTCGCGCCTAACGTGAGAGCAAAGAGGCATTTGTTGTACATTTATGCCATCTTAAATTAAACATGGGAGTTTTTGCATCTGAAAGAAGCAGGGGTCTGTCCGCCACCAACCTGCTTTCTCCACTCAAGCGCCTTCCCATCCACTTTGCAAGAAACGAAGGACGCCAAAGCAAAATAAATATTTATCAGCTCCTCCTGGGGTGTGATTGCTTTGACAAAACAACTCAGGCAGGTCCAGCTTGTGCTCTCCTCCGTGCCCTTGTTAAATTTCAGGCAGGGAGAAAGCAGCGCTCGGAGCTGCGGGGTCCTGGCCCCTGCGCGGCGCTCGGGTGGCGACGGATGCGCGAGCTCCGAGCTCGCGGCCGCGCGCGCGGGGACGTTTTCCAGGTCACATCTGCCCGGGCGCTTCCTCTTCTCGCTCCCAACGTTAAACACCTGGACAGCTGTAGCAGCGCATTACGCGTGGCTCTTGATGCCGCGCGCAGCCGAGGCAGGCAGGCGCCCGGAGCTCGGCAGGACGACGGAGCCATTCCCACCGGGAGTTCAGTTTGCTGCTTTTCTTTCCTTTTTTATATATATATTTATATATATAATATCTCAACATACGTGAATTTTCTTCTTGTTGTGCATTTCGGAGTCAGCCAGTGCTTTTGCAAACAGTCGTCCTCCTTCGGGGCGAGTGGCTTATTCCGGTTGGGAAAAGCAGGAGTCGTCTGCACGCTCTTTCTTTTGGCAATGTCTGGATAATCATTGCTCATAATAATGCCATCCCAGATGTTGAAACATATCCTGTATTAATTTTACCCAGAAGATAATTTCCCTTAGAAATCATGTGCAAATCCCCTGTTCTAATTTAAGAATTGATTCAGTGCACTAAATCTTAGCACTTCATCCTAGAAATATTTGTCGGTGTCTGTTAACCCCTTACAACAACAACAAAAAGCCCAAAAGGGAGATTTGCAGATTTACCTAAGCTTGTCTTTCTACCAGCTCTGTGTGAGTCTAATATACGATATCTGGAAATGAGGCTCCCCTTTGACACCTGGAGCCTACGCACATGAATCATTTCCTTCTCCTTAGTGGATCACAAATTTTAATTGATTTGTTCTTATAAAAACTGTAAGGAAATATAGGACTAAGGCCCTGGTAGTAAATAAATGGTCTCAAGGACTGGAGACCCCTCATTCCAGTGGTACCAGAAAGGAAAATTGAAGATCCTACATTTTACGGAGGGAGATTTGAAGAATAAAGGGGAGTTGAATGGCTTGTATGGATCCATATAAGAAAATATGTGGTGGAGTCGGGAACACAGGCCCCTTTTTCTGAGTCGCAGGTCCACGTTAGCAGCACCTGACCATGCTTCCCTGCCTCGGTTATCTCATACACATGCAAACATACATCTATTGGCTATGAGTGTCCCAGGCATTTGGGGCATCTTCACTTGGTTTATACGGGAACTACATCAAAATCCAGAATTGCACCCTCTTGCAAGTCATGACATTTACAGGGTATTTATAGTGTACCTTGCTGAACGTTTTGTTCATGAGGGAAAATAATCAGAAAAATAGAGAGGCCATTTCTGCTCTAAATTCCAATTCCTAGTGTAAGATCAGAGTGAAATGCAGCACACCTTTGGAGAAGCAGCATGATTCAAAGGCACGAACACCCTGTGTGTACGAGGGCACCTTTGCTTGGCCCTTCTCATCTCATTTCTAGGGGTATTTAGATCACAAAAGAATTCCAGGTATCAGGACATTTAAGCTAAAAAAAAATAAAAAACATTCAGGGAATTGGTCTGTAGGTTCTTAAAGCCACATAGCATGCAAATACACAGAAACCATTTTAGCAAGGCGATGCAGCCAACTACAAAGTGTACATGCAAAACAGGATCACAGGATACATTCAGACAGATTTCTTACATATATCTACAAATGCTCTTGATTTTTGATTCGTGTCATAAGAGGCTGAATTTCTTATGACTCAGCAGTAATAACTAGATTGCTATTTCATGCAACACATTGCCATGTTTTAAATTTCTCTGATTGCAATCCTGGCAATCCTTGCCCTTGTAGCCCTTGGGATGAGCAGCGTTGTGCATTTTCTAGGGCAGAAGCAGGCCAAGGACCTTCTCCTAAGCAGATTCATTCTGAGTCATCTTTCTTAATTATCCTTAGGTGATAATGAGTGATCAGCACTGGGACATGCCACCATATCCACTCTCTCCTTGTAAACTCTTGAGCTGTTAAGAGCAGCCTGAGCAGGACCACAGCCTCCATGGTAAAGAATAACACAACCAGAAAAGGAAAGCAAAGCAGGAAGGACCTAACAGGATGGCTAACCCCACTTTCCTTTCTCAGTGATCCACTATTAATATTAAATCCTGTCTGTCATTTTGGCTCTAAAAGGATCCTGGAGTACAAAATATGGCTTCTGCTTTAAAAATGGCATTCCCCTATGTGGAAATGTGCTTTGAGAGAGAGCGTAGTAAGTCAGTATAGGAACTGAGCAGGTTTCTTCCAAGTTGGTCGTCAGGCTGACTGCCACCCTGACATAAAACTGGGCAAATTCAAGGAAACTTTTCTCCCTTACACCAGCCGAGCCTGCTCATTGCTCCCCAAAACAGGAAAATATGGAAGGACTTGCCTGTCCCAGGCTCTCCTTTGCAGTATCTCAGCGCTGCACTGGCCTTCTGGCATCCTGTCCTTCCACGTCCATCCTGTAGATAAAGTCTATCCCATCCATCAACGAGAGGATCTGCTGTAGCGGGAAAAAACATTTAAAGCTTTTGACTCTATTTGTGAAAGAAATTCTGTTTCATGCCACATCACCCCCCTTGCTGGGCACTGCTACTTAATCTTGTGTGAGAAGTGCTGCTTCTTAGATTTCACATTTATTCTTTCTCTTTCATTTCAACAAAGCAGGCTAGAAATATATTGCTGTTTCCTTCTGATCCTCCAGTAACTCAGGCTACATTTTTGTTGCCTTGAAATTTAGCACACTGACAACTCCAGGATGGATCTGCTGGCCCAGCAAGTCGCGGTTTGTGTTTCAGTTATTATTCCTCCTGATGAATTCACCAGGGGATCTGTTCCTTGAATGCAAAGCTCTAGAGTCAGGAGAAATGGAAAAAGCATTACATGGAGCGTGACATAGTAAGAGTCCCAGAAATGAGTGCACATTGAGATATGTCCATAGGCAGTGGAATAAAGTTGTTCCTTTATCTCCATGTTACTGCTGGTATTTCCTTCTAAAACGTGGGGTTTGAGCTATAGCTGTGGTAATGGCCATGTACAGAGAAACATTGCTTCTATTTATTATATACTGAGATTGAACAAGCTAAAACCACAGTTCTATTCTTCTGATTTTGATTAGTGGGGTTTTCAGCTCCCTGTCCATGGTGTTCCTGAACTCCTGCATCTCTGAGCACTTCCGTCAATCAGAGACCAGTTTCCTATGGGGAGCTCTTTAATTCCCTTCTTTTCCTTTGGCTCTCCCTTGGTGGGTTCCTGCTCGCAGGACCACATGAAGCATCAACCTTTGCTCGGACTCTAGTGCACATCAGAAAATCCGATGGTAGGAAAAGGGAGGAAGGAAAACGAAGGTAAGAGGAAGGAGCAGCTCTGGTTTCTGGGACCTTGGGGTTGTGCATTAGAGGTGGGACCGACAGGACCGACGAGCACTCACTATGAACACGTAGCCCTCTGTTCTGCACATTATGCCCAGGAAGTGTTTCCTAATTCAGTGTTTTAAATAAGAACAGTGATCGTTTGCACAACGGAGCATTTTTCTCCATTCTCCCTTCATTTTCCATCCGCTCCTCAAGCTAAAAAGTTGCACTTAAAGACTGCTGCTGTTGGAGAACTTCCTTAAATATCAGCTAAATAAAACATGAACACTGATCCACCATGCTGACTGATGACTCCCTCTGCTGACCCTGGTTTATTTTTATGGCTTGGCTCGGGCCAGTTCCTTCAAGTCCTGAATCATCAGAACAGAGACCTTGAGGTATTCCAGCCAAATCAATCCCGGGCCCATTGACATATTGCTTTACCTAACCAACCGTGCAACTCCACTTTTCCCTGATAATTTCTCAATTAATTGCTTTTCAGCTCTCATTCGTTACAAGGTCAGGCTGTGACTGGGCTTGTACATTCCCATCTCTGATAAACTCTCCTGGTCCCCTAATCAGCCACGACTGGGATTTTAGTTCCATTAACTTATTCATCATCTAGACATTTTCATCTGGAGGAGCTTGACTTTTGATTGTATCAGTGGTATCTTCAATTATTTAAGAGGACTTGAAAATTCCCTCCTTGCTTGAAAAAGAAAGTGCATTTGGAGCACCAAAAATTGGTTGCATTGGATTGCCGAGTTTTGGGGGTTGCACGTGTGAGCCCGTGTTAAATGGATCACGCGTGGCGAGAGCATACGAGGCTGCTGCTGCTGAACATGTGTGCACGGGGCTGGCTATATTAAGATGTCAACTCTAGGGGGATGACAGTATGCTGATCACTTGTGGCTTACTAATGCTAAATCACGCCTGAGATTCTGTTCCGTGATGTCAAACATTGATTCAGTTTCCGTGGGAAGTTATGCAAATGCCAGAGTCCCTCAATGAGATCTGAGGCTGAAATTGCCAGCAAAAAACTGGCAAAACTCATCCTCTCCTGGCAAAAATGGCTTTTTAGAAAATCTTGAAGCTGGGTGCTTCCTGAAGGAGGGTGTTTTCTGAACATGCCCCCAGACAGAAGGGCTTGTAGGACCCTTCTTGTCTTCGGTGCGAGCTGTGAGCCAATTCCCCCTCTTCTGCTGCAGCCTTCTGTCTGCGTCTGTGCCTCATCCTTGCAGCAGCTGGTCCAGTACAAGGCAACACCCACTAGTGCTGCTAAGCACAGAGTTAATCTGGTAACAGAAGCGACACTTCTATATTGCACCACGAGATGCTCTGCATCGCGAGCCTTCTCAGCATCCCTCTTCCCCCAGTCTGTATCCAGGCAAAACTCCCCAATCTGGAACTCTCCCCATTGGACAAATGGTGCAGAAAACTAACAACATCAGTTGTGTGAAACCCACCTTGCTGGTGCTGGTGGTATCAGAAGACCCTCTGAGACCACCTGAGATCTTCAGGCCCCAGAGAATATCCTTGTGTGGGGTCAGTAGGACTGTATTGACAAACACTCTGAAAGAAAAGTGAGTTTAATACTGGAGAGATAAGAGATGTTTGCAAGGAGCTGCTCCTTCCAGGCCATATGTGCTGAGGGTCTGCAGAGCGCCACACACGTCCCTCCCTCAAGCCACCGTGTGCCCAGACCCGCACCGCGTGGCGGCCGCCCAGGCCTCCTGGAGATGCTCCAGGTGCTGCTGGAGTCAGTGAGATCCTGCTCATGCGCAGTAAACCCAGGCAGGACCAGGCTGAGGGTGGCTGGAGAACCACAACCTGCTGGGGGACGTGTCCATCCTGCCCGGGTCCATTGGTCCTTGTGCCTCATGTGGGGCTGAGCTAAGGGGCGTTTTCACAGCTCTTTGCTCAGTGGGTGGCCTTGCCACACAGGGTCACCTTGGGCATCTCAAAGGATGCCGTGGCTCCCCGGCGTCCTTCCAGCCACATGTGCGCCGGGGTGGCATCGAGCTCCGGCAGTGCCGGTGGCAGCGAGGGACAGTTGGAGGTGGCTGGTGGCAGCTCTAGGGATTAAGTCAGTCATGATCACCCAGGTGCACTGGCACGATAACTACCCTGAAAGAAGCACACAGGCTCCTGCTGTGGCTCTTCTCTTAGGATATTATTGCTGGAATTGCTCTCTCATGGAAACCATGGAAGTGAGAAGTCCCTGGCTGATCCATGGGGTTGGAAGCAGCAGCTCCTTCCTCCCTGGCCAATGTTCGGCCCCAGTTTCCCTTCTGCAAAAGGCAGGTGGCAGCTCTTAGCGCTCAGGATCTCGTGATTTCATCACAGACCTCAGAAACACCTTTTTTTCCTTTTTTTTTTTTTTTTTTCCTAGAGCCCGACGGTCACACTTTTGAGTACAAATCTTCAACATCCTCTTAGAAAGAGAAGCTTGCAGCCCACATTATTGCTGAGAAGAGCTTAAAAAAGATGAAAAGTAGAGAAAATTGAAAAAAAAAAAAGAGAAAAGAAAAAAAAAAACCCTCCCCAAAGCAGTGCTCTATAATAACAGGAGGATTGACATCAGCGAGGACATCAGCACTGGCACGAGAGCGTTGCTTCAGTTCCCCTCCTAATAACTCAGTGAGCCCAGTGGGAGCCACGTCCTTCTGCGCCCTCTCCTTGTGCACCGGGACGAGGGGCCTTTCCAAGGTCTCTGTGCTCCCTGTAAATTATGTAGCAGAAGGCACCAACACTTGGAAGACTTGAAGAAACACGCAGTTCTCTCTCCTCCTGTTGCTAGGATTCACAGCTATATCCACCGCTTTCCAGGGCCTCGGCTCCTATTTTGGCTGTTGGAAGGGAAAAAAAAAAGAGCCCGTGTTGCTTGCAGGCTCTGCATCAGCCTAAACAGCTCCAGCATGAACCTTCGCAGTGCTGCTAGTCACACATGAAATCTTTATGTATGGTAGTGCCTTGAGCCTCTTATTCTTCTGAAAAAGGTGAGTCCCCAGTAGTAAATGAAATATTAAATATTATTAAATATGAAATAGCTAAACCTGGATTCCATTTAAATGAATCTTTCATAGTTTCCCTGTATTTTTTTTTTTGTCTTTTATTTTTCCCAGGGAATGGTCTCATGAGCTTTTATGTGTCCTTTAAAATACAAAAAAAAAAAAAAAAAAAAAAAAAAATCCCCCCAAACCACCAAACCATCTGATTTATAAATCTAATCTATTCAGATTTATTTTAGCCGGAAGACAAATCAAGGATGTGAAAATCTCTGCTGGTCGCATCTAGCTCCCTGAACTTTTTAGGGGGCTCCATGAAAGGCTCACCTAAATACACCGCTGAGATGGCTCCTGACACTGGCCACCTATTCGGAAATCCAGGATCCAGTCTACCCTACTTCCATTTAGAAGGGCTTTAATCTTCCTCTGTAGGATAAAAAAGCCCTTTTCATGTAAAATAGGGATACACTTAGGGCTGTTTTGGTTGTTCATGCAGGTTAAACTCTGATTTTTGGGAGGGTGATGGCTTGGGTGATGGCAACTGGGCACCTGAAACACGCACATCCACTGAAAATAATATAGAGCTGCTGTTTCCATGTGGGAAAGGCCACCAGGCAGGAGGAGAAACCTTTGAACATCTATTTCCCATGAGACTTGGGCTCCTGGTGTTTCACATTTCTGGTCTCCAGACCTTAATGCCCCTTATGTCAGCAGGAGGTTTTGAGGTTCTGTTCAATTGCATGATGAGCAGCTTTGAGATCTTGGCCCAGAAAACATGATGCATGAGGCTGTGACTCCACAAGTGGCTTGGGATAGTCAGCAGGATAAACCTTTACTTAGCATTAGTGCTATTTTTGTGACAAAAGTGTTTTCAGCTCAAAATTTCTAAATATATAGGCATCTGATTGAATCCCTGAGGCTGAACTGGCCACCAAGGCATACAGGTGTCGTTAGGTGTATTTATGTCCTTGCATTCAGAATTTAAACCTTTCCTGTTGTTATTAGCTGCTGTATTTCAACACGATTGATAGGGGCTTTTAAAAGAGGATGGAAAAAAAGAGGACTTAGATTTGCTAGCAGGTTCCCAAGCCCTGGCTCAAGGTTGCAGTATTCCCTCAGTCAGAACCACAAGAACTGCTAAAAAGAGCTGGGTTGGGGGGAATTTGCATTTTTCATGCACACTTTAATGCTTGATTCCTTAGGCGGCTGCAGGATGATCTCCAAAACGTGCGTGAATTAATTTATCAATCTACAGACGCACACTGGGGCTGGAAAGGCAATAACGACTGAGAAAGATGAGCTAAAATGACAAAGAAGGTGGAACGCCATTAATTATTAATTGCAACTGCTCCATTTTGTGCAAAAGGCTGTCAACCTCGCTTTTCTTTCTGCCCTCTGCAGGTCGCTGCCAAACTTAGGCAAAGCAGGAGACCAAAGTGGTTCTCCCTCCACGCAAAACTCGGTTCTCACCTCCAGCAATGAAGGCAAAGCAGGAAAATGAGAAAACGGCTCCACAAAATTGTGGGAGAAGCCAGCTGCAGATTTTTTTTGCGTTGCTTTCACAGATTTCTAAGGAAAAGGAGAAAAAAAGAGCAAATCATACCGGATTATTTTCTGTGTTTAAATACCAGCATTTTCTTCTCCATGTGCTGTGCCTTCAGCGGAGGCGGCAGCAACGTTCCGCCGATTACAGACCCCTCACAGCCTGATCAGCAGCATACGCTCCTCGTCTGCTTGGGTAAGGGCTCCCCGTTCCTGCTTTTGCCCTGACATCCTTGGCATGGAGAGCAACAAGCCCCAACCACGTTATTTATTTGCTTATTTTGATGGACTGCCCGTGGCCAGCTCGCGTTTTCGCCACAAAGATCTCAAATTCGCTTAGAGCAAAGGAGAGCAAGTTGCAAACCATGAGGAAGCTTAGACACGAACATGTCAAATAAGTGATCCACATGAGAGCCGATAGACATGACATTTAGTAATCATCTTGCTTGGACAAAATGGGGCAGCGCTGTCACTTTAAGTAAATCTCAGTCAAATTTCTGGCATTCTACCATAGGGCAAGCGGAAGGCACTACAGCAAATTTCTCTTAAAAAATATAAAAATCCACCTTGGAAAAAAAGCAGTTGCACATTTTAAGGTGTAATACCTCATCCCAGCTTGGTCAACCGTTTACTTTTTGCTGATATTAATATGTCACCCCTAATGTTTACTGATGTTCACTTTACAAATGACTTTTCCTAGCTGTCAAAATATCTGTCACCAGCATCTCTCCCCCGCCTTTGCTTCTCGCCCCTTTAATAAAGATTAATATCTTTGGGGTTAACTAGAAAGATCAGATACTACATAAATGAAACCATGGGCCTGATATTTAAACAAGAGGAACACATAATTGCTGAGATTATGTGAGCAAATTGGGTAATTCCTAGCATAAATGAACACAGTTGGCTTTTGCAGATTCAGATAATACCAGCGCACGTTCAACACGACGATATTCCCGACCCGCCTGTGGGCTCGTGTAGGCCAAGAGTCATTCAAGGATAGGAAATGTTCAAAGGAAAAATTCATGACCTTAGATCCTATGGCTGCACTGAAGCACATATATGTTTAAAAGATATGCAGAACAGGGATTCTATTAAAAATACAGCATGTGGGCTTTCCATATTTATAGTCCACCAGTGACTTCTATATTAAAGGCTTTCACTGTATGACTCCAAAAAAGATTTTTCAGCCTGTCATTCCTGCAGCTCAACCTGGTATATGAAATCCCAAACATGATCTGTCTGTTTGCACATCTTTGACAAACACCTAGAATAATGATTCCAGAATGAAACTGTAGCTGGCAAGGTTATGGATGAAACACAAAGCAGTTATTTTGGCTTCGCAATGCTAAGAGCAGTGAACATGCATTTTGCTCCTAAAATGCAAGGTGTGATTTGGAAGACACAGTGGAATAAATCACGGGCTTTTTACATAAGCTGCACTGCCTGTGGTTCAAGTGAGGTTTTTCCTGACTACAGGATCACACCAAAATATACAGTCATACCAATGGAGCAAAGCTACAGGAAAATGCCAACACAACCATCTGTAGAGGTCAAACTTAAAGAGTTACTGGTCTAATTGCCACTGTTGCTGCCCAGGAGGCCCCAAACTCACCAGTCCTGCCCTCAGGACAGCTTGGAGAGAATTTTGGGGTGGAGAGAATTTTGGATCCATCCTTGCTGTTAGAAAAGGCCACTGGAAATAGAGCAAAAAAACTAAGGACTCATTGGATCAGAAAGAGAGCATGGAAGGGGCCTGGGCTTTGATGAGGATACGTATTTAGGAATGGATTATATGGCTCTACATTGTGCTTTATCCAGGCATAAATTGGCATAAATTGTTAGACATCGCCCTTAAACCCTCTGAGCAAAATTCTCCTACTAGTGTCAAAGCTAACATTCCCTGTGGTGCCAATTCTACAACCTTGTCCTTAAACGGTCACAATTCTTCTATGTTATGAGCACAAACTCATTGATAACGCTGATCCCACTGGGATGGCTCTGATTGAGAGGCAAATCCTCAGCATCACACAAACCCTTTCAAATATTGGCAAGCTGCAAAACATAGTACATACCTGAAGCCGATTCCTGGAGTGAGAATTTCATACATAATTTCTTTCTACTGCACCAACAACTCTACTGTGCTGAGAAGATGACTCTGAAATGGCCTTTTGTCACTTTTTGCAGGAAGTAGGATTCCAAATCTGCAATAGCCATCAGGTGATTTTATTCCTAGGAATTAGATTATTTTACAATAAAAGACTCTCAGATTGCTAATTTAGCAATCATATTATGAAGAAAAAAAACCCACATCTAAACATCACAGGAATACCATAATAACCCTAAAATCCACCGAGTCTTGATTCATATGGATTGATATTTGCACCACCTTAATGTGCAGCGCTCATTTTCTTACACATACGAGAGTTCTTCCATCTGTAACTAACTTCATTCTTAATATAGCAGGATCTGAGCCTAGGAAACCACGAAGAAATTCTACATTGCAGAATGCAGCAAGCAGAGGTCTCTCTAGTGAAGGCATTATTGTACAAAATGATGGATGTGCATATTTATTTGCTCTGTGACTTCTATGTCAGGTTTGTCATATTTCCTCAAATTACTAGTTAAACCAAGGTTTTGTGCTTTGTTTTGTTTTTGTTTCTGCTGAAGCCTGCAGGCTCAACATACCTTATAAAAATCAAGCTGTAATTTATCTGCTCCATAGATCATGTGCAACAATAATCACTCCAGAATCCGAGCTCAGGTCTGATGTCTGGTTTTGTAGGAAGAAATGTATGAAGTGAACAAAAAGCTTCCTGATTTTCATGCTCTGTAATAAAGCTGAAATATGGAGAGAAGTGAAACATGTATTTAAATTAAACCTTGGAACCATGACAGAGAAGGAGCAGAGAGAAATAGTTGCATATGCCGGCACATATTATGCAATGACACAGTATTATTTCTCTTAACCAGATGGACCTTTAGAAGTTTCATGGACTACACGGTGCATATGTACAACAGCTGAATTAGCAAAACAATTTTCATCCTGAACTTCAACTCCCCAAAACTCTGCATGTATTAAATTGCATTTTGCAGGGACAAAGCCCTTTGCCAGCATAAAAACCATGTGTGTATCCTCCAACAGGTTAATATTCACAGGCATTACCTGTGATAGCAAGGCAAGAGGTCTCACTAAACTCCCTGCTCGGTGTTAATGCTTCTTTCAAATGCATATGGGCAATATTGGAGGGGCCAAGAATAAAAATACATTTTATTTGTAGGTGTTTGCAAAAAAAAAAAAAAAACAAAAAACAAGCAAACAAAAAAAAAAGAGTAAAATTCTTTAACAATTTCATCTACATACAAAGGGAAGAGGGGTTGGAAATCTTGCCGAGGATCCCTTGGCTTGGGATGCCCCCACGCTCACACCCACAGGAAAGCAGAGTCACATGCAGATGGCAATTCCACCCGCGGAGGCTGCATGAGCCAAAGTGCCCTTTGCAGGCAATGCCCTCCCTGCTTATTTATTGCATGGACACCTGCAAAAGGGAAAAAAATAAAGAAAAAAAAAAAGGAAAAAATATAGAAAAATATATATGCAGATATTAGAAAAGCGCCTCCCCTCCTGGGAACACACAGGAGGCGCTGGGCGCTGAGCACAGCCGCTGCTCGTGCCGTGCAAGGCCTTTGTGGCTGCATGGGTTAACTGGCACTGAAGCGCTCCCGCAGCCCGGGCCCCAGGGAAGCCGAGCGCTGGGAGAAGATTTCTGGTCCACTGGCTGTAGGAGCACAGAACGGCAACGAGGCCCTAGCGTTAAGAGCTGAATGCAATTTTAAAATTAATTAATTCTCCGCAATGCACTTAGTCTGAGAGGCGCAGCCCCCTTCCTATTGCACAAGAGGAACCTTGTCCGCTCCCCAGGTAAATAAATGATGAATGACGAATAAAATGCACTTGGGGAGGAACTTCCCAAAAGATTGAGGGCTGTTTCGCCTATAGTTCGCATTACAGGACAAATCCAACTCTGCTTTAATCCTCCATAGTGTCTCTTGCTTTTTTTTTTTTTTAAGACCTAAATTGCAGCTATGTAGTCATTAAGAGATCCAACAGAAGCCTGGAAGAAGAGATTAGCACGTAGAAGAGTGACAGGGCTGCTAGGAAGGGGAAAAAATAGACAACATCAGTGCAATGTACCATTAAAAGCATGGAGTGACAGATGACAGTTGGTCTGTGAGAGGGTGATTCAGCTAAATGGTAAACAGAAGGGCGAGCTCTGATCTCACGGGTGCCAACAGGAACCTTGGGTTTTGGAGGAGCTGCTTCTCCTCTGTAGTTCCAGAGTCAACCCCATAAAAGCTGTGACTCAGCCAGATAATCTCTGACAACTGTTAGTGCTGCGGTAAATATGGCAACGTGGCAGGCTGGAGAAGAACCTAAAAAAAGTTTCGTTTCAACACTTCCAGAAAGAAGCGTTTCAGATCTTGCTCCTCAAAACAACGTTCAAAAGAGACCTGCGCTTGACAGTAATGATCGTGTTCAAGGAGGCCAAGGTACCTCCAGGTAAAATGTTATGGGGTTTTCTGGGGGGGTGGGTTGGATGCAATGTTTTGATTAACACTAAGAGACTGAGGTGGCCCAGCCAATGAGTCAAAAAGTCTCTTGTTCCTGTAATGCTCGTCCATCATTTCGACAACTCTGGTGCCTCCAGATCTGGGGTTGACATGTCCCCACCACTAGTGGTGACTCAGCTCTGTTGTGTGAGAAATGAGGTGGACAAGGAAGGTTCCTAAAGGGAGGTATTTTCTGGGAGAATCTTTAGCGTTTCATTTCACTTCAGAGAGAGGAATCCAAGTAAAACCAACGTTGTCCTCTCTGTGTGGGCGACCAGGCAAGCCCTGGTGCAGGACCAAGCCAAGGGCAAACTAAGGACGCAACGTTCCTGAAGCCAAACCCAAAACCTCCCTCGGCACAGGGAAGAAGCGGTTGGCGATGTCTGCTTGGTGCTGGGGTCAATGACGCTGCAAACCCCACGGCCTCTTCCCCACGTCCACGGTAGTGAGTGGTGTCTGCAAGCAACGTGGTCCCCATTGCTGTCATTGGTGCTGTTTGCATTCAGCAAACTACAACCTAACGAACGCATGGGATGTAGACATGTCATAGCACGTTGGTGATTAAAAGTTCCTGGGTTTTTTTGCCTGTGGCTTATCTTAATGAGGTGTCCTTTTTTTTTTAACTTTGGTCCATGTGGATTGGTGCCTTGCTTCTCCAGGCAAGCTGCTGCCGTTCCCGTAGAACTAAAAATAAGCTATTTCTCATGGAAACCATGCTATTTTTCAGATCTCAGCTGGCCTGAGAGGGAACTATGCACGAGCGAGCGTTGAGATGCCCATCCTGCAACGGGTCTGCAGGGCCGAGGGTCCTGTCTCCAGGCACGGGGCTCCGGGCCGCTCCGAGCTCCTCTCCGAAGCTACCGGAAATTTAGGAGGACTCCAGTTTGCCTTAGGGAGAGGGTTTCTCCTCCAGGCCAGGCTGGTGCAGCACTGCTGGGAAAGCAGGCAAGCAAACCCAGTCACCTGGCAGGGAAGCAGCAAAAAATAGATGTAGCGTGGAATTACTCTTTGCTGAGATGGGAATTCACATTTTATTCCTTTTATTACATTTTATTTCATGTGTCATTACAGCAAACACAAGCAGATTATTCCCCAGCGACAGAAGCAGTTGTGGTAAGATGCTCTAGTTGAAAAGCACAAAACAGGCAATGGTTCAACATTCCGAGTTATGATAATTATCTTAATATTAATGGATATCAATTTCTGTTTATTTTAGAAACATTGTATTATGAAGTTGGCTTTCAAAATCTCACCTCACCAAATGCTTTGCAACAATGATCTGTTTCTGTAATTTTATCAATGGCATTCCTTATTTTTTTATAGCATGTTCTTTGCTGAGAGATGATAATCCAAGATAGAGTATCCTTAAAGTCTATATGGAGGAACTGAACAAATTAACTTTGGCGTATAGGCTACCTAACAGTGTCATTATTTTTTAATTTGCAGCTTAGTTGGGGCACATAATAAATTTCTGGTGCTTTTATTTTTAAGAAATCTTGAGCAATTTCTGCACATACTTTTCCTCTTGTCATCAGTTTTAACACACCTATGAGTACTCAAAACTCAAATGTCAAATTGTGTGTGATATGGGTTAGATAATGAATCCTGTGCTATTATTTTTAGACTAATTGCAGAAGTAACCAACATGATTTAAAGTCAAATGTCACAGTTACATATTCATTGCAGAATTAGCTTTTGACTGAATTCAGTACCTACCACTTCTAAGGGCCTTGCTAGGAAGCACAAAATGCTAATGGAAAGGGAAAGACTCAAACCGCGCTGCACTGATCTGGTACTCAAAATGCAAGAACAAAGGCAAAAATGCTTGTGCTAGTTAAAAACATTAAAAAATTAAAAGGAAGGGCATGAACGTGGGGAAGGTTTTTGGGGCAGAGTCTGAGAACACGGCATCTCGCTTGCACTTCCCATCAATTTGTTGCAAATGCGCCACTAAACACTGAATGTCCCCGCTAAATAACAATGATGGAGCTAAAGCTCAGGTCTCCTGATCAAATCCACTTGTCGCGCGCAGACTGTTGTGCCCAGCAAGTATCTCGGGCTATTAATCCGAGCGGGAATGTCAATAGTGGAACACTGCAAGAAGGAGCAGGTGCAGCTGCCTCCCTCATTCCCTCCTTCCTCATTCCTTCCTGGACCAAACCCCCCAAATGGCCTCAGGGGCACTGGAAGCAACTGGACAGTTCCGGGCTCTGGACATCTAGACCGGCTCAAGTCAAGGTCAATTTATCCAGTCAGGTCCAGTCGCATTTCAACTTTTTCCTTGAGCAGCAGGACAATAAAATCCATGTGTTGTTGCCTTTGTCACCGCCCTGCTTTTACCTTGGGGAAGTCACTTCAGCTGTGGAGACCTGGGTTGCTCCTCCGGCTCCATGTTTTTCACTGCATTTAGGCTCAAGCTGTCGGGGCAAGAAGCGCTCGCGTGGTGTGCAAAACACCCGAACCTCGGGCTAATGCCCATCCCAGCCTCCTGCAAACAACCCAGGCAGTTACAAAAGGAGGAAGGAATTGTTGCTTCTGCAGAGCGGTAATGCAAAGAACTTGGATGTTCATCAGCAGCAGAGAAAAACCACAAAGGCCTCCCATCGTGCCAAAAGCAGAAGGAAAGAAAAGGCAGGAGAACAGGAAAATAGTGGCATCTGAAAAAGAAGGAAGGTGAGAAGAAGAGATATAAAGAGCCACTGCCAAGAGGATGATTTTTCTGCTGCACAAGAGCACTCTTGCAATCCGGGTCCCTGCCAGGCCCCATCAGGAAATCGGTGAAATCAGGAATTCGGCTCTTGTAGCTCCCGCCGCAGCATCCAGAGCAACTGGTGGCAGAAAATCATAAGCAAGGGACCCCCTTTAACTGGAAGAAAAAAGCAGCTCCCTAAAACCCCTCCCTAATGCAGACAGGGATGATTTGCAAAATAAAGGGGATTTGCAAAATAAAGGGGATTTTTTGGGGGTCCCGTGGTGGGAAGGAGTTAAAGGCGCCCGTCCAGGCGGCCGCGGCAGCAGCATCGGGCTAATTTGCGGGCTCGACTCGCGGCCTGCTGATTCAATCATTTTAAAGATGCCCATTTCTTCCAATCCAGGGGTTTTACGACTCGGAGGATTAGAAGCTGTTATCCCAACAAACCCTGGAGCTCTATATATTCGGATTTTATGGTAAGCTTCACTAATAAACTGTTTAAAACATATGCTAATTGTGTTTATTGTATTCTTTAATTATCATATGTATCATTAAAGAGGTACCATCCCGTTTGGAATCTCAATACCTCGCGCCCTCCTTTCTTGTGCCGCTGCACAGCGTGGCGCTGCTTCAAAAAAAATTGCAAGGAAAATAGAGACAGATATATATTTTAATAAGGAAGCCTCTTCTCAGTTTTCATTGTTTATTTAAAAGAAAATTCTTTGAATTTAATTTAAAATCTTTCTCCTGAAGAAAGACAGGGAGAGACTGACATAACAAAACATGGCATTCTGTCTCCGTGCATTTTATCTCTTAATTTATTTTTTAAATATGCCTCCCTATAGTCTATTATGCTTAGATTTCTCTTTTTGGGCTGCTCAAAATGATAATTTGTGCAGCCAGGATGGGTTACAAAAGATCAGAATAATTGTCCCCTCATTTCTGTTATTGCTCATTATTCTTATCGTTTGGACGCACACTCATATGCACACTCAAGGATATGCATAATAAATAAGTATATTATGTGTATGTACGCACATCCATGTATATGTGCACATATTCTCACTTGTGTTTTTGTGTCAAATTTTCCCCAGTTTATGAAGCAGCATTATTCCAGAAAGGCAGAGCTACCAGAAGCCCCAGTCATGTGGGCCCTTTGCACTATTTGGGAGCAGCAGCCTCTGTGCATCCTGGGTGCTCCTCTTTGCCACGGTCTGCCCCAAGTTCTGAGTTCGCTGCTTTGCTTTGTTTGGATTTTTTTTTTGCCACCTGGGAAGATGAATTTGCATTAACACGAGGCCATTTTTTTCCCATTGGTTAAAGCCAAAAGAGAGACAAACAAACAAAAAAAAACCAAACCACCCGGCATTTCTCCGCTGCGGAGCTCGAGGAGAGGAGCTGATGCGGGTGGCAAGATGCATGTGCGCTAAAAACGCTCCTTCTCCATCAATATTGCAGGGATGAACACCAGCCCAGCGCAGGCACAAGGCAGCAAAGCATGGGGGTATCAGCACCTAGCACTGAATAATATGCTGGATATAACCACCACATTGAAAGCAGAAATCTGAAGCACTTCCCCCCAAATCCACATACGTATTTTGGGGACATCCCAGGAAAAAACATCTCCCCAGAGCCAATTGTGCTGCTGTGCAGAAGCTGCTGGGCTGCTGGCTGAGTGGGATTTATCTGTTGGGCTTCTCGATTTTAGCTGTCGGGGAAGGTTTCCTTTAGGAACCAGATGTTAATGTCACATCATGAATGAAACTGCTTCTGCAAATTGAATAATGTCATTTGCATTTCCCCATTCAAACTAGCGCTGAGGAGCGGTGATGCAGCTCTGTGTCACTGCAAGGAGTGACATTTCCAGGCGAAGGGGAGAGTCTGCCGGGCTATCCAAGCTGGGTTAAACCCACGGGGCTGGAAATCTGCTGGAAGCCTTGGCCACGATCTACATGTTAAATAATTGCACCATTATGCCAATCAGAATGATAATAAAAATATATCCGTAATTTCGGTGTCTAAATAATGGCATCCAACAGTGTGCAACATCGTTGTGATATAACTAGAGACCCAGCACGTGGCCAGAGCCTGTTCATAGGGACTGCTGCAATGAGCCGACTGCAGATCCGTTGTCTCCCAATCTGGGTGAATGGAAAATGCCATTAATTGGGTATTTTGCCCTTTGGGAGATGTTTGCTTGCTGGACATCCCGGCCACGGGGGTGCTTGAATCCACAGGAGGAAATAGTGGATTTTATTGAGTCAAACCTGCAGGGAGAAGAGTCTTTCCCCACGCGAAAGCTCCCTATCAGATTAATGGATTTTACTCTACTTCTTAAACGAGGCTGTTTCCGATCCGAATGCACTTGAATGTCAGGCTCTAGTACCCAGATATAAATGTCAAGACCTCTGCTCAGCTCCGTCTTGTAGAAACTAATTTAATCATCTCAGAGAAGCGATTTCGGTCGCGACAGTCATGCTGGTCGAGTGGACGGGCCATGACTGGAGCGTGCAGGCCTAGCAGAGGGGTTATATACTAGTTAGGACCATGCTTTTTTATAACAAACAAACAAAAAATGGTCAGAAAAGGTCATAAATGTGAACTTCCCCGTGCCTGCAGAGTTGCATGCAATGAGCTCCCAAGTGCAGCTCGGTGCAGATCCGATCCCTGTGGAAGCCGTGAAAAGACGCGTGCACCCGGCACTCATTGGATTCGTCTGCCTTGAATTTAAAACATAGGGCCCTAATTCTGTGTTTGCAGCTAACAGCATTAAGAGGTTACAATGAAGAGTTTTGCAAACGGTTTAAGCATCCCCCCAAAAAAACGAAATTTTAAAAAAATCACAAGTGCAATCCATTTTGGATGAAAGAGACTTAATTTGGTGCATTACTTGTCACGAGTAGATTCAGTATAGATAATATCAAATTATATTAATAGTGCTAACATTTTGTAAGGGTTAGTATGAAAACTCCCCAGCTCGGCTAATGAAAACACGCACAAGTGAGCTTTGCAAAGCAATCAAAAATCAATCCAGCACGTCAAGCTTTGCGTATCAGGGAGGGAGTCTGCAGGCAGAGGGTTTTCTTATGAAGTGCCGTCAGCAGCCAGTGCTACTCTTGTCTGATCAATCCAGCTCCACAAAGTGGAAAGATTTCTCTTTTTCACCAAGCAAAAGAGAAAGGGAAGACAGGAAGGACTTGTATGCACAGACTGCAATGCGTATATGCACAAACTGCATGCATGCATGCACAGCTCTGCAAGCTGCTTGGGGCCGGCGCCCGGCTTTTTTTTCTGTAAATCACCGCTACAAACCTTGGAAAGGGAAAGCAAGTTCTGCAGATGCAATGGATTAGTAACTATCAGCTAATTGCAGGGTAATCACATGATTATTTTTGCTTTGCAAACTGAATCGTTGTCATAAGATTGAATAATTGTGCAGGGCAATTTTATACTCAGGCACATACGAATGCTGGGAAAAAACAGACAATCTAAAGGCCACGGAGCTCTAGGCGGCAGGTAGCGTTCCCGTGTTGCCACCACTACGGAAAGATCGGAGCACCCGG
Organism: Nothocercus julius; assembly: GCA_013398735.1. Classification (NCBI taxonomy): domain Eukaryota; kingdom Metazoa; phylum Chordata; class Aves; order Tinamiformes; family Tinamidae; genus Nothocercus; species Nothocercus julius. The sequence continues at coordinate 6,100,032 of VZSV01000029.1, forward strand.
GGTTTGCAAGAGGATTCCTGGGCCCGACGCTCCCAAGCATAACCGCAAGGCAAGGAACTGTGCTCTGCATCTACCAGTGTTACCAGGACTAAATGCAAAATGTTCTGCAGAACTCCAGCGCTTTCACATGGCAGCTCCCAAGTGACAACCCAGGCGCGCTCGGCTTCTCATGCCCTCCTCCTGCAAAGCTCCTTGCCAAGCGCCGAGCTGCTTCTCCGCATAGTTTGCCCCTTCATAGCTTATTAAAGTTTTGGTGCTGGCAGAAGAATCAATCAAATCCCAGCTTTGTAACCCAAATATTTTCACACACGGATTGAGTGTTGCATCACTAAGCAATTGAAAGAATGATTTTCTCCGTCAGTAGTTTGATTTGGAAGGCCCTCTAGCTCCTGAATATCTCTTTCCTAGAGAACACAATTAAACATCCCGAGCCATTTTCAATGTCTCTGATTTGGGTTAATCAAATGTTGGAGAGATGGGGTTAAAGCTGGAAGATTTCATGTTCTCTTTGGTCTCTCACTGCTGTGGTAAATGTGCCCATGGACAAGGTCTACATTGGCCAAGTTTAATGGAAATGCAAATGCTTCCCTTAATAGGGAATCCTACAGCTTCCTACATCATCTTAAGCATCCCAAAAAGAAAACCTGAGCTACCGAAAATACCACTCAGGGCAAAAAAAAACCCAAAATAAGAGAAAACAAAAAATCCCAACAGTTTAATGATTTAGACAAAAAATTATAGATAAAATAGATTTATAGACAAAACACAAGGGGAAAAGCCCAGCTCATTGTTAGCAAGAATATTTTTGCTCCCAGAGAGGAGTCTATGGGCAATCCTGTAGCTGAAGTCAGTCTGGAGCAAGATTGGTGGCTCATATACACTCAGCTAGGAGGATTTGGCAGGAAGGAGACGCTTCCCAGTCCTTTTCACAGCACCCCCCTCACTTTCTGTATTCCCCTGGGTAGCAGCTGAGCTTTCTTTAGCTTGCAGTTGTAGATTTTTGTAACTAGAGAACATATGTATCATACAAATCCTCTTTTCTTTTCTTTTTTTTTTTTTTTAAATACCTATGGATTTGAAAATCTCGGTGATTAAATGAAGAAACCGGCTGGAGGTAGAAAGGCAAGGTTGAAAGCTGAAAGAGGAAAAAAAAAAAAGGAAAACTGGGGTCACCTGGTTGCAGTCAAACAAAAGCCACATTTCAAAAAATGTACCCTGTAATTTAGTCAGAATGGAAAGGACGGGGAAAAGGTCAATATTGTTTTAAATGAGCCTAACAGCTTCCTTTATGTAACGGGTGAACTCTGGCGTGTTTCCGGATGATTGGCAATTTAGCTGCTCCGGGGAGAAAAAAAAAAAAGGTTAAACTTATCAGCACACAAGAGTGCCAGCAATTTATTTCTGTCACTTTTCCACAAATTAACCTATTTTAAGGCACGTCGAACCTCATCAGGCAGCACAGGTGCGGAGGGGAGCCGGGGTGGCCGGGGACCGGGCGCACGGGACCGATGTGACAGTGCTGCAGTTAAAACCTTTCCGCTACTTCTGCATGATCCTTAATGAGAATTAAACCTGAATACTCCAAATTCCTGTTTCCATTTTTAAAGATACTGTCACCTTTGCCACCACCTCCCGTGAGCATCCGCAGAGAAGATCAGTGTCTGAGTTCTCAGTGTATGAGTTACTTACAAGGGCAGGAAAGACTTGAAAGTATCTCTTCTAGGATTAAGTAATACAGTTTAATTATCTTTAATAAAAGTGACAGTAATAATAAGAATAAAAAAAAGCATAGGCAGCGTCCGGAGGCTGTGCATTTCCAGCACTTTTTACTTGCTCTTTTTCCCCTGCCTCTGGCATTTAGGACTCGGGTGGCAGCTCACATAGCAAGATGTTACCTTACAGCAGCCTGTAAAAACGTCCCTCAGTGACCTTAGAAACGCTCAGAGGGGCAATTTTGCAGTCCAGTGTGCTGGAATCAGTGGCTTTTCCTATTGCTGCGGAGGCACGCATAGGCATTTTATCTGCTGGAATTATTCTGATCAACTTATGCATTCGCCAAGTGGTGTCACTACCACCGCCGCAGCCATCACAGGGCTGGAGGAGCCGAGATTCGAGGAACTTGACAGGATAATTAAGTATGAAAGCAGACTGGATTTAGTGGGACCCCAGCGAGTCAACAGCCCTGATTGTTTCATCATCTCGGCTCTGTGCTGCTCATATCTTATCATATTAGATAACAATCTGGTAGCGCGCTATGAGTTGAATTACCATGTTGAACCGCACAGTTAGACCACATGAAAAACATCAATACACATTTAAATAATCCCATTTTCAAACCCAGATAAGAAATGGCCAACCTCTACAAATCAAAGGCATATCCTCGGGCTAAAATAAGGACTGGCCTGATTACCTATTCAGCTATATCAAAGTGCAGCAGCCAAATGCTATTGCCAATATACCGCAAAGGGTCCTAGAGCAGAACAGGAGCCCGACTGCCTCTTGACAGTGCGCCCCAGACATAAAATTGGCAGGTGGAGATTCTCAAACGTGAGGAAGGGACTGAGCCACCTAAGGCCCATGGAAATGCTTGTTTTGCCTATCTCAGAGCTTCTCCTCACCCAAGTTGGTTCTTTCTCTCTTTTCTCTATGGCATTTATGGGGACTTTGGGTTTTCAGTGGCCAAGAGTGGAGGGTCTCCAGCTTCCTCCCTATCAACAGCAGATCGCCTGGTAGCCTCTCTTTTGTCCTTCCTGGCCACAGCACCTCTGTTATCAGCCCACAGAGAGGGGACCTCTTGTTCAACTTTCCAGGTATTTATGGGAATTGGGAACAGGCAGCACATACACTCTGTGAATGTTTCTAAGGCGATTATTCTAGATGGAGCTAGAGCTACATAGACCTATGTGGCCCACAGATGCAGATGGTGAAACTTGGTCTCCATAGAGGCAACTTGGCCATGGCACCTAGAGCAGAAATGAAGACAAAGTTGTCTCCAGCAGCATCTTTGAGGAAGGGGCAGTAGATGAGAGGCTTAAAGGACTTGGCCAGGCTGTCAGTACAGGATTTTACTGCAGGTGGGATAACCAAAAAGATGATTATCACGGGAGGAGTGTAAGGAAGAGCTCTGGAGACCTTCCCTTAGAGACCTTCAGATCTTCCCTTCCCTACCCTTCCTTTTTCCCTGTAACAATAGCAGAATTTCTAGCTACACTGAACTAAATTTCCCCAAATTGTTCTGTCTTCTTCAAAGGTTTTCTCATAAAGAAAAAGGATTCTCTCTTTCCCTTTCCTTAGTCTTACTCTGTTGGAAAAAATATTAAAACACAGAGCTCGATCGCTTTGATCTCCTGGTCTCACGCTCCCGTTCCCGGCAGTGTCGTGGCATCAATAATGCCTCCTCCCTTGGAAGGCGATGGAAGGACCTCTCTCTGCCATCAGATTCTTACCGCTGTAAAATGCATTAATGGAAATGAAATTATTCCTGATTTGTCCTGGGTTGAGAAGAGAATTAAGCCTGGAGAATTGAAGTTTGAGTAGAATGTGTGGCCCTATTAATTACAGTCGCAGCTCCTACTGCCCCGTCAGATTTAAAGAACGCATGAAAGCTGGGAGAAATTCTACATTAAGAAGCCTATTGTTGCGAATTAATATTGACCCAAATAAAAATTAAAGGGAAATCAATTTTCTTTAAGTCGTCTCAGCTATTCCCCTTCCTTCCTCCTCCTCCGACCACCCCTCACTTGCCTCGCGCGTTGTGCTCTGCTCTTCCATGCAGCTATTTGCAGACTGCGCCTGCAAAGGGATGCTCTGATGCATGGACATGAGCATGCGTGGCCTGTTGAGAAGGGAAAATCCCTGAAACTAGGGCGCCCATAGCCAGGAATAACTGATGGACAGACAGGTCGAGCTGTGCTGCATCTCGTTAGCATCAAAATGCCTTCCCAAATATTTTCATCTTCACCAATAGAAAGTGGAAAGGGTTGCGGAAAGATGGGACTTATTTTTTCACACCTAGCCAATTATATTAACATTTTAATTTGTTACAACCTTTCTTAGGTCAAGAAATTCTGAGAGCAGTGAAGGCGCATCCACTTCCCACCAAGGTTTACATGTCAATGGAGCAGACATAGAGCAATCCCTTTGGAGTTTATGCATTTTTCCAAACTGGAAGACTCTCGGCTGCATCTCAGATCCAGCAGCAAAGAGAAAATGCACATTTCTAGAGCTAATGGAAACTGCCTTGGCAGTGCGTATCAACCTTATCTAAAATGACCAGAACTGTTCAGCCTGCAGGACACAAACCGGATGGTAATAAATGAGGAAAAAATAGGGACTATGGATTTTTTGGGCACTCATCTTTGAAAAGACCTTGCCCCGGACTAGGAGGAAAGTGTCAGAATGAAAAAAACTTTTTGGTGTGATGGTGCTGGAAGAAGATGTGTAAATAAACTACAACCTGATCCATTAAACAGTTACGTGTTTATGGTTTATCTGCCCTTCAGGATATGGTTCATGTGGCTAGGAACGGTCAGGGAACAATTCCCCTCCGGAGGCACAGGAGAATAATTGATTTCTTGAACAGCGGCCAAATTGCAGCAGTGTGAGTATGTGCACTTCACTTTGGGTCAAATAGAACATGTCACTCACTCCAAAGCAAAACATCCGATTTCTAAAGCTTCCTTGAAAATTAAGTTTAGGCAGAGCCCAAAACAAATCATGACTCAGAAATTTAGCGAGGATATCATGTAGGAAATTTCCACAAATTATACTTTAGGATTTTTGCTTTTGGCAGATGAAATGATTTATGAATTCCTGCCATGTTCAGTGAATAGATTCCATTAACTTCTACCTATATTTTTAGCGAATCCTCTATCCAGTCAATGCATTCTCAAGGAAGTTGAGCTCCACTGGCTATTGGAGAAAAATTCAAATCTGAGAGTCACAAGCAAAGAAGGTGGCAATTTGAGCCCACCAGCCTTTGAAGGACAAAAAAGGGGGGCTTTTCCATCCACGCAAAAGGCAACGAGAGTGTGGAAGCTCTCACCATCCATCACCATCGCTCCTACGGGCACTGGCATCATAACTACCATTGCCATTGCCCTTCTGTGGTGCCCACGCAGCGTCACACGTCATCTAGCTCCTTGCTCCTGGGCAGGGCTGCTTTTTTTCCCAAAGTTTCCATAGTGTCCTCATCCAAGGGGCACCTCCCGGAGCCAGCCCGCAGAGCACGATGGTCAGTCCGGGAGGCTGGATTTGCAGCAAACTCTTTCTCTTCCAAGCTGGATAGTTTGGAGGTGCAGCTTGATGCTCCTTGGGGCTGCCAGACGTCATTAGGGTCGCTGGGACCTCCACGGGTGAAGGTTGGACATCTCCAAAACAGGATGTAGGACACCAAGGAGATAATCGTGAATGGAAAAATGGGGAATTCTTTTATCCTTTAAAAAATGTATTGATATATACATTGATGAGCTAAACTGACAAGCTGTGCTTGAGAAAGGAGTAATTACGCCTTTCATAATATTAAACCTGACACCTGCCTTGGCCGATAACATGCAGTTCTGACACTACTTAGCTAACAATTAGGACACATGAAAAGGATGATGGCGAAAACAATATTTAATTGAATCTGCATTTTAAAGAACATAAAAATAAAAAGAAACAATGCTAATTGTCTAACACTTTGTTAATTCAATCAGGCATGCAATTTAAAAATGGCTTCGCTTTTTTGCTGAAAGAAGAATTAATTACAATTTCTTCCTGAATCTCATGTAGGGGAAAAATATTTAGGATATCCATTGTGCTCTTCAAAATGCTGTTTATTAATAAAAGCAGAAAACCCCCATGCTAATTGGTATCATAAGCGCAATTAGAAGTGATGTTGTCTTCCATTTGAAAAAGAACAGAGCGCTACATAGCTGAAGGATATTACTGCAGAATGATAAACTGTTCAAAGGTGCTAGTAAAAAAGCAGGTCTTTTCTTTAATGGTGAAATGCCACGTTATCTCGTTTAAACGGCATAACTTTGCAAAAGACACCATAACATTTCAACCTTTTAAAATGTCAGCATTAAAAAATACATATCATAAATAGACTCTCTATATACTTCCTTCTTCCATTTAGTTGCTTTTTGTTTTGTTTTGTTTCTTTTTTTCTGTAGAACTTGCAACTTCAAAAAAAATATGGGAAGGAAATCAGAAAGATGGTTCAAGGTGATCTTGAGTCTTGCGAAACGTAAATAGATTTAGAAGCAAATTTGGCTTCACAGGGTTTCTTTCCCTCTGTGTTTGTTTGCCTGTGTTTTAAATAAAAAACACATTCGTCCTGCCAGCTGAGCTGATATTGTCTCGAACACGGAGGGGCTGAAATGGGAGGTTCTCACTCTCCTGAGCTTTTCTCGTCTTGATTATACAGAGAGCGGGTGTAATGATATAGGGTGTAATGAAGACTGAGGGGAAAGTGCCAGGAGGTTGTGTTTATTTATTTATTTCTTGGAAGGGCACCTTAATCATCACCACCATGCTGCTTAGCCCTGTTTTTTTAATCTTTGCAGTCACACTTCGGTTTCTTCAGGGAAATAAATCTGTGGCTCAGTGCAACAACAGAAAATGATTTTTTCTCAGTTTGCTGCCCAAACACAGTGCAACGTTTTAGAGTCACCTGTTTCTAACAACAACCGCGACAAAAAGTAAAGAGGAGAAAGGATGGGAAATGGGAATGGAGCTCGACAGCACTTCCTGGGAGAAAACTTTCTTCCTCTGTTGACATCTGCAGGGCCGAGACTCTGCCCTAATTCCAGGTGTTTTGTTGGAATCAGGCTAGGAAGTAAAATAGAGGTGAGGACTCACCCACTCCTTGATTTCTAAAGGCTGTTGTGTGTTATGGGAGATACAGGTGGTGATTCTTGTTCTGCATTGGACTGGCTGGACAAATACATCCGGAGACGCACACCGTGCACGGATATACATATGCATATACAGATCCATAGTTTAATGCTATGTTAAGCATTAAACACAGTAACATGAGTTGTAAAACAACACAGCAATATGTAAATAGGCATCTGAATATACATTTGACTGTAAGTTAGCTGACCCCTGTTTTTGCAGTATACTATTGCGCCTCCATCAGACAACCAGGGTCGTTGAACACATGCACCATAAGCATATGCATTTATCTATATATACCTACCATGTTATAGCTATACATATAAATGGATTATTTACAAAATATTTCTCAAAATATACTGACAGTTGATAATATTGAAGGTGCAGTAGTTTAGTTAAAATGACACTGTTGAGCCCCTAGGGTCTTTTTTAATAAATATATTTTTGGCTTCTGCCTTCTGGAAATCTGCACCAGGCTTTGAATCCCCTGAAAAATTGATTTGCTTTTTTTTATTGCTGCTTAGCCCACACTACAGGCTGGACATATTTCCTTCTTTTAATTGAATCTGCCTGTTATGCTGCACAAGTGCCAGGACATCAATTTAATATCTAGATTTTTTTGTGAGCTTCCAAACATTAAAAAAAAAAAAAAGTGTTTAATATGCCTGGCTGTTTCTATTTTGCTCCTTCGAGTTTTGATCTGTATATTAGCATTACAGTAGCTGTCCAAGTGGTGCGATACGTGGGAGAAAAGATACAACACGCTGGGGGAATTTTTTTTTGTGTTGCTTCCCAGCTATAACTTATCGCCTCGGCAAGGCTGGGATGGCAGCGGCTTTGCAATGTGAACAGGGACGTGTTCGCTGGCGCTGGGCATGAGGTGGCCAGGTCTGCAGAGCCACTTTGGGCAAGTAAGGGAAAGGATCATGATCGGCTCGTGCAATATCCTGGGAAAACCGGGAGCAGAGGGAATCTGAGCTCTCAGGAAGCAGATTTTGTTTGTCACAGGGCTTGGGGACCTGTCTCTGCTGCCTCCAGTAATGGGGCTGGCCCAGGGGAACTTGCCCAGACTGCCAAGCATCTTTCAGGCTGCCTGCAGAAACTTCCCAAACCGGAGCAATTTAAACCTCTGGATTAACTTCCTGGAGATGGGAAGAATAAGTGGCATGAGGAAAAGGGAGCTGAAGGTGCTGCTTGCATTAATATACCTTTGGGTACCCAATGCAGACGCAGATGCAGATAGAAATACCGCTTCGCTGGGCCCTCTGCCTCTAACTCAGGACAGAGCAGGGCCTCCAGAATCCCAGGGAGAGGAAAGAAAAAAATTACAAATTAAATGAACCTCAGAAACAGAAGCAAACAGCAGTGGGGCCGTGCCGGGTGCCAGCAGCGTTCCTGGGCAAGGAGGCAGCAGTCTCGCAGCCAGCACTATTCATTACTATTGAGGAATATTCCCAGGAGAAACAGGGGATGTTGCCTAATGGCTTGATCTAATATGCCATCAGAGAAGAGGGGAAAACAGAGTGAAAGCCATCCTCAAACGCAAAAGCTAAGGAATCTTCTGAGCTGCCGCTCGTCCTTTAATTACCAGCGCTGTGAGGGAGGAACGCACAAAGAAGAAGATGGCTTCAGTGAAAGTCCTTTGAGATGAAGTCCTTTTACTCAGGCACTCTACTTGTTAAAGCTATAATAATGTCACCTGGAGGTTAGCTGTTTTATTAGGGCTTGGAGTCATGGAAACATTTAAGGTGCACTTGTGCATCTCATTTGCTGTGCCATTGGCGTAACTGCGTGTGCCAGGAGGGGAGGGATGGGTGGAAGGGGATATATTTGTGTAAGGAATTATGAGGTTTGTACAGGCAGTCAGGAGGAAAAAAGGGAAAAAAAAAAAAGGTCAGAAATAAAGCTGACTCCTGAATGGACTATATGTTTTGCAGGCTGAACCCATGCGTGGTCAAAGCTTCAGGGAAAGCAACATCTCTGGTCAATGGGAGCTTTGGCAAAGTTGTTTCCCCATGAGCAAAGCTCTGCTACAGTTGAGAGATGCTGCTGATAAACTCTTGGGACTGCTGTGATGAGTGGGCCAGTGTCCTCCATCCGTACTCCAGCCCATCGATGGGTTATGCATGGCTGGAATCCTCTTCACCTGCTGCATTTCCTTAGGAGGACCTCAAGCTTCCCATGGAGAATCCTTCACCTGTCCAAGGAAGCCACCACTTTTAGTCACTGTTTAAAGCGTCAGACCCATGGATGGGGACGAGCTGTCCAGCTGATGGAAAGTTAGAGAACTTTTCTAAGTCATGTTCCTTCTGTGGACGATGGGGAAAGCAAAGCCGGCTTAGATGGCACCTGAGAACCTGGTGAGGTTCTCACTCTCTTCTCATGTAGATTGGTGCATCCCACTGCAAATGAATTTTGGGCTCATCCTGGCATATCCACGGCCCTGGGGACACCTCTGCAGCATCCCCACAGGACACATTCCCTCACTGGTGGCAAGGAGGTGCCTCCTTTCAGCAAGACAGGGGATGCTGCAAGTCCCTCCGCTCTGGCTGCTCTGCGCGGTCCATGGGTTCCCAACCCGCGTGAGCCTCCGCAGCTGCCTCCGGGGTGGAGGAGCATCCTTAGGAAGATCTTCCTGGCACGGAGCTGGGCAGGACCACAGGACAGACGCGCTCTGTGCTCGCCCCGCTCGCTCACAGTTCCTGTCCCTGCACTGGCTTCTGCAGCGCAGCCCATTTCCACGGAGCAAGTCTTAATTTCAATAAACTCGGCGCCAAATAGATCAGCACTAAGGAGGGGAGCAGCCCCAGGAAGCGGGCATATTAATAGGGGCGAATGTTATTAGAATAATTTTTCATCATTTATTAGAATAATTTTTCATCATGAATAATAAATTAATAGAATAATTTAGCGTCACCAGCCTGCTGTTTGAAAGGGCATTTTATTTAAAAGTCGCTTGAAAAGTGGCATTTGGGGCAGTGGGAAGCAGAATGGCTGGCGGAGCAGAGGTGCCAGCACCGTGTCGGCTCTGTGTCCATGTGGAAATTCCCATTTCCTTCCCGTGGATGGGGAAATATCCATGTCCTCTCCCTGCTACCTTAGCACAGCATTAACCCTCGCTTGCCTGGCTCCCTGTGGGACGTGGATACCCATGACGGCGGATCCGTGTAAGTGGAGAGGTCTCTCCCTCTTTTTCCTTTCTATTTGCATCTGTGCAGAAGATAATCATTCTTGGGAAGGCTATTCACACCACAAAAGCACAATGACATTATTCTCTCCCTCTCTCTCTTTCCACTATTTTACTCTACAACTGACAATTAATGTTAGAAAGAACATGAAATGGAGAAGAAATTACAGCAATTTATCAGCTGAAATTATAGGTGTAGACACATGTCAGCAGTGGAAACAGTTTCTATCAAAATTAAAGTATTTAGAGATTTTCCTCAAATTTCAAATTATGCAAATCCCATTTTTGTGATACGCTGGTACTGTAGCTTTAATTGCAGGATTACCAGCAAGCTGCAAGCCGTGCTTGTAACCAGGATTCGGCTCCCTTTTCTAGCGCATCTTATTAATTCAACAAAGTTACCATCTCTTTAACAAATTAAACATGTTTTGCAGAGCAGGCAGCGGTTTTCTTGGTTTCAATCTGTCAGGAAGGACCCTGCTGTTTGCAGAGGTTACTCGACAGCTGGATGAACAGACAGGTTTGAGTCCAAACATGGATTCAAATGCATATTTATACATAAAACATATTTATACAACAACATCACAGGAACAGCTTGTGCTGCTGAAGTTTCTACGAGTTCCTTCGCAGCGAGGGCTCCCTCACCAAAGGCAAGGGAGGAACCTGGTTTTCAGGTTCCTTCTCCAAGGCTTTCCGGGTGCGGGGAGCTGCTCCTTGGCCTTTTGGCTGGGATGCAGAATGTTTTACCTCCAGAAATAGCCAGCATGGCCAAAAAGGCCAGTGCTAGCTGGTCTAACACTGTCTTGCAAGGACAGACATTGCTGGGGAAGGAAAGGAGACATCATCTTCTCAACGTGCCCCACAGACAAAGCGTGGGGTCCTGCTTTGCTGCATCCTGACATTAAATCTCCACCGTTCCTTATCATATACCCGAGGGCAATGCTGCAGTATCAAACTACTGTTTATAAGTGGCTTGCAATGGCGCTGTTTGATGCAGGCAGATCTACTGTGTTATTCAATATGTTCAATGCTGGTGTCTGTCCTGCTGGCATTGGGGCTGGGAAAACTTTTTCCAGTGAAATGGGAATTTTAGGACCTGGGTGGAACATAGGGAATGAAACCGGTAGAAAGAATGAAAGGGCTGGAAGATCCAGGTACACAGACTTCGTTCTCCAAAGCAACGACAGCAACCTCCTTGGGCTCCGTCCACCAAAGCGTTTGGCCCCTCCACCAGCTCATTGCACAGATGCCACCCAGCCACCCTGATGAACATTCAAGATAAACTAGTACTTAACTCCCTTTTTCAGTGCTCTGCCCAAAATAAAGTAAACCAAGACTAAAATGGAGCAAAAGGAGGCACCAATATCAGCGATGTTTCACATGGCCCGTGTTGCCGCACACCCCTTGCCCCGAATCCAAGCATCATCCAAGCTGCAGCAGCTCGGAGTCCCCCCGACCGGCGGGTTTCTTCTAATATTTTTTAGCAGGGGCCAGCCCAAGCCACAAGCAGATGCCTGAGATCTGTTTGCACATGCCAGGCACCGCTCGGCTCCTGACAGCCGCCGCGACCAGCCTCAATAACCATGATCTGCTCCATCTGCTGACACCCCAGCAGAACAACAGTGGGGAGCTGTACTGCCCGCGGCACTATCCTTAGCAGCCGAATGGTTGAGCAGCTGGAAAATCATCCAAGGACACTTTTTGCAGAGGAGTTGGGGTGCAGGCCCTGCTTCTCTTCTTACCAACACTGCTCTCATGTTGGAAGCCTCACAAATAATGGCACGTTCGAGGGCTAGACAAAAGGCTGCGGGTCTTTGGCACCCCAAATATGCAAAGAAAACCCTGGAGAATTAGCTCATGCTACAGGAACGGTCTGAATGGAAAAAAATGACTTATCTGCAGGGCCCTGTGCGTTCGGATGCGGCAGAGGAACTACATAGGGAGCTATGAACGTACATAGGGAGGAACTGAGGATGCTCCCTGGGTACCGACAGCCCTTACCGTGGTGGTTGGTCCAAGTGATGCCGGCTGAGCCGAGCCCCCCGCACGGTGAAAGGGGCCTCCGTCGGAGTGCGGATCACGGAGCGTGTTTGTCCCCTGTCATCGCCAGCGGGCTATTCCAGAGGTTCGGCATGCACCTAACAGCAACCCTGTGTGGGGCTCAATGGGCTTTTGCTGGTGATATTAATTAATTTGCTTTCTTAATTTCTTTCTTTTTTTTTTGGTTGGGAAAGGCCAGACTGTGCACATTCAGCAAGAAATACTTTTTTTTGCTCTTGTCTTGGGATGGGAGCTTACAAAATGCTACAGCTTGGTTTTACCAAACGCTCAGGACAGGGAAGGGGAAGGGAGTGGAAAGAAAGAAAAAGGAAGAAAAAAAGGAAAGAAAAGGGGGGGAAAAAAAAAAAGGAGAAAAAAGAACAATCACTGGGAGAAGGGGGAAAACCAGAATTGATTCAAGCATTTTTTTTTTTTTTCAAAATAATTCAGTGATTCTCATTCAGCTGGTGCTTTTCTTAAAGACCAAAGAGCCTATATGATAAGCATATTTTACAAATTAGGTAGCGATTTATCCCGCTTTTGTTTTAATGATTGAAATGAATGATGTCGTGCCGCTTGCTGCTGCTGCTGCATTCAGCGCCTGCTGTTCCTGGGAGCTGAAGACACCGCGAAATTTGCATACTTAATGCCGGGAACTGGCACAGACTAAATAGCTTCTTTTCTTTCCTCTGTGTTTGTAGATTTACTGTAGTGCTGGGTTTAATCAAAGGCTTTTTAAAGCCGTCCGTGTGCCGTTTCACAATGCTGAACTTGCATGTGACAAAGGCAGCTATTTATTACTTATCAGCTTTATGGCAAGTACCACGGGCTACTCTAATTAAAGGCAGAGGGGCTGCATACCCCTGCAGAAAAAGGCACTGGCCAGCTAACATTTCTAATCCCTAATCAAGGCATGGCGTGTACTATGATTTTTTGCTTTGTTTCTGTTCAAATATTGAGCAATAGGGTTAGTGCTTGGGAGGGAGCTAGGCCAAGAAGGTGCCTTGGGATGGGATGCCAGCGGCACTAGGCTTGGAGATGGCATCTCCATGAGGATCTCCTAGGCTTTGCTCATGGAGATGCTCCCTGCCTTTGGCTGTCACTGCAGCAGAGCTGGTTGGGACAGATCAATCTTCATGAAATGTCACCAAAACAGGTTGGATCACTGAGGCTAAAATGTTTCAAGAAGGGGAATCCCTACTAACCGTATTTTTCTCTGATTTTCTGATGTGGACGTAAGAGAGGGAAAAAGAGAGATGTTCTTCATGCTTCATCACTTGGGTTCTAGTGGATCATTAAACAGAAGATCAGGGGTGAGAAACTATTCTTGAGAAAGAGCTTGATTCTTTCATCTTTCCTAACTTAGACCAATGCCCCAGAGACCTGGCTGTGGCCTAGGACAGTCTTCTATTACTTAGGGTGATCCAGCAGCAGCAAATCTAAGATACCTTCTTACATTAGCTAGATTTTGATCAGAAAACAGGCATTTTGATACGATCCTATGTCTTCAAAAGCTGCCCCAAAATTCTTTGTTCCACTGTGGACAAAAGCAAACGCTGAACCTTGGACGATGCTCGTGGAGTGGAACCGCTGCATTACGGACAGCCCTGGTTCGAAGCAATGCCGTGAAACCCCAAAAGAATATCCACGCTGACTGCAATCAAAGCAGGATTGCCCCTTACTAGTTATCAAGGAATTTAGGGCTCCCTTTGAAGTCAGTAACACATTCCCACTGACAATCATTATTGAGTATTTTGCGCAGCAAGAAAACACATTTTCTTCCCTAAATATTTTCCAACCTACACAGACAAAACACAGCACAGAGGACACCAAACAGAAGAATTAATCTCTAGCCTGCTCTGGTCCTTAAAGAGGCAAAAACATCTTAAAAACGAGACAAAAAGCCTCCCCCCAACATCTGCTCAGGGCGCTCGGCACTAACTGGCAGGCGAGACAATGACTCGGAGCGCCGGGATGCGCAGACAATGGAAGCGGGACGAAAGCAGCCCTCGCCACGGCATCGCTTCCAGGCCTGCTGCACATGGAGCTGGTTAGCAGGAATAAAGATCAAGTTGGACCAATAACACTATAATTTGGAAACAAATATATTGATTACAAGAGAGCTCCGCTGGAAGGAATGGGACTCCGCGCAAAGCGCGGCTGCTATTCAGCGCGCGAAGGGCTTGCCGGATTCGCTCTTCTTCGATGCCGGGCTGATACACGCGATATCACCGCATCACAAATGCAATAATTTAGTATTTTAGCAATGCATAGGCTTGTGCTGGCCCTTGTGCAGACGTGCAGTAACCTGGCCTGAAGGGCCAAGCTCTTCTGGCGATTCCTCTTTACTCCTTCTCTACGGCTGTGAATTTCTACCGATCCTTCTTAAAATCAGCATCATTTGAGCTGGAAGCTCGTGTGCCTCTGAACTCCACTAACAGAGAGATTATCTTTCTTCAAAAATGACTCTTTTATAAAAGAAAGAAACACTGCCTAAGAAATGCTTGGGATGGTATTAAAATAACAGGATTTACTAAACCCCTACCTATTAATAAGGTTTTAGAGCACAATAATGGCATTAAATTTAAAATGCTATCTTTTCACCACTGATGGGTTTTAGTTAGGTTCAGTGTTTTACTCAGCTCTGAAAGGGACATCAAATCACTTTATTCTACTTCCTATTTATTTATTTCAATTTAAGCTAAAAGATATGATGCCCATCTGAGACTTGTGATTCCCCAGTTCACCTTACCTACAGTAGCAGAATCAGCACCGAAGCGATAATTGTAGAAAGAAGCTAACGAGCAAATCTCTTTAAAACCATGTGCAGATTCACCAAATCTGGGTTATTTCAGAGCTAGTAGAAACAAGGCCTAAGATCCTGGAGACCTCATGGTCTCTCTACAAAACCTGTAAAGAAAATCCTCCTTTCCCTCTTACTTTACTGCTGTTCCGTGGCCTGTTGTTATAAGCCCTGAATATTTATTTTCACCTTGTCTCCTTCTAACCCCTGCATCACTTTACACTGGTGTTTCTTTCATTCGCCAAAGTGTCTTTTTTCCTTCCTGCATGTCAAGCATCTCGCTTACTGCCATTGTACCCAGTTTAGCCCTTTTTTTTTCTTTAAAGCTAAGCTAAAGCTTTCAACTGAGCCAAGGAGTTTAGGATCCACCTGCAAAATCTGATTTGCAAAAGGTGGGGTTCAATATCTTCTGAAAATTGTTCTGTCTAATACGTCCCACCGCAGGCTCCCAAGACTAGACACCCAAACTGCCAACCAGTGCTGGAAACATCAACCCCGTAGCAAAGTTAAATTGTAAAGTTACATCTTCCTTTCTGAATAATGTTCTCTGCATTTTAATTCCTCTCTGCTTGTCAGACTTAAAGGAGACTGATCAGCCTGAACCAAAGATTTTGCTATCGTCAACCTGAACCTGCTTGAAATGGTTGCAATGCTCATTGCAAACGAGGAACTGTAAAACAGAAAGTCATTTCCCCCCCACCATGTAGGTAACAGCCCAGTACAAACCCTTACGGGGAAACATATGCAACAACACAACACTGATCAAACCAGGAAAAAAAGAAAATAGCAAGACCACAAATCTGCAAAAAGGGTTTTACATACAGTCCACTATGCTCGAAGCCACCGATATATCCTATAATGGCCTTCTTGGGTCTCATCAGGCTAGTGCAGCTGTTACTCCAGCTAGTGATAGTGTTAGCCTAAAGGGAAAAGAGACGCTTATTTTTGGTTTGTGGTGGCTGCTGCAGCTTCATCAGCCTGATTTATATGCTGATTTGCATATGTTCACCCACAAATGCTGTGAATTGCGCTTTTCCACGAAACCATACCATTAATGCTGGCTGCAAAAGTAGTGATCAGCAGTGCTGTTACACATGTTTGTCTTGCACATCTCTTGGATGACAGGTATGTGATCAGACCACGCTTAAAGCTTCCGCTGCTCCCATAGACACTTGGTGATCATACCCCAGATGTGCTCGAATGGGTGATATTGTAGCTGGGGCTTTTCGCTAACAAAATAAGTGCTTTAAAATCTCACATCTCTTGCCAGAACGGGTACTCCTCACACATCGCTGGCAGGCCAGGATGGGTGACATCCACCTACTGTAATAGCTGGCTTTGTAGTACTCCATTTACGGGAACTATAATTCATAAAAAAAAATAATCAGCGAATATTCTGTGAGCACAAAACTCTTATTTATAGGCCATTTTATTCACATCTCACATTTCTACAAGGCTCTTCAACACTACCTCTACTTGAGTCACCATGCAAACCTCTGAGCGCTTCTGCAGCACCCTGATACCTTAAAGACACGAGAGATGCAGTAAATTCCATGAGCAATCACAGAAGTGGCAAAGGATATCGGAGCACTCAGGCTCGCAGGGGGAAGATGGTTCTCATATGCTGGGAAGTAAGTGCCTCCTTTGTACTCTCCTAAGTTGGATGCATTCCCAGTTTCTCGCCTTTCTAGAAAAAAAAAGATTATTCAGAGTCCGTCTGCAGGGTCCTGCCTGCCTGTGAGAAGAACGATCCTTTCCCTGGAGGTGCAGCCATCAGGTTTGAAACTTGGCTCTGCAATCGATTTCATTTCATTTTATTACTCTCGGCTCTTTTGGAGTATTATGAAATCTCGGGGGACCTTTTAAGACATCTGCTAGTGCTTCACATATCAATCGAATTTCCCCTTTGTGGACGGTCCCACCCGCCCCGTGAGCACTGGAAGTGAGTGGTAGCAGTGGGAACTTTTGAGATTGGGAAAGGAGATATTTTCAACCTACATTTTTCTTCAATTGAAATTAAAGCCTGCAAAGATTTATTGCGGTGGCGTATTCATGCTGCTATATTTAAGGTGATGTCAGTATTCTCGGTGTAATCCATCTTATGCACCGAGGATTAAAACTCAGCCATAATAAAGGGCTCCAAGCTGAAGCTTGTCCTCAAATATTTCCTGCTTAGAAGTATTCATTTTATTTTATCAAATTAAAAATAAAATCGAGCGTTTCAAAGTTACCAGGGTGCGAATGAAGAAGAAATCTGTCCGCAGAGCTTCCACCGCTAGGTTGGAAGGGCCCTGGGAGCTCCCCAGGAGCACACAGCCCCGGCACCCAGGGAACCAGCTGCCCTTAGTGCACCCTCTGCTTGAGATACGGATATACTAGATCTCTGCAACTGAGGTTACGGAAGGAGGAAAAAACATATTTAACCCTAGTGAATAAGTCTAGTGCATGTCGGCGCATCTGAAAGGACGCGAGTCAAGAACGTCCCTTTCATTAGACGCTCTTCCAAGAGCGCGTTCCAGCAGGGCCTCAGCTCCTTTGGGAGGAGGAGGAGGAGGAGGAGAAGGGAGGGCCACAAAGTTGGGAGGTGACCCCAGAGCTGATACCTTTGGGAAAAATATCAGGCCATCAGGGGACGGCTTTTTCTGAGGTTATGACACTAAGGTGGGGAATACAGGCTGACCATGGAGCATAAAGATGATATATAGGAAATCTTGGTATAATATATAGCCTGGAAATGTCAAATTAAATTTGCCTGCATGCTCTCATTTTGATTCCTTTGGGCATATATGGGGTTATATGATCTTGAAGCTACATTTTTCCCCAAAGCGTCCACGTGCGCAAAGTACAGAGCTCCTTTCAAGAGCACTTATTCAATATTTTATTTCCAGCAAACTATTCAAATGCTGCTCTGGAGACAATGACTAACTTCCTCTCAGGCGTGTCTAGGGCATTCAGCAGTTTAGCATTAATTTAGTTATCTTTAACATCACTCCTGTGAGGAGAGGGGTGGCATCATTGCCATTTTACAGATGAAGGGGCTGAGTCACAAAGCTCAAGTTCACCAGACTGCACTAATTTGCAGTACTCAATTTTCAGTGATGCAGAACTGAGCATTTCACATCCTACGGTGCCCTCTCTGTTTCGTGTGTCTGGGTGCAGCTGGGAGAGCTCAGCACCCTGCTAGGGTCAGGTCCTGGGGTACCAAGTGGTGTCCCCAAAAGAGTAACTTGCATTCATTAACGACTGAAAACTTCAGCTCCTTACACAGGAACTCTGAGGTGAAGGCAGAAATGTGTATGTTATCCAGGTCTTCACATAGTTTTAAATTTAAAACTCTCTTCATCTTTACTTTTATTGGAATTTTGTGATATGGACTGAAATGTCACAAAGTTTTGAAAAAAAAATCAAATAATATGGAGTAAAGATTTCTGAGGAGAAAAAAATCCTGCTTAACCAACGTTAAAAAATTAATGGCAATCTGCTCTGTTAAATTTTTAACTATTATAGGGAGATGAGGATGATTTTTTTGCTGGGAATATGCCTTTTGCCGTCTCAAGTTCCAGCAAAAATCTGTTCAAATTTGGCTGTGTTATGTGTATTTAAGAAATTACTGTTTGTACATGCTCAACAGAGACATTTATTTGTTATTTTAGGAGCCAGCATCTCTAGGGAATCACCTGAGAGCTTGGAGCTGTGCCGCAAGCCTGGGAAGACTCATCCCATTCCAGCCTGGAATATCAGTAAAACCCAGGATGGGGAGGGCTCTATAGGCCGAGCTCAGCGCTATGAATTAACAGGTGAATGGCACTAATTACACGTTCAGAACCCACGGATATGACCAGCATATCCTGAAGCATGTCCTTGCTCAGGGGCAGAGCGAACAGGCTGTTTCCTCGGCGTGCTGCAGCCCTGAACGTGTCAACACGTGGTCAGAGCAGCACAGGGGACTTGTACCTTGTTTTGGCCACAGGGAGATAAAAGCAGCAACACTGCAAAACAGAATTAGCTTTTTATTTGTATGGCATTTAATGCCACTGAATAAAGGTCAGTGTGTTCTCACAGCCTTCCTGTTGGTGTCCAGCAAAAGACAGCAAGTGTGGCTCTTTTCCCCAGCTCCAAGACATCAAATTCTCAAGCCCTCTTACTCAAGGGTCAGATATGCTCAACGGCTTTCTATGGACCTACCATAAAACAAGCAGTTCCTCCCAAGAATCAATCTGCTAGATGTCTTACCCATGACAATCAAGAAAGGGACTAGATCACACCCAAAGGCAAGAGGCAAGCCAGAAACAGCCTTCCCCCAAGAAAATTAACCAGAAAATCTGTTAAATAGGAAATCACTTGGATGACTCATCTCTCAGTAGGTCACTGGGATTTGTTCACATGCTGCAGCTTTACCCCGTTACCTGATCTAACATAACGTTCCCAATTACTCTTGACCAGGCCAGGCCAAAGCTGGCAGCAAGTTTTGCAGGTCCTCTGCCCACATGGTTTTATCAGACACTTTCCACTTTCTCCATTGGTCTGTGTGGCTTAGAATTGCAGAAGCAGCAATACTTTATTCTGAGACCTGTTTTTTTTTTTTTTTTTTTTTTTTTTTTTAAAATAACTCAGTGTTAGACCAGCTGTTTTCCTTGAGTGGCCACATGCGACAATGTGAGTGGACAAACGTTGTTATCTGCTAACACAAATCCTGGAGCCACCGCCAGCCGGAGGAGTAACTTGCACCCTTTTGCCGGAAGGGTGGGCAGGACAGGAATATAAGAATGAATCTTGCCGTTTACATATAACAAGCTACAGCTATTTTTGGCTACACTGCCGCATTCACAAAACCTTCCCAATTGCCAGGCTTTCAAATACGCACATTACCACCAGAAGTGCTCTTGCTTAAGTGCTCCCATCTCCAGGATTTCCCTTGAAGTATCTGACTGAAGTAATGTAAAGTGCATTTCAATTGGCAGTGAATGCAGGTTAAATGATAGCAGCACAACAGATCCAGTGTTTGCTCCCTGGGCCTTTTCTTTTACCAGTCTCCCTCTTTAAGAGGGCAGGTTACTTACTGTAACACTGCATTCAGGTACCCTCAATCTATTAAGCCTCCTTCCTGACCCTCTGACTGTTGGAGGATGCTGCGAGCAGTATCAGATTGCCTTAGTACATGAAAAAGTCAGTAGATTCAGTGCCGAGTGTCCAGGCTGAGCAGTGGGAGTGGGCAAGCTCAGGGGAAAGCTCCTCGCTTGCATTTATTCCTGGCTCCGCTGCCAAGCTGCCTAGAAACTGTGCCAATTACTTCTGATCGCTCTGTGATCAGCCAGCTATCTAAGCTTACGTGGAATACTTTCCCAATCCATCGGACTGGCTGAAGACTGCATACTTATATAGCAAAGTGCCACGTTTGCAGTGAACAACGAAACACGCCCAGCTACCTGTGTCAGATACTCTGAGCCCCGGAGTTCTGAGCCAGGGCTGTCATGTTGCTCTTTGCAAAGTAAAACAGAGAATGCAAAGCAGGGGAAGAGCTAAACCCAAGCAATTACCGTTGTCCTTCCCGATCCTGAACAGGATCTTGCTCATCCTAAAGACAAATGACTTAGTGCAAAATCTGTGGCTGAAGGATCCTGGTTGCCATTAACTGGGGCTGACTTAGGACTGGAAAAAGGGCTGACCTGAGCAATGGACACCTTAACACACATTCCAAGTGTGTGCGGAGGAGAGGATATGGATCAACAGATTAGGGGAACGGGTTCAGACTGATTAGTCTGGGTCCGAACACAAGTAACCCTTCCAGAAAAGCACAATGTGCCTTTCTCAGCTGCATTCTTCATGCTGCCCGTTATATCCTCCCTGCATTTTTTGTACCAAAAAGTCATGCTGAATGACTTCTAAAGGTAGCAAGGGCAGGCACCACAACCTATCACTACTGCAGAGCACAGCAAGGCTAAGGCTTTCCTTCTATCAAACACTATTTTTGTCTCTGTGTATGTCTACGAGGGAGAGAGATTTTAACTTAACCAGTGCAGTTAACTTAGATGCTGTTTCACACACAAAAGCTCAAGAGCATTTTTTTTTTCTTTCTTCTTAAAGCTGTGAATAATTTAATTCAAATTCATCCTTTAGGAGTAGAAAGGGAGGAGGGAAAGGAACTCTCTCCTAGGGATTTGCAGAACTGAAAACCTTACACGTGAGTATCTTCCAGATGTAGATATTGGGAGCTTCTTATAGCTTCCCCATGGTTTCTCTGAACCTCCATCCATGATGGATGTTTAACATGCTGTAATGCATATTACTCCATAACGACTTTGGCGGAACCATTACAGTGAGTTACATCAGTGACAGATTGATACTTAAGTCAGTATATGTTTGCATAATATCTGTCTACGTTCTCACATAGCCCCCCATTACCATAGTATCTGAGCACATATAGCATAATGACAGCACAGAGAGCCATATGACTAGTGGGTTCAGGCATATTTCCCGTCGCAGATTACCATGGTACCCAGAACTGAATCACTGAATATGTTGAAATAGGCAGACATTAATTTATAGGGTAAATCATTATGAAATGGAGGAAATAAGTGATGAACATTGGCACTGATTTGATCTTACGGAGTTGCACACTAAATTGCTAATATTCTCCCTCCTTCTCTCCTTCCACTTAAATGACAGAAACAAATAAAAGTGCAAGCTTTTGTTCAACCAGCCTTCAAAATAATCATTGCCAGGTACATGGCTTGTGAATACCTAAGAATTTCCCTTACCTTTTCCCTTTGGCTTCTCAGGCCAGGGCATACAGTATCTCTTCCTGAGGATCTACCACTCTTCTGGCTTCAGCAGTGAGTCGGTAACCTGCAAACTGAAAAAAAAAGATGCATTTATCACTCTTTTCTAAACTGTCCTTTCCTTTGTAATCTGGAGGAAGGCAGCTTTTGGTTCACTCGAGCAGAAGTCAGCTGTCCATTTCCTAATGGTAGAGAAGATTCCCATCTGGTTGATGCAGATGCCAGTGATTTGGCTTTATCCAGGTGGTCACTCATCAAACCCTGTTGTGCCTAATTATTTAAGAGGGTTGTGAAACACTAGGTGATTTTATATACCATATGTGCTAGGAAACATAAGCATGAAGATGCTGCAAGTTAATGATGTGGCAACTTCAGCTCTGAATCTTCTGTGTTTTATGGCTTAAATCTGACCTTTTGCTCTCCTGTAATGCACTTGGTAGTGTTTAGCATGAAAGAAGGGCAAGCACAATTGGAGATGGGGGGGTTATCAGAGTCGTTGAGAGCCATCCTCCCAGGTCTATCAAGATAAAGCACTTCAGTCAGTCTTAGACTATCCATCCTAGTGGAGGGAGGCGGGAGGGAGACAGTTCTTTAAATGGGATTTCAGGATTTGGAGTTCAGAGACTTCTTCGGTCATGGTGCTAGCGAAAATCACAGACCTGCTTCCGAGCAAAATAACAACACACGGTGTCTCCTGCTCCAGTTATTAATTTATTTATTTTGAACATGCTAAGGTTGTTGCTTTGACTTCTCAAACAATGGGAAGGTACAAGAAGGGAAGGATAATAAATTGCATTCCCTCCTTTTTTTGCCATCACAGGAAACCTTGAGGGACTAAGAGCTCTTATCTGCCTTTGGGCGATCTCATTATCAAACCTTCATTTTGCTCCCCAGCAGGAGAGATGGCCTGCAATGTATGATAACCTCTACTTATGAAACTCGCACTCCAGAAATCTCTGATAATAGGCCAGCTAAAATGGAAAACCAAAGAGCAGGCGGTAGGTTTTCAGTCACCTATAAAGACTATACGCACACAGGCACAGGCAGGCACCAAGACACCCTTGTGTTTATTTATATTTCTATGCATCAATCCAACTCTGATGACACCTCCTAGAACTTAACCCACAAATCTAGTAAGACTATCATTTTCCAACATACACTGAATAATATTTTCAGAGAAGCCTGTGTGATGCAGCAGTCTGTGTCCCTTTTACAGAGCGGACAGGAAAATCGGTGGGAATTCTAATCTGTCTAAACTGCTCAGGTGTTTTTGTAAAACCCATAAACAACTTAACTAAAGTCCCTTGAAAATATGAGCTGTAAGAACAAAAGTAGTTTTTCTGGGTAGGAAGATAAAAAGAGGAAAGAGGAGATAAAGAGAACCAGGTTGCTAAAACAATTGAGCTCTTTGAATATATTTGTTTTCAGTTTCTTTTCTGTTGCTCTCCCCTCCAGTGATCTTCTTCTGCGTCAACCAGTGCAGACAGTGTCATTTGCGATGCCAAGCTCCAACTCATTCTTCAGTCACGAAACTCTCCATTTCTGAGCCCTTTATCTCTCTAGAGGACCCTGAGGGACAAAGATTTGCACCGTCCCAGGGCAACCTCTTCTAAGCATGGGCAAGACACGACGAGAGGTTGATGGCCCTTCACAGAGAAGGTCCCATTAAGCCACTCAGTCTTATTTGCATCAAGACACCTCCAGCTCAAGACCCACTTGTGATCCATGACTCCTGTTCCTTCCTCAACAAGAAAATACTCTGATGGTCTCTCTCAGCAAAGACTTGCCACCACACTTGTGCGGCACGGAGACATTCCCTGCTATGAGTTCTTGAGCATTAGCACCAGGGCACAGCTCCCTGGCTCATCCCACAACTGGAAAACGGCACTGGATAGCCAAGACACGGAGAGGAACGTGGGGGTAGTGGACAATTCAAAAAATGTGGCAATCCAGGGCATGAACTTAATTCTTATCTCCTCCTGCCATACCACTGGGAGATTTTCTGGTTCAGAAGGGAAATGTGTTGAAGATCATTGTCACACCTGGAAGCATCAAAATCCTTTCCCTCTTTTTTTGTTTCCATTCTCCGATCAGTAAAAGAGTTAGCAGTGGTCTGTCGGCCTCCTGCACTAGTGTGGGAAAAACGTATTTGCAGCTGTAAAATGCTCCCTAGGCATAACAGGCTGCTGAAAAATTGATAACATTTTTAATTATATTTTAATGTATCATATGGATTATATTTTTAATACCTTAAAAAAATAATCAGTCTGAAAAATCCCAGCTATTTGAGGAAAGAAATGCAGGGAACAAAAATATAAAGATATGAAAAGATTTTTTTTCTTAAGAAAGAGTAAACAGGTTTTGTTTTTAAAATTTCCATTACACAGAAATACTTATAGGAAATCTAGTGGTAAAAATATACATATAGTGAGGTGCACCTGGTTACACAAGCGGACCTCAGTGGGATAGATTGTCCTTACTGCTACTGGGTTGAAGAAAATACTAAAAGTTATTGAGAAAATTGTAAAAGCCTTCTGTCCTGGACCTGAGATATGGGGAAATGCTCAGGATGAGCAGAGATGTGAGGAGGGAAGATGCTCTTCCTCCCAGGGGCACTCCCATCACATGGAGCGGGTGGCCACCGGCACAGGGACACGGGAGGCATCTCCCCCCGCGCCAGCCTGGCACGTTATGAAGGAACTCGCTGCAACTCTCCACCTCGGCATGGGCAACCAGAGCCACGTGCACAAGGTCGCGGGCACAGCGCGGCCTCCCAAGGCAAGAATTCCCCTATCCTGGCACAAATGCAGCGGTGGGACCCAGCGAGATGCAAGGAGGGCTCGTGCTCGTCCTGCTTGCCCGTGCTAAGGGCAGGTAATTAGCTCCGCGCTCCTGGAGGGACGCTGCCATAAATATGGCTGTCATTTTTCATTAGGGCACGGGGAACAAAGGGAACAAAGGGAACAAAAGCAAGGGTGGCTTTGCTAACCTGTGCTTGCCTTCGCCTCCGTGCAGCGAAACAGAAGGCAGAAAGGAGAGTTTATTACTATTATTTACTGTGCGTATAACAATCTGGGTGAACATTTCACAATTTGCTAGGCTTTTTAACTAATTAAAAATCATTCACTGGGAAAATCCCTACCTCCTACTTGCTGTCCCAACATAATGCTTGTTGGGTTAAAATGGAAATTATTCGAAAGGCGAGAAATGCAATCACGTCTCCCTAACTTCTACCCTGGAAAGCACAAATATTCTCCTTCTCTATTTTTTTTTCCACTTGACCTGCTCTCAGTAGAAAGTAGCTTGCTAGATTTCAGAATTTATCTTGATGATCGTTATCTTTTCATAATGTTGGAAAATATGACAAAGGAATTAGCGTAAATAAAAGTACTTAGAAAATGCGCATGTATGCGTTAATTTCTTCCTTCTGTAATTATCTTTGACACTTCTGTTTCAATACAGACAGGGTAAATAAAAAAAGGGTTGATCTCGCCAATCACTGAGGATATCTAATACTAGACACAGTCAACTTAGAGTTCAGCTCTAAGCCCATGTAATTTTTTTTGCCTGAATCTTAGGTGCTTTTACTGACTAACAGAACAGACACTTTGAATTGCCAAACCCTTATTAAAGAAAAAATCAGAAGGTTCACAGTGTTCACACTGAATGCAAAATTATCTCCTGAATTTCAGAAAGAACAGTTTGCACTCAGCTCTCTGAAGTCTAGAAGCAAACGGGAAATTATGGTGTAAGCAAAATTTCTGCTGGCAACTGTCTAAGTATGAAACATCCAGCCCCAGAAAGGCCTGAAAAACACATGGGCCATAACATCTCAAATCCTGTGGTCACTCTCCCCACGCTGTTTTCTGCAATATGCAAGTTTACCATGCAAAGCTCCTCCATTAGCTTGCCAGCTCCAGAAAGGAATGTTACTCCCAGCATTTTGCCCCCTCACTTTTCCGCTCCAAGACGGAAAGTAACAGGCAAAAGTAACATCAGGCCGGAGGAAGGACATTTTGGGATGCTAATGTCAGTTTTGCCCAAATCATTCTTCCATCACAAGCTATTCCACAATGTAACATTCAATAAAGCATCCAGCGAGGGTTTGCCATACTCCCTGTCCATCTAGGGATAGATCCCCAAAGGACTGTGCATTTCTGAAGTTTTGAATAGCCACTTGGAGGGATTTTTTGAAGAGCTTTAAGCAAACTGGGTGCCTAAGCACCACACACTCTGCTCATGCCAACTGTCCCGCAGACGACCTGCAGCTCTTCCGCTACCTCTAACCAACGGCCCAGCTTGGAAGGCAGTTCTTCCAGCTTGGGAAACGTCTTTAAAAGAAGCTGAGGTGTAACATGCTCTTTCTGTAGGAGCTTGCTGGGTGGGACCAAATCTTGGGATAAATTATATATTTTTTTGTGAATTCTGAGCACCAGCCCCTATGCTCCAAACCCTGCGGAGGGCCAGGACAGCCTGCAGGCAGCTGAGCTGGAGCCTGGGAGAGAGCAAAGCCCATCACAGAGCCTAAATCAACCAGATCTTGTAGCTGAAAACCCTTCTCAGATGTGAGACAGACAGGATGATAATTCCGTACCCCTTCTCCTTGCTCTAACATGCCCTGGATGATCACACCTGATGCCAGATCAGACAGGGACCAAATTAACTGAAGAGAAAACGAAGTCCTCACACTTCTCTTACTGTGCATCGACACAAGGCACCATGACCCTTCCGTGTCTGTCGCTTTGTCCCTATGTGAGCCGTAGCAGCCCGACTTCCCCGAGCCACACAAGCCTTTTCTGCTGTTAAGCTAAGGGGATATAGGGCCATCGGCAGAGAGGTGCCCACTGCTTCGCACGCAAGCCTGTGTGTGCAAAACCTGACCTGGGCAGCCGTGTGCACTCTCTTCCAAGTCCTCTGTGCATTCACGTGCACATGTGGATACCAAAGAAATATTTTCCCCATCTTTGTCTGTTTTTTTCAAGGATCAGAAAATCAGTGCCTACAATTAAACAATCTTTGCGGTGTTTTACTCAGTTGTGTAATTCTCAGAAAGTATGGAAAGTATTCCTGAGAAAATAAAAGCTGTACTGAAATATGGCTTTATCCTTATTTACTTTCCAAATGATTTCTTGAAAAATAACGTTCTTTGGCAAAAATACACCCTCCTCGCTTTCACACAGTGCCAAGGTTACTGGGAATTATACTGG
Organism: Nothocercus julius; assembly: GCA_013398735.1. Lineage (NCBI taxonomy): Eukaryota > Metazoa > Chordata > Aves > Tinamiformes > Tinamidae > Nothocercus > Nothocercus julius. The sequence goes on from VZSV01000029.1 coordinate 6,126,930, forward strand.
TCTAGCACACTTGTTCTGGACTTGAATTAATAGTGACTAGTTTGACACATATTACTTAGTTTACCTAGGTAGGGTATTACTTTCTTATCTAACTACATTAATTGATTCTACATCACTTAATAGCTCAATAGCTTATCAGGTTACTTCACTCGCTAGACAAGCTAAATGTCTGGAGGCAATTAGAGTGTCATTCTCCTTAATAACAAGTTTCTTTGAGAAGTTGCTGATGAGGTTCTTTATTACATAGATTATAAAATGTATCTTCATACTGTTATAAATATAGGTACAAATTGAAATTGCTTACCAGGAGTGAGGAGCCCCACTCCCCTAGCAACTAGGTAGGCTCCTTATAGCAGAGGTTGTTTGCTCCCTTCTCTTCGTATCTCCAAAGCTCTTTCCTACCGTCCCTGCGACCCATGTCCAATTTCCTGTCACTGATCTATGACCACAGAGGGTCTGCCACGGCGTCCCTCACAGTTTGCCATTTTCAATTTCAGTTCATTTTCAGGATGGTACCTCAGGGCCACCAGGGCTCAACATCAACTTTTAGTTATGGCTGCTCTTCTCCGTGGCTGCCGCTTATAGAAATGCAAAGCTGGAGACAAACTTTTTCCCTTTCAATTTCGCTTACTACTCCATGGATTCTATTATTAAGAAATGATACTTCTCCTGGATAAAATTACTGTTATTTAGATTTAACGGAAGTTATTCTAATTCATTTGCAAAACTGTGCACGGGGCTGAGTTCTACTCGTGTCCATTTAATACTACACAAACTATGCCTTCTTTAATGCAATCCCCAAACCTAGCTGCACTCTACCGAGTCTGAATCAACGTTTCCTACACAAAAAGGGTGGCCCAGGTTCTCCTCTTCACTGCCAGCTTTCTCCTTGCTCTGAAGATATTTGAGTGGGTAACCACAAACCCTCGCAGAAGGAGGATCCCTCCCAGTGTTATTGAAAATGCAACCAGACCTAAGATAGCTACAGTCAAAAATTGCACAGAAAACATTGCTTGTACATAAAACAACCATTATTCTTGGTTTCCCGTTGTTAAAACAGAGTTTTTTAGAAAATCAAGAAGCACAAATGCTGCTTGCCAAAGGGGACAGTGTATAGCTTTTTCCCCTCTTCCCCAGCAAACTTTTGAACAGAAAACTCACCATCCCTCACCACCCCGGGGCCAGGGTGCAGACGACAGTCTGGCTGCAGGTTCCTATCTCAGGAGAAGCACGTGTGTGATTTCCACTCTTAGAGGTAGGATGAGGGGGTCCTTTCACACTTTTAGGCTCTAATTATAGATCTGACTGAAAGGTAGCGGCTGCAGGATCCTGCTGTCAAGCAATCTCAATCCAATGTTTGCAATTCTTTGCTTGGGTGCATGAAATAACAATAAAAAAAAATCAAAATGATAAATTTCACTTCGAACAAAAGCTCCAGCAATGTTCCTCCAACTTCTCTAACTCAGACTTTAAAAACACTGTCAGTTAGGAATGAGGCAGAAGAATGATTCCAAATGCCAAAAGAAAAGCATTTATCTTGTTTCTTTCTTTTAGCCATTCCAAATCTGGCTGCAATTTCTCAGCCATCTCCTGTGACTGCGCAGGAGAATGAAGATGTCATTAATTGTGCTGTTTCTTTCACAGGAAGATTTTCTTTCTTTAGAAAGATTTGGGGTCACTGCTGGACAAGCAGCTTCTGCACATGCTCTGGGGAGATGGAAAGTCTGGATGGAATTATGGCTAAGAGCGTTTAGGCTTTGCTTGTGGTCTAGGCTTAAAGAAGGGGAATCCCTAGCTCCATCCACAGAGGCAAATCTCATCTGGAATCTCATCTGGCTTCCCAATGAATGTCCAAGGGAATGAGAACTGGGTCTGCATGGTGGCTTTTCCATCCCACAGAGGATGGAAGGAGCAGGAGTTGCTCCAAGGAGCCGCAGGAGCCCCTCACTGCTGGATGAAGCAGCGGGTGAAGGCAATGCAGGTGTCCAGCCTAAGCTCTCCACTCCTCCATGGCATCAGCGACTCTCCACCTTGAGCACATCCAAAGTCTGTGTCTCCCTGGGCCAAGCAGCCCCTCAGACGTGGAGCCTGGGAATTCAAGGGCCAAGGAAACTCATGGCATGAGCTTTGCCTTCAAGTCATTGATGCTCATCTGCTTTTATGTAAACACTTACCTGTCTCAGCGAATGAAGCTACTGCAGAGTGCCATCAGGAGATGCAGTTCCTCTGCCCCAGCTGGTCCCCAAGCCACAGTGCTGCCATCTGGGCAGTTCCAGGGAGGGTTGTGGGTCATACAAGGCTTCAGGGCTGTGTAATCACAACGACCACACGTGAATTACGGCCGTCCGTTTCAGCCCTGGGTATTTGTTCAACATGCCTCCTATCTTCATCATTAGGGATGCTCAGTAATTTTCGGAGGACAAACAAACAAAACCCTCATGGTTTGCCTTTAAATAGCAGGCAGGACCCACAGCTAGTTGATATTCACCAGCCAGAGATGCCTGCTACCTCTGAACAATCAGGCTAAAATATTTATCGGAAATAAGTGTTGTTTTTTTTTGTCCAAGTTTTTGAAGTTATGAGGCCTCAGATGGGATTAATGGAAATTTTAATTAAGATATGGAAATAAGCTGCTTTCTCCCTGTCTCTCTGAGACTGCAGGGAGTTAACATTATCCTCAACAGCAAGTCTCAACCTGCGGGGGGGAAGCATTGGCAAGATGACTTTGTTTTTAAGCTCACCTCAGCCAGGATGTTCAGACAGGATTTTGACGTGATCCCCAAATCCGGGTCTGCAACCGTTTGCTCTGCCCTGGGGTGTCACTTCGGATCGCTGGGCCACCCTGCACCAAGGGGGCAGCTGGAAGCACCGATCCCTTTCCGGTGGAGGGACAGGGTCCCAGCCTGGATTTCCTGCTTGGGGATGGATTTTTGCACACTCCCCGAGCAGCATCGCTGCCGCAGGATGCCGGCCGACGGCAGAGATAACGCGGACTGGAAACAAACTGACCTGCACCGATGTTCAGCTCACGGCTTGGCCCTTTATGCATCTCCTGCCTCTAATGCAGGAGGGAAGAGACTTGGGTCTGGCTTTTCTGAGGGAGGGAAAGGGATTTGACTGCTCTTACAGTTTTCCACCATACTTCCTGGCCCAGCTGATGAGCTTGGTTCCTTTCATAGAGAGAAGATAAGGAAAGCCAAGAAACTAAGTGACAGAGTCTCTCTCTTCTTGGTGGTAAATGAGCCAGAGATGGGCACAAGGGCTGCAGGGGATCAGGAGGAAGAGGGAAGATGTCCCCTCTCTGCCCAGGCACTGTCCCAAGCTCGTGTTTCCCTAGATGGGATCTGGGCAAGGCTAATGCTGAAGGAGAAATGGAGAACTTGACCTTAGATGCATCTGTAGCGCAGAGTCCCTCTCATCGCATGGAGCAACTGCAACGCCAACCCGCAAGAACAACAAGCGACACTCGCTGCTCTAGAAACACCCCAGGGAATATGCTTCTGTTATGAACATTTACTGATTTTACTCGGTAGTACTGCAGTGTGCAATGTACACTGCCTGTCTCTTCCTGCGCACCTGCAAATGGGGTGCGGAAAGATGAGCAAACGTCTTCTGATGGCATCTTCCATCTGGGAACCTCAAAAGGCATTTTATTGCAATGGGCCTCCCAACTCTGCTTTCCACATTGGGGAAAACAGATCAGAAGAGGGTGAGCTCACCTGAGGACACACCAACACTGCCCTCTGAAATCACAGTATCTCATTAAATACAGAAATCTTTGGAGATCGGAGAAGATTCTCAAAGTCTTGGAGCTATTTTTTAAAGGGAAAGGATTTTGATTCAAGCCTTGGAGCAACTTTGTCATCTAGTCCTTAAAGGTTTCACTGGAAATTAGGAATCAGAATAATTTGAAGAGCTGGATTATTGCACAGAACCAGAAACAGTGACTTTTACAGGATGAGGGTACCCCAAAATACTTCAAGTCTACAGAAAAAGCCTGGCAGCTCTTCTGCTTTCTCTTCCTCTGATTCTCTCCATTCAGTACAGATAAATCTTACTATTTCCAGCCAAAAGAGAAGGGAAGAAGAAACATAGAGGGACCTATATTTCCCAAAGGGAGTTGTATTTTTGTACGCTTGGCTTCAATAAGTGATGGCCTTGCAGATGCACTAAGCATGCATATCTCTAGCCGAGATCAACAGAAAGAGAAGTTTTAAGGGCAAGATGTTTAAATTCTAGTGTCCAAAGGTAGTGAAAAGTACCCAATAAAAGCATTAGAAATTATTCATGCTGTTTTGCATGCTGTGAGATCACAATTCAATTCCTACTGATTTGAAAAAAAAAATGTTTTATTTAAGGAAAACAAATTTCATCCTGAAACCTTTGAAACCAATGGAAGTATTTTTAAATGCACTGTGAGGAACTGATTTCATGTGAAGATCACAAAATAACTTACAAGCGTTAATTAATTAAGGACTGAACCCAGACGTGAGTTATTTAGGTGGTTTTGTATCCAGTATCTTTCTGGCAAGTGGTGTCTAAAAGGCTTGAAATGACTTGTCCAGGGTCACAGATAAGTCCACAACAATGCTAAAACTGAAATTCAGAGCCCATTTTCTCTTCCCTCAAAGCCAGACTCTGTCCTATCATACTGGGAACAAAGGAAAAAGAAAAAAAAGTAAAAGGAATTAATGTATTAAGGATGCCCAGATGTTCTTGACATGGAGGGCACAGGTCAAATCTGAGATTCTATTTCAAAATCTAGAGAAAATTACCTTTCCAATGACATGTGGCTTGACCTTCAACTCCTAATAGTCTAGGAGCAGTCCATTTCTGAATGTTTAGATCATGTATTTTACATTCAGGATCTTTAAATCATCTCTTATCATTTACTTACTTCTCTCCAATAATGAACGCTATTTTTCTGTGGTATCTCTCATTTTATGTGGGCTGCATCCTGCTACGCCCTTTTCAAATGCACATGAAAAATCTCAAAGCAGTAAGCTGACATTTAATGCAAGACTTGGGTAGAGCTGCTGATTACTGCTTGCTTGTATGTTTTGCACAAAATGGGTAGACAGACTGCAGAAATCTGGAAGGCATTAAGCAGAGCTGATTTTGAAGGGGATCTCAACAAAATTAAACTTTTTTTCAAGTAAATCCCAGCAGGGGATAACAAAAATTAGGGTTGGATTTACTAAAAACGAAGTGCTCCAGTGATTAAAAAATGGTTGGCTTCAAAATCCCAAACTGCATTTGATCGTGAGGCAGCACCAATCCAAGACAGCTTTAATAAATTGTGCTACTAATTACAAATATCCCGTATTATCAAAATTTGTGTAATAAGGATAGAACTGCTTAATGACAATTTATTAGCACTTATGAACAGATACACTGTTTTTAATTCCTCCTTTTTCCTTTTTTTTTTCTCCGACCGTGTCTTCCAAATAGGGGAAAACGATAATCGTTGTCTAAGCTCCTGACTTCCCTTGACTTAATTGCAATCTAAATCAGTTTCTAATCTGTATAGATCAGAGTTGCACAATTTCGAGTACAATTTGAACCCTTTGTGAATACACACAGAGCAGCCATAGGGGTTGCACGTGCACCCACGTTTGTATGTCCAGTATTTTAAATATATCTTCCTTTTTTTTTTTTTTTTTTTTTTCCCCAAAAAGGCAGCAGAAAAGAGTCTCTCTCCCTTTTCCCCATTAGCACACACAGCATCTGCCTGCCTGCCAGTACTTCAGCCCGCTAAAGGACCATGATTTTCCCCCCCAACTCTGCATTTCACGATTTAAGCAAAACGAAGAGCCTTCAAGGATGAAAATGATAATTTGCTAAGACTGGGGAGGATGGAGCAGTTCTGTGCCTGCTCTACCACATCTGCCCCGGAGCTAAGGAGAAGATCCCCTTTGTGCTTCACGCCTGGTATTCACAAAGCTCTCTAAGGGATCTGGATACCTAATTCTCATCAGAATACTAAATTGAGTTTTTTCTTACACATCTTCACCTTATATGTGCCCTGGGAGGATTTCTCCATGCGCTTGGAGAAACAAGAACGGGAATTGCAGCCTGTGCGTGCAGCTGTGGGGAAGAAGCCACCCCGTCACCCGCTCTCCTCCTCTGCTGGGAGAATTATCAACATACGCAAAGCTACCCACATAGAAAAAAAGAAATATTTGCCATGGATATAGCTGAGATTTTGGTGGATTTCTGCTGAAATCATGCTTCTACAGTTTTAGTTACTTCCATTCCACAGACTCTTTTCTTTATGAAGGGCCTTCTGGTTTCCTGAAGATGGGCTGTGAGACAGCCAAGGCAAATTCACCATTATTAGAGCAATTTGTATTCTGCTCCCGAATCAGGTTTGTGCATGGACTCCCTCAATGCTCCAGCTTTCCCTTTCTGGGTGAGATCCCAAGTCTTGGAAGGGAGGCAGCCAAATCCATGGGATGGGGCTGTCCCCCAGCTCCTGTTTCATGGGAGAATGCTTGGGAGCAAGTCCTGCACTGGGCAAGGAAGCAGAGATTGACCTCCAAGGGGATTTACCCCTCCACTGTCATCCTCTGGGATGGTCTTGCAAGCCTATGGTGTCCAGAGCCGCCACACACCAGAAGACACCATGAGTTCACCCAGGGCACCAAAGCAGTCCTTGTACGCCGCCTGAGCTGAACTCGTGTTCCAAGAACAGATCCTGAACTCTGCGGCGCAGTATTTTTATCTGCAGTGTATTCAAGGTCATAATGAGCTCAGTATTAGCCGCACCTGAAGTGATGCATTGTCCAGGCCTCCGCCAAGCATGCTCTGATGTGCCTCCGAGTCCTGGCGCCGATGATGAACAACACTTCCAAAAGGGGACCGGGAGACAAGCCATGAAAAATGTCCCCGGAAGACAGAGAGGCTTAATGTGCAGCGAAGAATCCCTTTAAGGTGCCCTAAGAGTTACTTTTAGGACCATGATAGCTCCATTAGTTGCATCTACGGTGCCACTTTGCATTTCATGCTACAGCGAAGTTCTAGTTTGACTGGGAGTGATGTGCGCAACTTGTGGAACTTTCTTTCTCAGTGCCGGCACATTAAAGAAAAAGGCTATATAGCGCCCGAGGCGAGACACAATATTTTGTTGTCATGTACGATTGCCTATTGACTGTGAAGAAGCAAATAACAATATTGAGCTGTGCGAGCTTTAGGATACCTGAGTCCAGGCCTGTCCAGCTGTGTAAAGAGCGACCATTTGGCAAGGACTTGTGCAAGGAGGGGGTGTCCCTTATTGCCCGACCTCCACAAAATGTGTCAGACCTTCCCAGCTACAAAAGAATGTGTTTTTCTTTTAACTCAATTTGCAAATACTGCCAGCTCTGAGTGTCCCTGACTCAATCTCCGGGCTGTCAGCTGGTCCAATTTTAGTTCTGTGCACTGCCTGGATAGTGCATTTATTGGTGAAATATGGTCTTAGGTGTAGGAAAAACTTGGAGGATCTGGCACAGTATCCTGAACCTGTACTTATGAAGACTAATGTATATCTTGATGAACTGGCAAATGTGTCTTCCTATCTCTAAAGGTTTGTGTATATGGTCAATAATCTGCAAAAAAAAATGTGGATACTTTGATTTTTTATTTTTTTTTCAGTCCTGTTATAGTTAATAGAAAACATACATTTCTCGGGGAAAAAAAAAAAAACTACATATAAATAATTGCTACTATGACAGTGCAGAGGAGACCCAGTGCAGGAGGAGCATTCTGCTCTGCTTGTTCCCAGCAGCTCCCCATGCAATAGTTTTGCCCAGCATTACTGGGCACTATGGGATGCAATTCCCACCCCAACATCCCCCTGCACATGCACATGCGGCTGATGTTATGGCCAGAGACTGGCCAAGAGGGAAGAGCAGCCGAAGTGATCTGCAGATTGGCAACTGGATAAGAAGGTGACGCCACCCATGGAAATCTTTTTTGGTTTCTCATTTAAATTAAATGGTTTCTCATTCCAATTAATCCCCCAAATCTAATACATTGTAATGAGCTGGCTTCCAACAGAAGTGCTTCCTGTGAATAGATGATGTCTCCAAAAGTACAGAGAGAGTTAATATGAGGTAGTAGGAGGCAAAGCTTTAGCAGAAGTTAGCCCAGAAAATATATGGATTTTGTAAGAGGTCAAAGCCTGAGATCTGTTTATCTTAGCTTACTAGGATTTAAATCATTGTAATAGGGAAGGTACATCCTTCTAGATTATCTAGATTATTTTACATGCCCTTTGCATGTGGGGGAACTGCCCTTCTCAAAGAGCAGTGCAAACTGAAGTGGCCACCGAAAGGGAGGATGTAACTCCAGGTTATGCTGAGGAAGGGCTGCAGGAGGAAGTAATTCCTCCAGTTCCTCGCAGCTTCCTTGAAAACAATAATCCAAGTTCTCTAGAAGGAATGTCGGTTTTGGGAGAGGGCTGGACTTAGGTCTCGAGCTGGAGCCATAGAGGAGATGATAGTGCAAACTACGGGGAAGAGGCTCCTCGGAAAGCATGCATGTGGCTTTCCTTCCAAGAGCCTTTTTGGAGGAAGCAGCGATTTAATCCAATAAAATATACATATACACACAGAGCACACACGAGAGGGGAGCAGGGGGATGGCTGGCTACACAGCCATGAAAGTACAGGAATTCAGGACCGTGCAGAAATGTGAGAAAAAAAAGTCTTGAGTGTGTGGGCAGAGGGCTGGGTTAGACAGATCAGCCTGTTGGCTTCTCTTCGGTGGTTCGCGGCTCTCCGTCTTCTACCTGACTGTGTTTGCCACGAGCATGCCCTCATTATTTTAACTTAAATATAAATGGTATATGGTATGTTGATTAATGTCTACTACTTTATCTGCTAAAATCAAATGAGCCCACAAGGGGAAAAAAATCAATAAATTACAATAAGAGTGAAAGAAAAACATTTCTCTGGCAAGCAGCAATGCAGTACCAGCAGGAGAAGCAGCCGCAGTAGAGGGGGGAGGGAAGGGAGACAGAGGAAAAAATAAACAAGATGTCTCATTTAAGAGAAAAAAAGAGAGAGAGAATTTAAAGCAAGGCACATATTTTGATAGGAAGGGAATAGTGAGTGAAAAGAGGACAGCTACATGGAATAATTCCCCTTGAAATACTTGTATAGATGGAATGCACAATGGGAGGGGAGCGATATGTTCTGTGCAACGCTGGGCTTTGCTGTGCACTAAGGACAAGCGCAGGGAGCAAGGAGCAAACACCCTGGATTAAAGCAGCGGAGCCTTCCCGCATGGCTGCTTGCTCCTAAACCTCAACCAAAAGGTCCACATTTCCATGCAGAGGGGAAAGACGACGCTTGATCTGGTGGTAACATGCAAGATTTGCAGCACTGCAGATGGGCAGCACTGGGGTGTGGAGCTGCTGCCTTCACAGATGGCTTTTTGGCCGTTTGCTTTCACCTTGTGAGTTTTAAATCCATGTTGAAAGACGGGCAAGCTGGGCACTTCCCGCAAAGGTCTCGGTGCTCACCAGCTCGCTTACATGTGCCAGGTCCACCTTTTATTTTGATGCTCGCGGTGCCAGCGATACTCTGCTCTTTAAGTCTAAACAAATTGGCAATCTCTGGCTAAACAGCAATTTGAGAAACTGCTGCTCCACAGCGAGGCTTTGGAAATAAGCTTTGGGCTTGGAAAGCTGTAGGAGAACCATCTAATTAGTGGCCACTGGCTTATTCTCTTGTTTAAGAACAAGGGGGGAAAAAACATTGTTAGTATGAGTTTAAAAGTAGCAATGAAATTAAACAAGAAAAAGGGTAAAAAGGCAGATTTCAGCCTGGGAAGTGTTGAAATAGCTGATGGGAGGCACTGTAGAAGGCAGTGAAGCCCTTCACAGCTGCGAGCACGTTTGCACCAAGAGGCACCCCATGACTTCTCACCTTCCTTCCTCCACAAAGGGTTTCCTCTCCGCTCTGTTTTACAAGAGCAGATCTTGAACAGGAAGGAATAGCTGCAATAACAACATCTTCAGAGGGCATGTTCACTATTTTAATATATGGAGCTGAAGCAATTATCCAGCAGAACACGGTCTCTCAGCTGCCAGGAAAGATGCTGTGAGTGCTTGACGGCTGACCAGAGAAATGGCATCGTCTTATGCAGACAGGGGAGATCAAAGGCAGCAGAACGCGCCGTAGATATGGCAACTATTTTAGTTTGTAAATGTGGATGTGGGATTCTTTTGTTCTCTAGCTCCCGATTACCTGAGCCACACAAACGTTGCATTGACAGTTTAGGAATCAAACAAGGAATTATTTATACTAACTACTCACTGGTCCTTGGTTGAGCTGGGTGCGGCCCAAATTCCGAGTGAGAGCTCCCGGCTGAGCTGCGGGTGCTTGTCCCGATGCTCAGTCTCAGGGACCTCTTTCCAGCATCCCTGCCCCTTGGCCCCATTCAGGGGGATGCTGAAACTTGTGCCTGATTTTAACACGCCTGATGGTCTCACTGAAGTCAAAAGTTGGAATTAGGCAGGAAGAAATTCCTCTTCTAGCTCCAATATCCCACGGCTCTACACTTCAGTACCAACACCACGATCCAGGCGCTGCGAGGCACTGCTTTGTCAGGGGTGGAAAACGCACCGTATCATCACTCTCATGCTATTTAGGGAATTCCAAAGAAACATGTGCACGTCTGTATTTTTCTCTTGTTCCTTTTTAAAAAATAAATAAAAAATAAATTATTCAGTTCATACAGGCAATGAATATAGGCCATGCAATCCAATGTGCAGCAGCAAAAGTACTCCATTATTAAGTCTGTAATTGCCAAGAATTAATTTGCTAATTGCATGCAACTAATCTGAGTCCTTTTTGTTTTATATCAATTAACAGAGTAATTAAAAAAAGCAATCTTCTTGATAGTTCCTCACTGGCAGACTTAGCCCGGCAGAGCTAATGAAAGAGGGCCACCCCTTAACTAACCTCATTAGTATCTCTTCTTTTGTTAAACATCCTACAAAAAATAGTTAATTTTGCTGCATGCAAGTCCTTGATGGCAGCCTGCTAATGAGGGGGCCACACGGCTCGGGTTTGATGGCTGCTCGGAGCTCGTTGCAAAGCGCCGCTCGCTCCCTGCCTCGCTGGCCTTGGAGCTGCTGAGAGCCAGACGGGCGCCCGGAGCTTCCGCTATCAGCCACTTGTAGGCAGGAGCAGCTACAACTCTTGCAAGTTCTCTGCGTGTTAGACGTGCAGTTTGCTTCATGCAGAAATACGAGTGGGGAAAGACTGGGCTGCAAGAAAAGACGCAGTGGGATGTGGCTGTTTCCAGGTTATAGTCACAAGAGACACTATTATGCCAGCAGAGCTTGGTAACAGTGGTGAAGAAGACACAAGTTTCCAGGTGGGATGGAGACGATGTCCCACAGGCTACGCATGAGGTGCAGGAGTGACCGTGCAGCGAGCAGCCACGCGTGGCTCATGATGCTTGCACAGGGCTCACCCCTCCTGGCACATGGTTCAGAGCCCAGGGGTTGGATCCAGCAGATTTGGATACTTCTTCTGGCATTTTTGGTAGTGTGAGGCTTCCCCACATAACTGCTCGAGAGCATTGCAGCATCCCGAGGCTTCGCTTGGGGTTTTGGGTGTGATGCATCCAAAGAAGGCTGCACCGGTGACTTTGTGGCTCTGGGTCAAGACCATGCTGGTCATCCCCATCCCTGTTGGATTCATCCCATAATTTTCACACATGATGGTCGGCTTTTTTTCTGAGAGTTCCCCAAAGGGGAAACCTTCCTCGCTGTAGTGATCCCTTCCACCAGGAGATAGGTTGATCTTTGCACAGCTCAGGGGCAAAGAGCTCCAGCCTGAGAGCTCGTTCTCACCATGGAGGCATCCCACGTGATGCCTGGGTCCCAAAGAGACCGGAAATCTACTGCTAAACATTTCAGAGGAGACTTCCAAAAAATTCCCAAGGTTGGATTTCTAGATTTGCTCAGTGGATTTGCCTCACTGCTGGGGCCTCCACAGGAGCAAAACTGCTTAAAAACACCAAGGTTTCATTGCTTGCCTTGTTTTCACTCGCAGGTCTCTCTCCCTGCCTGCCTCCAGTGCCTTGGCTTGGCCATGTATGGAGTGAGTGGGAAAGGGAGCAAGGGAGGGAGGCGAGATGTCCTCGTAGAGTGGGGAAGGAGGAAAAAATAGCAAAAAAACAGATTTATGCCTCAGCCCTTTCCTTCCATAATCAGCTTATGTTGTAGAATTAAATGAACCGACGGGGCGCTCGCGCGGTGCAAAGCTCTTCAGCCGGCGCGCGAGGCACACGCGTGGCAGGGCACGGGTCCGAGCGGAGGCCGGCCGGGGAAGCAGCAGCTGAGATGCATTGTGGTACCTCCCACTCCCTTTTTTTTCTTAAGAACGCAGCATGGATGCTAATGAACTCCTCACCTGGGATGTATGGTTAAGACATATAGGGCCCAAGCTCATTGCAAAGATGAAGGACCTTGATCTGATGAGTTGAGGGAGGGCGAGGGGGCATTGCAAGCAGAGCCTGGGTCAGAGGGACTTGTTCTGCTCCATCTGATATCCCTTCAGATGTTACAGGAGCTGGAATGGGAGAGGGCCACTGCTTAGGTTCCCACTGAAGGAGAGGAAAACGTATGTCCACAGATGTCTTTTGAAGAGCAGAAGGTGCCACTGAGCATCCGAGATGTGGGATGAGTCTGGGACATGATCAGCTCTCCTGGAGAAATCCATCAGGAGCTACCAGCCCCTGTCAGACAGGTCCTGCAGGTGGATCCAGTGTTCTGTCCAGCAAGGAAATCTGTTAATTTTGACAGGAATAGCCCACTGAACTCAGGGTGTCATCGGAGTGGTGAAAAAGAGAGGGCTGCTGGGCAAGACACAGAGAAGAACTGGACCAAACAGACAGCAACGGCACCACAACCAGCGGCTTTAGAGATGGAGAGAAAGAAGAGAGCTGCTAAAAGGGTTTCAAAACTGAGGGATTAGCAGTAGATACAGCAGCAGACCGAATGGCTGCCAGAACAGCGGGAGATTAAAAGGCAGAAGTCTCAGACACGAGGATGACGATGTTGGGGCCTGACACATCCACCTCCTCCATAAACTGCTAGGTTCGGAGCAGGGGGCCTTTGGCTGCCTGAACATGCAGATTTAGGACTGTTTTAGTCTCTGCAAAATATCCGGGTTGTCCTCAAGGGAGGGGCAGATATGACACTGGGCTGATGAGTAACCTCCACCCATCAGCACTGGCTGCTGGAGTAGGCGAGACACCTCAGGGCACCTCCAAGGGCAAGAGGTACCTATCTTTAGGTGACTGAATCCCACCTAGTGAGTCACAGGCTGTTTTAATGGCATTATATAATGTCATTAAGTCTGACAGTGCAGGCTGGGACCCTCCTACAGACCATCTAACATTGAAAGGTGCTCCGGGGAAGAGATCTTGTTCCCCTTTGGGGACAAGAACAACTGAGAAGTGTTCTCCTCCCACCGTTGCAAGTTCTCCTCAAGCCAACAGCACAGGCTATCATCCTAGAAAACCAGAGGTGGAAAATGAGCTGGGGACCCTTCCTCAGACCATTTGCAGTAGTTAACCTTGGTGTCAGGCTTCAGAGCTGACTTCACTGAAACACAAGGATTATTTCCTACCACTTGAGCCCTGCAAGACGGTACCATTTGGGCTTAAGCATCTCACACGCAGTTGTCTGGAGCATGAGTCTGCAGTTCTGCTTTACACCAAGGGATGGATGAGAGGTTTTGAGCACATTTCTGCCTTTCTGCTCACTTACCTCAGGTGCTTGAGTCTCATGGGTTGGGCATCTTGTACATCTGCTATATGCAATGCAACATGTTTGGAAACTATTGTGTATTTCTCTTTTAATTGAAAGAGACAAAAACTTGATTCTCCAGACAATTTTGGATCTAGCCATGAAGTGCAAGAATGGAAAGCCTACCACCACCCCAAAGAGGCAAGGACTTACGGACCAAGGTTTAAACAAGCTAACCTAAAAACCTAAAGAAGCACAGATCTTGCTGGCATGTCTGCTAAACTACCGGCTAAGTTTTAGGGCCAGCACACAGCCCTGTGCAACCTTGCCCATGCCATGCTCTGTCCCCAAGGCAGCTCCATGGTTGCACTCATGTCTGTGAGATATTGACAAACATATTCTCAGAATGTCAGAAAAAACTTTCACCCATATCAAAAATTCCCCAAATCTTCATAGGAATATTTTGGATACCCACAGCAGGCAAATGTCTGAGCAAACCCATCTCTATAGCAGCTGTGGGCTGAGCCATCAATGAGCTGAGTAGTCTCCCGTAGACACTAGGACTTTGACTACAGGCAGGTGCAGACTCTTCTTCCTCTTTGCTGTTTTCCAGTTAGCTCTGTCCAGCTCTCAGACTACAGCAGGAGCAGTGAGATTGACATTCTTGTCAGTCTAATACTGCTGTCCTTTACCACTGCTCTCATATCTTACAACAGGAACTGAGATTAGTCAAAATAATGATTAAAAGCACCGTTTGCCACAGCTTACGACCGCTAATTTATCATTCCATTTCCGAGAACAAAGGAGCTCAGGTACCTAACTGAGCAAGTGGCAAAAAAAAAAAAAAAAAAGCAGAGAGAGAGCTGGAAAAATTTCAAAGTCCTTCTAAAAATTAGAATCTGAAAGCCAGCCAAGTCGCAGCAGCCGAGTGGAGGTGCGAGGCATTCGGTCTCCGGGGTGGGCAAAAGCAGCCGCATGCCGTATGCAGTGCACATCAACACCTCTTGACACTTATGAATGTGGGGCTGGTGCTGATGCCCACTTGGATGAAAGAACAGAGTGAGACTGCCAGCGTCGAAGTGGGTGGAAGGGAGCGATGATCTGCAGCAAGATGTTGGGTTTTCTTTAACCCTCTCTCGCACAAAGAGCAGCCTGTGTTTCCGCTTGTCAGGGGACTTGGAGGCTTTGGAGCTCTGCAGACTCTGGACTTTTGGGGGTACACGAGCAGAAGGATGGATCTGCTCTAGGCCCGTGGGAAATTCTAGAATTTCTGTGGTTCACAACCCTCCAGCAGCTGGATGGGTTCGCTCCCTGCTCATGCCGTGCTCGGCTCCAAGCCCCTGGCCTGTCTAAGCTTTAGGAAAAGGGAGGAAGAAGAGCCGGGATGCCCCAGCCAGGGAGCGCCAAGAGATGCTGTCCTTGCCCCAGCTGCAGTGTGCGGACCCCAAGACATGGTAATGACATGGAAATGAATAGAATAAACCCACGGAGTGGCATTGTTATTAACCTTCGTTACCTCAATAAATCACATCAGAGAGCAGCAATTACTCCTGTTTCTGATGAATATCAGCTATGCAGTGGATTCCCCCTTGCTCTCCATCCTGTGCTCTCTCCCTTCCTCGCTCTCACAGCCAGAATCAAGATCACACAATTTATATCAAGTTAGGGAAAGGAGCAAGAATAATTCAAACCCAGCTCATACAAGCATGTAACGGGCACCATGCAGGGAGTGGAAAGTTGCAGGATTTGCTGTCTCGGTGACACCGAAACGCAGGTGAGTGCAACGGCCATATGCCGCATGCAGGTACTTTATGGTGCAGAGCAGACGCCACCATTTGTGACAAAAGTCACAATTTTCCCTCCTCCAAACTCAGTCAAATGAGTCCAAATTTTTGCCCCAAAGCAGGATGTGCAGCCAGGCTTGGCAAGGGTGTTGCAGGCACTTGTGTCAACACCGATGAATGAGCTCGGGTGTCTGCTGCTGCTCCCAAGCCAGCTAATCTCAGAGGTCAGCACCGTGCTCGTGGATCAATAAGTGCAGAATTTAGTCAGCACAAACAGCCTCGGCAGCCGATTGCTACCCTTGCATATTTAAGACTATCTGGAAAGAGGACCTTTCAACAGAGTTATTCAATGAGACTTAAAAAGCAAGCCCAGATTGAAGAACCCAGCAAAGAGTTATTGCAGACATTCTTAAAGTGCCTGACAACACAAAATCAGAGCTGAAAAATTCTTTTCACCTTTTTAAATTTGTGGTTCGATTTTCACAGCCGACTGCTTCCTGGACACAAAGGCTGAAGACGTGTTTCTTTAAATCCAAGAGGCAGAATTTGCAACCTCCCTGTAATTTATTTATTGATATTATTTTTCTTTGAAATCTAAAGAAAGCACTTGGGAAATTCTAAAAATTCCCTGGGATGTTTAGATGTCACATATGCAGTAAAAATAGTGGGATTTAAATACCCAAACATCGCACCCAGTTTTGAAAAAGCCTGAAATGAGAGCTGAGGGCTCCCTAGATGGAAATAGCTGAGGTCCCGGTTCCTCCTGCAGAGGTAAATTTGTTTATGCTGCATGGAGCATCCAGGGTTCCTGCCTTCCTTGTTCCAGGCACCCGCACGAAGGTCCTACCTCTGCTGACAGAGGTAGATTGCCTTCCTGGATCGACTGGTTTCCTCATGCCTAGAATTTCACCAATCCATCGCGAAACGTCAGTCACTGATGGCAACAGGATGAGCAGGAGACATCAGAGTGGGTCCAAGAGCATGGACACAGCTGGAAGATGCAGAAGAGGACCACAGACAGCTACGGCCAGGTAAAAGCTCTGAATAAATTTCATGGCAACATCTTGTTTCCTCCAATATAATTTCAGCAGCAGGGCAGTGCTCACAGGCATTTCCTCACAGGCAAGGATTACTCCTAGGACTGGCTGGAAATAACCAACTTTTTTTTTTAAGTAACTGCTTGTCTCAGTTGCTTTGCTATTGTTAGATGTGCAACGAGACCCAACCTTTGGTTTAGGTCAGCCCCAATCTAATTTGGGAAGGGATCTCTGTTGCAGGGATGTCTTTGTGACTTATGTGCTCCAAGTTGATTTTGCTCCCTCAATCTTATTAAGGACTTATTAGGGAGTGAGCACTGCAACCGAGTCCATCGGGGATGGGAGAGGTGGCCGCTGTCACTAGCGCGGGGTGGGGAAGAGCAAACGGGAAGCCAAGGAGCCATAAATCACCAGGGCATTGGCCAGCACAGCTGAAAACCCTCGGAAAGGCAAGATGAATTTCCTTCTCTCTCCGAAGAACAGAGGGTTCGTGCTGCACGGCAGCCACGTGTGGTGCCTTTCAACACCACCGTCAATGCCACAAGGGTGGCAGCACCTCCTGCCAACCAACCCTGGCGACCCAATTCCTGCATTCCCGCCATTCCCAAATAATCCTTCCTCCCCTTCCCAGGCGGAGCAGGCAGTGGGTTGCAGCAGGAGGCTGGGGCCTGAAGTTGCACCACGACCCCGGGGTGGGCGATAAGCGGGAGGACCCCCCCTCTCCCCACAGCCGCGCTGATGCTAATGCCTCTTAGCTCTGTCACAAGTGAAAACAGCTCCTCGCTGTCAATTACGGGGGGGACAGCTGGAGCCGCTCCGCTCGCTGTCAGGACGCAGACATATTGCACGTCAGCGAGAAGGTAACAAATTCACCCGGACAGCATCGCCATCTGTCACCCGCTGAGACACCGCGGGAACAAAGGGTCAGGCTGCAGCGCCCACGTGCCCTTCCCGGGGCGCTGGCGCCCGCCAAGCGCAGCTGGAGGTGGCCCCAGGCTTGGGGGACCGGCCCGGGGCCTTGGGGGTTGGAAGCCTCCAGATGCAGCAGCTCATGCCATGCGTTGGGGTTGACCCCATGCACTGGGGCTCGTCCTGTGCCGATCCCATGCAGTGGGGCTCATCCTGCACTGGCTGATCCCATGCATTGGGGCTCATCCTACACCAGTCTCATGCACTGAGGATCTTCCCATGCTGATCCCATGCATTGGGGCTCATCCCAGACTGATTCCATGCATTGGAGCTCACCCTGCACCAGCTGATCCCATGCATTGGGGCTCTTCCTGCACCGATCTCATGCATTGGGGCTTTATGCACTGGGGCTTTCCCCAAACTGATCCCATGCACTGGGGCTCATCCCATACTGCTCCCATGCATATATATGGCAATACACTCTGAGCGGGTTTTCAGGATTTAACTGGCTCCCCAGAAGCTTCCCCAAATGCTCCATGAAAAAATGCCCTCTTTTAAAAACATCTTTTTGCAGAATAGTGTAAATAGCATAAATAATTTACAGGATTTTTTCCCCCCTCTCCTGGCATATATTGTGCTATTTAAAAATAACCTGCGTAACTCCATTCTTTCACTCAAAATGTGGCTTCTTTTCAAATGGTAACATGCAGATCATTCCCAGAGCAGGGTTTATTTCGAAATATCCCTGCACTTGAGACGGCGTGGGATGCTGAGCCTTTGGAGGAGTCTGATGGCAGGGATTTCCCTGCACCGGGAACGTGCCCGGCTCCTTCTGCTCTTTGCAGATGTTTCTGCAGAGCAAAGTGAATCCTGCCCCATGGCCAGGCTCAGGGGGGTATTTTATCTTTATGGCTACATAAAAAAGGCCAAAGCGGCAAACTCTGAGCTCCGCTCTGCTGCACTCCACTGACCTCCCAGCCAGAGCCTGCAGCCCTCCAGGAAGCTATTCCGGACTATTTTCAGGAGCTATTTCGGGACAAGGGCTGATCTTTATGTATTAGCAGGGGCCCAGATTGTCAGTAATAAACTCAGGTCACTTTTGAGCTCTTTTCTGAACATTTTGCTCCTTCTGCAGAGCCCCATGGCTGCTGCCAGGAGAAAGCTAACACGGCGCCTTTATTAAACTGCATGGAAAGCTGCAAGGGAGAAAAACTTAGCTTCAAAGTCATATCGACTTCAATGTTGTTCAGTAAGTGATGGCAATGCAGAGGCTTGTAGAAATGGAGTTTGTGCTGTTGCAATGAGATGTCACCCAGGTGACACCTGCACACCCCAAATATTTGAGCAAGCAGCAGCGAGCACAACCCGGGCTTCTCTCACCCATGAAATGCAGCTGCCTCCGAGTGCAATTAGCAGCTGGTAAAAATGCAGCTCTTTAATTATTTTGGGCGTATTTGGATGGGAACAAGTGAGCTCAAGGGGGAGTGAGGTGGGAAGAGTCAGTTCTGTTCCCCATGGTCCTACCAGAAGAGTTGGCTTTGAGCACAAACAGGGCTTTAGTGTGACTTTGTGATGCTGGGCCCTTTTAATAAAAAACAATTGCGATGTGACACTTTTTGCTCCAACTTGTGCTATGACTCAGTCTATATTTTTTTTTTTTAAAAAAAGCAAACATTTGGATATTTCTTAAAAAATCCTGACGCACTCATACGGTCATGTGCTCCACTCACACCCAGAAGACACAAATTCTTGCTCAAGACTTATCAAGATTTTTCAAAAGCAGACTGAGTAGATTTTTTCTGACATTTCTCCTCCATGTACTAGATGACCATTTTCACCTTTTAATGAACAACGCTAAAGGTCACGGCAAAGTGGCTGACCATTAAAAAAGATAACTCGCCACTGAAGCCCTTTCTGCTCATACAAACATACAAGCAAGGCCTGATCACGTCTATGCAGTGAGAGATTCATTTTTACTTTAGTTTTCAAATTATTTGGGCACCCGATGGTGCAGATGGGCACACTGAGAACACTGAGAACACCATAAATAGCTAATCTAACTGGCTTTCCATGTAAAATGTTTTGAACAATGTACTAGGCCCCTGTATTTTCAGCTGGAGAAGTGTCTTCACAAATATTGGCCAATATTTGAAGGGGTGACTATGAAGAATATGGACAACTATCTTTCTGAGGATGATCATTTCTGAGAATATTATCTGGAGTTCTAAATATTTTTAGCATCTAGTCTGTCTTAGTTGAGCATAAGAGACCAAATGGCAGCCTGGACCTTACTCAAGCTTTTCCACCAAGTAACTCCACCAAATTAGTAATTTAAACAGAGTCTGAAACAGCACTTTGTCTGCATTTACAGACGTATTGCCCCAGGATAAGAGATGTAATTCTCTGAAATGAAGAAAATTAAATCATTACCCTCTTCACCCAAGCCTTTTTGCTGTTGGAAAGTTAGTTTTGCATTTAATGAATATGGGCTCATGTCTTCCTAATGAGTATGAGATAGCTGATGTAATTGAAAACTTAAACAGGGAAAAATCATTACAAGCTTTTTTTTTTTTTTTTAATTAATTAATTTTGTATATTTGTGTTATGAGTGATAGTTACTAGTAGAGCAATGGGGATGGAAAACCACAATTTACTCAACAGGCAATTCAAAAATACAAGCTGGAAGTAGGAGATTCCAAATATTTTAACTGCTGGAATGACAGTAGCTGCAAGAGAGGTTTCTACTGTGCTTTTGTGTGTCTGAGAGATCCGAGTCATTCCCTCATTCCCACCCTTCTTCTTCCTCTTGCAGCTTGTTCTCTAGTGCTTATTCTCACATTTTCTGCATTTCTGTTTGCAAATAGAAAACACCTCCCCTATCCCTTGCCCTCTTCCAGCACTGCTGTCCAAAGCATCATTAGGGAAAGGCAGCTGCAAAAGGAGGAGCGGGCAGCGGATAACAGCTCCCAGTTTAGCATTCCTGCACAGACACATATTGGCCCAAACCAGGGGTGCATTTCAGACTGGGTTTTCCAGCTTCCTCAGGGTCAGGAAGAAAGCAAGAGATGAGCAGGTCCAGGGAAGAGCTGCCTGTTGAGGGATCACATTTCTAGGATTGCAAAGACAGCTCTAATCTGGACAAGGAAAGGACTTGCTTTCCTCTGCCCATTGCTCAAACCTTCAGCTGGTATCTCTGGAGCTCCAAAGACTAATGGGACCGATCGTCACTGTGTCCTCATGTATAAAACCATGGATGGAGACAATGAATTTTTAATAGTGAGAGAAAGGACCTCAAGGGGAAAGGCAAATATGCTGGGGAGAAAGAAAGGTGGTTCATGAAGCCAGTGTGATTCATAACAGATTCATAAATCTCTATCATTACTTGTCTATTCTTTTCTCCATTTTTCTGATATCTTTCCCCAGATTTTGATAATACCTCTTGGTCCCTAAACATTTACCTCTAGGGGCCAGCCTTCAACCATAGGGCCATGTATCATTTCCAGACAAAGACTGTCCTAAGCTCCTCATTTTCTTTTGATCTTTCACTAATAGCTAGACATTTTGTGCACCCTTGCTCTCCCATGAATATCTTTTCTTGTCCAGCATCACCCACAGCAAAATACTGTCATTAACCCCCCTTGAAGCTCCAATATCGTCCTCCTAATAGCTCCAACCATATTCCCTGTACAAAATATCCCCTTTGCTCTCATCACAGAAACCGTCCATGAGATAACCTCTCTAATTTTGAGAAGAAAATCTAAAGAGAGAGAAGGTAAGGCAATTCTGGGAAGCATTCCCTGCGGGACATGTTCCTGGAAAGCCACACGCACCTATTCCTGGATGTTGGCCATTGCAATGTGGTGTTGGTGCAGTTCCTATAGGTCTCCCTACACCACCCACTGTGCGATTCAGCCACTCGTCCCTATGGACAGAACCTTCAATCATAGCTGAGAGGGCAAGAGAGAGTGCAAAAAGATGCTCTTTTTGCAAACTACAGAGCAGACAGAAGATTTTACCTGCCTCCAGCTCTTCCTCCACTCTGCCAACAGCAAGGACTCTCTCCCTAATCAATCCCAAGCCATCATCCATCTCCCACCCGCACTCACTGGTAGCTTAAATCACCTTGCCTGGTTTTGCCAGGAGCGGCTTAGGGAGCACAACCCATCACCTCTACCCGCGAGGTGGTTAGAGACACCTGGGGAAAGTTACTGCCTTCGAGGGGCATCACTTGACCTGGGAGAGGATAAATGTCTGCAACAGTGGCCAAGGGTGATGTTCAGTGCATAATTTATCCCAGACTGGCTCTCTGGAAAGGTGAAGGACTACAAGAAAAACAGTGTTTTTTTGAGGCAGATTGAACTGAGATACAAGAACCTTCCATCTCTACTCTGGAGCAGATCTGGACAGGGCTTTCTGCTTTTCATTTCCATGCACACCAAATTTAAAATCAAATGTCAGGCTCTACTAGCTGTTCAGATCAGAACAGACGCGCCTGGAAGCCATGCTTTGCCCTGAAAACAACCCAAACTGGCTCTGAAGTTGAAGACGAGGGTGGAATGTTCTTATCATGGAGCCAAGGCTCTGCAGCTGTGTGAGCACAAAAGGCATTTGGTGGGACATCAGCTTGTGGGAGTCCTCTTAGTTACAACAAGGAAATGTTAAATGTCACAGTCTCCACTGGATCAAATCTACCAGTGTGGAGACAATTTATTTAGGCTCAGCACTAGGTTTAGCCACTGATCGGAACATGAGGCCTGGATATATGGAGAAGAGAAAAGAGAAATCAAAGTAGCAAGTTTTAAATAAGGGAGAGATCATATAGTTTACCTTTGGTCTCCCTCGTCTATGGTTTAATTTGTCTTCATCATGACATATCAGCCCCTATCAGATAAATTTAACTGCAAAGCCTTCCATCTGAGGAGGACGAGAGGCACATGGTCCCCAAAGCGGAGATTCTGAGCTTACTCTTATTTCAACTTTCTGACAATGTCAGTGTGATGAGGCTGAGAGCCGGTTACAGGCGTATTGGGTGACAGCAGTCACCCGGACACCCATCCGTGGGTCTCTCAAGTATCTGGACACACTCAGGCCCGCTCCGCCCACAGCACACGAGCGACCAAAAAGGAAATTAAGAGTCTGGTTGAAATGTTATTGGCAACTTAATAAGATGCTAATGTCACTGCCACTGCTAAGACCTCAGTCAATATTTTTCTCAGCCAAAAACCCACCCTTTCAAAAGTCAGCACTGTTCTAAAGAGGCGGAGGGAGAAAAAAAGTGCTCATTAATCATTATGCCACAACAACACTAAGGGCTGATTTCTGTCGTACACCTCTTCTCACAATAGTATGCAATTTAATTGCTTTTAGGGAAAAAAAAAAGAAAAAAACTTTAATGATACAGGACCAAAAGCTGGTCTTAGCACCGTCTTTTCCACTTCAGTGAAAGAAAGGACACAGTTCATAGATGATACAAAGGTGTGACTGAACCACTTCAGAAAAGGCAAATATATCCCAAACCTCAGTCACACTAGATACGACACTTTCTGTAAAGGCCCAGTAAAATACCTATCTACCCTCAAAAATAAAAAAAAGCCTTCTACCTCTCTGCCTGGCCAATGTGTATTTTTATAGGAGGGGGTTCTGATCCAGGGTATTCTTGTCTGTAAGAGCCTCCAGGTGGCATGATTATGGATGAAAAGAGGATGCAAACGCTGATTCCTGGTTAGCAAAATGAAAAGACAAAATGGATGAGGACCCTGCGAGACTGACAGCTTTCACAAAAAAAAAAAAGGTCAGAAACAGCCAGATGTTCAAATAAACACGACTGTGACTTTCGCAAGCACTCGGTGTGCAGGTTACACTGAGGGCAACCTGGGTGCAGGTTACACTGCGGGCACTTTAGCAGAATCACACTAGATGCCAGGAACTTCTCTGGAATATCAGATTTTCATTAGTGTATCCTCTGGTTTGTATGGAGATTTGGAGCTGGACCTTTTTGCAAGTCTGACCTAGACCACAAGTGTCTGAAACTCCAACCCTATATGGCTACTGCAGAATGAGTAAGAGTGCAGCATTCAGACAGGGCATGCAGATATATTCCGTGAGAAAGCACGTCCAAAAATCAATGAATGGCTTTTGTATTTATGCCATCAGTGATAAAGGACTTGTTTTAGGAGTAATTCAGATCACTTCTGCTGTCACTACTTATAATGTGTGTGCATGTATAAAGTAATAAGTAGGCTTTATATGCAAAAAGAGCAGCATAATGACATGAAGGCTTTTGGAGATGTCTCCAAACATCTCCAAGCAGATGAACACACTGCACACAGACTATTAAATGCAACCATACTTTCATATCACTGGACTTTGTGGTCAAATTCTCCAGTCTTGGCATGCCTTTTTCTCCCTACAAGGGATTTACAACTCATAACATGACCTCCCAGCTTGTGAGGTGGCAAGATTAGGTGGTCTTGTTTTAGCAAGCTTTCTCTTGGAGGGCTTTACTAAAATGCTATTTTCTCCCAGAGCTAAACATTTGGTCCAGGGAAGTACACAGTCAACTTACTGGAAATATTTACCTCCATTTAAAAGGTTATTCTGCTCTTGTATCAGAGTGCTGCATTACTGGATTTTAGATAGTACCTTAAAAGTCCCTCTGGGATCACCCTTCCCAAAGAGAAAAGTTTCAGTGTTGATGAGACTTCCTAGAAGGATATTTTCAATGCAAATAGTAAATATTTAGGATTTATTAGAATTCTGGGAGGAAAAAATATTTTAAAATGTTTTGAAGGTTGCAGGTCATGGACAAATTTTCTATTAGAACTGTGATGGCCAGTGAAGAGCCTGTCACCCCTCCCAGGCTGGACACCCAGGATGTCTAACCCCTCCAGGCTATAGGTGAGGAAAGTGCAAGCGATGCCTAAGTTGTCCTGTACGGAAGACCCAGGCTTAGTGAAATCAAGAGATTTCATTACTGCTCAGGATTTGTTTCATGTGGCTGCAGAGAGGCTCCAAAGTCCAAGGAGGCAAAAGAACAAGAGGAAAAAGTTGCTATTTAGGTGAGCAGATATTTTTACATAGAGAGGGAAAACAAAGAGATGAGGTAGGGTCACAGAACAGGTCGGTGTCAGAAACAGAAATAGAACAGAGCTGGCTCCTTCCCAGCTGGTGCCCTGTTCACAACAAGGTCTCTCCAGCTGGAGCAAAGACTATCCTAGAAAATTTGGCTCCATACATGCTGAATTTCTTCCTACAGCTTCCATTTCATAAAAGGAATTCAAGGCTCACTCTTGTGTCACAGCATTAATTGAATGTACATTTATTTTGTATACATTATCTTTCCTTTCAAGCACCTCAATATGTCTGAGAATCAGAGATAAAAAGAGATAACACATTAGTCACATTAGAGATACAGCAGCTCCCAAAGAGACAGCACTGGTATGAAGAACATTGAATTCTGGCTATGATATTATTATATTGCCTTCTTTGCTGCACACTGTTACAGTAAGTAAGGGGATTATCTCTTGTCTTCCAATATACAGATGAGGTGCAAAAAAGAAAGAAATGCTTTTTTTTTTCTTTCAGTTGTTCTAGTCTATTTGTGTGTAGGATGACAAAAATCTGCCTATCTAAAATACCACCACTACCCTCTCTTTCTCAAGATAGCATCTCTGCCTGACCCAAGGGAGAGAAGAGGAGGTGAGACGAATTTGGGGATGAACCAGATGTTCATCTTCTTAATTGATGCAGGGGTCTCCTTTGCAGGGCCCCAATCTGAAGGTGGACATTCCCTTATGGAGATGGCACATCCTCCAGGCTTGCTGCTCTAAGAGTTTGAGCCTCCCTTGCTGCTCCAAGGAAATTCAAGGAAGAGAGCATCCTGGAGAGGAGGCAATGTCCACACAGTGGGAGTAAAGCTAGATTCAAATAAGAATATTGCCAAGGAAAAGGCAGAACATTTCCAAGATTTTCAGAAGTTCCCTTGGGCATGGCCAGTTGACTGTGAGAAGAGCCATGGCCAAGGCAGAGGCCACTTCCCTGCAAAGCAATGCGGAGACGGAGCAACCTGTCCCACAGCTGTGAGGAGGATCAGCACAGCTGGAGAGGATGGAGACGACCAAGCACAAGGTCCCAAGCTGGAACAGCACAAAACCAAGACCATCCCATGCCAAAGGAAGCTCTGAGCATCTGCACAGTGCAAGGCTGGGAGCCACAATTGCTTGCCCAACTCTGTGCAGAATCCCATCCTTGCGTCCCATCCAACATCCCATCCTGCTGCTGCCGACCCAGCAATTAAACCATCCTTCCTTGTCTAGTGAGTGCGGAAACCCTCTCCCTCGTTACCCCAAACATTCATTTAGAAAGCCACATGCCAGCACGAGTGCCTTTCTCCAACACTTCTTCTCCCCTGCAGATTCCCACGCCGCCTTCTCCGGGTGCCAAGCGGAAAACAATACGGATTCTGCCATTGTCTTCTGTGAAGGCTGGCGCACGCGGGGGGATCATTACGGTGCCACCCGGGACATCGTAATAGGCTCCTGTCCCGGCAAACAAAAGTCGTCGCGAGGCGATGGGGAGACAAGTCCTACTTACGATGTCACCCAGAGACAGGAGCAGAAATAAAGGCAGGAGCTGGGGGGGAGAGAAGAATAAACATCTGTATATTGGGAATAACAACAACATTTCTGCCGCCTTGTCTTCCTGAAAGCTGCCTTAAATTGTGCCTTGTGCAGAGCAGCAAAGACTTTGTGTGTATGTGTGTGTGTGCACAGATGGGTTTATAATAATAATAAAAAAATCCATTGAAATGCAAAGTTTAGGATTTTCCCCTCCCCCTCAAAAATAAAAAGATAAAGTAATTCTTGACAAAGAACACTGGTGAGGTTCTATTTTTTTCCTGATCTTTTCAAGTGGTGCCCCTTTTTTTAACCATGCAGAGTAAAACGCAGGATTCTTTTCAACGGAGAGAGGGGTATATTTCTGGAAATGTGCTCTAGCTGGCACCATTAAGTCATGGGAAGAGCAGGAATAGGAAAGACAGGAAATGATTCATCTCCAAAGCCAGTGCAGCTCTGCAGTGGAAGGGGTCATTCCTGGTTTCCAGGCTTTTCCCAGCAGGAGCAGGGTGGGAGGGTGCTGGGTTGGGAGCACATCCAATCCCTGTGCCAGGTGTAGGGCAACGCACAACTGCTCCCAGTGCAAGGAGCACTGGTTGCCTCAGTTTCCTCATCTCCACCGCACCCATTGCTCGAGTGCCTATTTCTTTCTCTTATAAAAAAAAGTGGGCATTATTTGACAAATTGAACCAAAGTTGCATCTACGTTGGATTTACCTTCTCATGGTACACTTATACCTATGACTTGCATAAGTGTCATTAGACCTACATGCACGTGCATTAATAATAACAATTGCACTTGCAATTAATTTTAAAGCCCACCATCAATCTTTCTTAGAATCCAATCTGATGCATCGCCACAGGGAAGGAGCACGTGCACTGAATTTCCTTTTAACTCCTTCCTTTTTTTGATTGCCAACACTGAACCGGTAGCAAATAACCAGCCACCTCAGATACTGCATTTCCAGGCCAGACCCAAAGAGTTAAATTCACCATTGCAGGAAGATGGCTTGCCACCGAAACCTAAAACATCAGTAAGTAAACACAAGTGCACAAAGCCCATTTCCCTCCCGCGACCGACGTTACTAGTGGAATTAGGAATTAATGACAAGATTAAAGCCACCATTTTAATTCATCAGACAATGCTGGTTATCGGCAGAGCCATCGGAAGCAGGTGGCCAGCTTGCTGGCTACCATGGACACCACGGCCACTGTAATGCAAAGTGGACTCAAGGTAATAATTCAGCCGATAACCCCTGACTCACTTATTCAGTTGCTAATTTGCTCTGCGTGCATGAGCTGTAACCAGCATTTAAAGATGTGCTATGATATTTAAAGCCTAATTTATTCTCTTTATTAAAAATGATATCAAACAATATTTCACTCTCCCTTTTGGTGAAGATTAACTGTTTATGATCCTTGTGTATTACATGGGGCCATAACCATTACTCACGTCAACTGGTTGGCTGGGGCATCGGAGGCCCCGTAGATTAATAGTTTGGCTGTTATTTGTTAAAACCAGGGAAGTAGCATGGAAGGGAACAGCCTCAGTTCTGAATCAATTTTATGTCAAGCATAAAAAACACTTTTTGGAACATGATTATTTATAATGACCTTTATACTTTGATAATGGCTTTTATCGGAGGAAGAGGCATATTTTGGAATCGGAGCTCAGTAGATATATTGCTAACACCCACTACTTCATAACCGAATTCTTTCTAACATGGCATTTTAGACAACTACCCAAGAAGTTGCACTTTGCAAAGATCCAAGCAGTCAGCAACTTCTAAGATGGCTCATTGGAGCAGGTAGGTTATGGATACCCCCAGACAAACTGCACGGTTGCAAAATGCCCCACCAAGAGCTGCATAAGCCATTGGACATCAGTGCTCCAAGTTCCCTTGGGTACTGGGGCACTGATTTATTTTTTGTTCTGTGGGATGTTTAGTGCATTTCCTTGCACGGAAAGCAACAACAACATCAGCAAACAACTCACTGTCTGCTCCTCTATCTTAGCCTACAAAAGCTGGCGCTGATGCTCCAGGTACTCCACAGAGATTCTGAAATATTGCCTAGTTGAAAGGAAGCATACAAATCATATAAATATATGTATATGTAATAGCTAGGGAAGGGCTACTTCTTTTAGTTGCTGATAGTTAATAAATACTGTTACTAAAGCAGTGAAGAAGTGAAGTTTGGGCTTGAACTTGGTGTGTGGGATGTCAGATATTGCTCCTACCCACATGATCTGTGGTGCCAGGGTACAACAGTTAAACTGCTTCCTTTTCATTCATTTGTATCTCCAGGTTTTATAAATTTTAACATGCAGAACGTGCTTTGATTTTTGTCTGCCATAAACCCCCTGACTCTGGAGGGATTTTGCTGGCTCATCATAAAGGCACAGATGCCGAGAGCCTCCCGCAAGCAGCCGGGCATGATCCCGGGGAGCACGACGCTCCATCCCGCACCGCCGCTGATCCGGAATAGCTCCATGAGCTGCAGCACATGATCCCGGGGAGTACGACGCTCCGTCCCGCACCGCCGCTGATCCGGAATAGCTCCATGAGCTGCAGCACATGATCCCGGGGTGCATGACGCTCCATCCCGCACCGCCGCTGATCCGGAATAGCTCCATGAGCTGCAGCACATGATCCCGGGGAGCACGACGCTCCATCCCGCACCGCCGCTGATCCAGAATAGCTCCATGAGCTGCAGCACATGATCCCAGGGAGCATGACACTCCATCCCGCACCGCCGCTGATCCAGAATAGCTCCATGAGCTGCAGCACATGATCCCGGGGAGCACGACGCTCCATCCCGCACCGCTGCTGATCCGGAATAGCTCCATGAGCTGCAGCACATGATCCCGGGGAGCATGACACTCCATCCCGCACCGCTGCTGATCCAGAATAGCTCCATGAGCTGCAGCACATGATCCCAGGGAGCACGATGCTCCGTCCCGCACCACTGCTGATCTGGAATAGCTCCATGAGCTGCAGCACATGATCCCAGGGAGCACGATGCTCTGTCCCGCACCACTGCTGATCCGGAATAGCTCCATGAGCTGCAGCACATGATCCCGGGGAGCATGACACTCCATCCCGCACCTCTGCTGATCCAGAATAGCTCCATGAGCTGCAGCACATGATCCCGGGGAGCACGACGCTCCGTCCTGCACCACCGCTGATCCGGAATAGCTCCATGAGCTGCAGCACATGATCCCGAGGAGCATGATGCTCCATCCCGCACCGCTGCTGATCCAGAATAGCTCCATGAGCTGCAGCACGCTGTGCCGATGCTGCACGGAGCTCCGCTCCGGCACTGACCAGAAAGGTGGAACCGTAGGACAGCATGTCCTCTTTTCCTGTAAATCTATGCTGGAAGTTCATAGATCTCAGCTCCACTGATTTACAGCACCCAAAGAGCTGTGGAGCAGCCCTGGCTTCCCTTGATCCCAAAGTGGATCCTATTTAAAGATTAAGGTAAAACAAGTGAACAAACCCACTGCTGGGGCTGCTGACTGACCTCGTGGAAGTGGATGCTCATCTCCTCCAAGTGGGAATGTGGTCCCAGTAACACCAGGAGATTCCAGCTGGAAATCAGGAGAAAGAACTTGGTCCTTCTGGTTTGTTCCCTATAGGAGGGAGTGACCCAGCAGGAGCTGCGGGGAGAAAGGGGCTGGGGTTAAAGAGCTGGAGTTGGGACACTGGTCCCAGCTCTTCCCAGGCTCTCCCCATCCATAAAATGGGGACAACAATATGTTCCTGAGCGCACTACTGTTTATCTTGGGAAGCAACTGAGATAAAGAAATTAAAACAGCATTGGCAGAGATTTGCAGAGAAGAGGGTCATGCAACAGCCTATTCAGATGGTTCCTATTATTAATATGTAAAGCTGTCATACTTCATAAGATCACATCCAATGTAATCAAGAGGATTTAGTCCACTAATATAGTAGCAGTCACACTAGATAAGATTGCTTATAGGGATAAGTGTACATTTGTCGCTCCATTTTAATTAAAAAAAAAAACCTTAATAAAAGGTTGTAATGATAAACTGATAAGCAATTGCGTTCTCCCCTTCTCCCAGTAGGTTACTACACAAAACTCATATTGCAATTAGAAAATCTCCCAGAAGACACCATAGGACATACATCAATGCTGGCTCAGCAGCATGGCGTTGCTGGTCATCCCGCTTTGTATGTTCAAATGCTGCTAACTAGATTCTTTTTCCCCACCTTCGTTCACAAATTATTTTGCCAGACAGGGAACAACCCAGAGTGAATTTATTTAACACGTCCTGGTGTTATGACTAAGTGGGAAGACAATTCTCTCTCCAAAGAAAACTAATTGAAAATGCAAGTAATTCCAGCAGGACAGCCAGGCTGAACGGCCTCCCTCGCCAGGCGCAGGCTCCCTCGGTGCTAACCCTGTTAAACAGCCCTCCCCGGTTGCTTAGGGATCAAAGTGTCTCTCTTCCCTTTTCTGGAGATGAATTACCCAGTAGTTTGATCCACTGCTCCGGCCTGGTTGGATGAGAGGTGCACGCGGATTTATACAGCCGAGCGTATACGTAGCAGCATGAAGAGGCCTGCTGCTATTGAAATTCCAGATCATTTTGCAGCTGCAAACTGTAATAGCGGTAATAATAAACCAGAAGCTGTGCTATCCATTAAAAAGAACCCCAGACACTCCAGCGTGTTTGTTTTGCCTCTGCTTTGAAACATTCTGCACCAGCTGAACTTCTTGTTCACAATTCATTAAAGATGCCCTGCATCTTTTCAGGCACGAGCTCGTCTACCCAGAGATGAGAGCACCAGATCAGGGGAGGACAAGAACCACGTTCTCCCTGTGGGTTTGTCACCGGCGCAGGGTGCGGTACATGCTCCCCTGCATAGGCGTCACTTTTCTATTGATAAAAGTCTGGAAGCATGTGAGATAGGAGCTTACGTGGCTGTAACCAGGAAGAGAAGCTGCCTTGCCACATGCATGTGTCTGACTTCACTGTGAGTGACCTGAAAAGCACCACGCACCATGGCTTGGATGTGGCTCCCGAGCCAACACTTAACATTTCTGCTCAGGTTAGGGAGGAGGAGTAAGACGTGGCCTACGAAAACTAAGAGTCCCCAAAGGCATCCGTTGCACTGACCACATCGTGCTTGGATCGGGTCCCCCTTGGTCACCCCCTTGCTCTCCACATCTGCCCGTCCGACGTTCCAGCTCATGCCGAACCCTGCACTGGACACACGTGCAGCCCATCTGTTTGCGTTATAGAGGTCTGGGGAAAAGAAAAACCTTGCTGCAGGTTACTCAGGAAACTGCCCCAGAAGCAGGCACTGGAAGCTGTCACTCCCGAGTTCCTGGTGAATACCTAAACCCCTGGACTATGGACAGGGAAAGCCATGCTGTCACGAAAACTGCAATTTAAAAATCCACTTGCACTTTCGGCAGCGACAAACTGGGGAGCAGCTACCAAGGCTCACGATGGTCTCGACGTTGCCTTCTACCATACTGGGCCATTAACCGCTTGCGACCAGCAAAAAAGCTACGCTGGGTGTTGCGAACCTCAGAAGAGCACTATAACCCTAGAAGAGGACAGCAACATTTATTTATCAATAATATTTTCTTGCTTCATTTCTTTTTTTTTTTAAGTGTGCCAAATTAACACAATAATGGCAATGTTGATTTTTTTTTATCTCTACTTTTCAGTGAACATGAATGCTCAACTCTGGCAGGGCTTAACTTTGTGTATGAAGAGGGAAAAAAAATCCTGGTAAATATGTTGTTACTGATTTAAAAATCTATTTGTTCAGTAATTTCTGCTGGAGCCATCATTATCTTGCCAAAGCAGCTGTTGGAATATTAACT
This sequence comes from Nothocercus julius, assembly GCA_013398735.1. Lineage (NCBI taxonomy): Eukaryota > Metazoa > Chordata > Aves > Tinamiformes > Tinamidae > Nothocercus > Nothocercus julius. The sequence continues at coordinate 6,158,888 of VZSV01000029.1, forward strand.
AGACACAGCAGTAACAAGTGGAATATAATTAGCACTCCTTGTTCCAGTGAATTTTCAGTTTTAACTAGGAACAATTTGCAATGAATCTCTGCGCTGTTGTAATTAACTTAACTAATGCACCACACATCCCGACGACAGTTCGGAGTGCTGCCGGAAAGCACCGAGGGCTCTGTGGCTGGGGCAGAGCTATTGCCTAATTCCGTCCGGCTTTTCCATGCCAAGGATATCCCAGGATATCCCTCCTGACTCTGCCTGGCCTCTTTTGCAGTTAAATCTTGCAGCACCTACTTGTGAAACCACAAAAATGGAAGTGCAAAGGCATCCGCACACCACGCCCTTGCTGTTTTTCCGGTGTGTTTTTGCAGCGTTTTCAGTTTGCAAACCTTTTTCCAAGGATTGAGCTAAAAGCAGGGTGGCAGGAACGTCGGCTGCTCCGGAACCCCTTCCTGCAAAGCCCTGCATCCCGTTGGCTTTTCCTGCCCAACCAGCGCTGCGCTGGTGTCAGCTCGAGCAGCTGAGGAAGATGCTGTTAATTAAAGTGAATCACTCAGGCTGCTCCGGTACCCTCTGCCCGCCGGGCTCCGCATGTGCCAGGCCTTCCTCCCCTCATTACCAGCGTGTTCCTCCCAGCTCTGTCTCTCACTTGTTTTACTCTGGAGACCAACAGGATCCCGCTTTCTCACAGCATTTCTGGAACGGGGAATTCTTCATGGGGCCGTATCAGCCCCGTAACTCGCTGGAGCAGCACCTCAGCTATGAACTGCGGTTTATCACGATGAACTCTGATGAACAGACCTATCTAAGATAATGAGGAGGAGAGAAGTAGTGTTAACTCCATCACAAAACACCACATTTATTTGCCCTCTCAGTGGTCAAGATAATAACCACGTGCCCAGCTCAAGAAACTGTTTTTTCAATGCACGAAGAGTGCTAGGAAGAAAAAAATCCATTTAAAAACCCTGACGGCACAAGCACAGAACAGAAATAAAACAAATATAATAGGAAATCTGCTACTTTTATAAGCCAGGCTGAATGCTACAAATAGCTACTCGAGCAGATACTTAGTCATCAATGTGGAGAATAAGGATTAAAAAGGAGGGAGGAACGTGGTGGGGATTGGGAAGAGTCACTTTCATTTCTATAAATACTCCCTCTTGCCTGCCTTCCTCTAGCAGCAGGGAGCTGGGCGACGGTCCATCCTTGGGCTGCAGCCCCGCAGAAAGGAAGAAACGAGGGGACGAAGCTCCCGACACGGCACAAACTGTCGATCAGACGCGAGATCCTAAAACCCAGCGAAAAATCCCGCAGCCGAAACGACGCCGAGAGAAAAGTCCTTGGTTGGAGACAACGTCCCAGAAGGCGGCAAAGGGCAATGCATTAAGTTGCGCGATTGCAAAACACAAATGTTGACACCCAGCTCGTGCAGCGCGAGCGAGGTGGGCAGCACTTCATGCCTTCCTCTCTTCCCCATCAGGATCCCGCGCGCGTGGCTATTCGTCCCCGCGGCACACAGGAGCCAGATTGTTTGCCGAAGTGATAGATGAAAAATTCATTCCGTTTTGTGGACGTTTAAACATTCAGAGCAGGAGTGGAGCTGGCTGCTGGTAGCCGGCTTAGCCGTCGCGCTCCAGCTCGGAGCCTCCAAGGTTCAGGCTGCAGCTTCCAAACTGCATCCACGGTCAAATAAAATCATTACAAGTCGGACTCAGATTACTGTTTTTTGCTTTGTTTTTTAATATTGATGTTCCAGTTTATAGATCCATCTGTACTGTAGCATTTTACAATTTATTCTCCTGAGCTTGTCCAGGGCCGTTGTGCATAAAAGCAATGAAAATCCTGGAATGTGAAGGGAAACATCTCTCTGTGTGCTTGTGTGTGTGCACACGTACATATATTATTTTGAAAAATTAATTGACAGACCCCCCCTGTGAGATCATGTTTGCAGGCTGAATTTCCTATTGTATTCTTTTTCTTCTACAAGACTAAATCAAGACATGTTATGCTATGGTGACAAAAGATTTGAATACCTAACCCTTCACCATGCAGCCTGCGCTTGCCGGCACAAAGAGCCGAGGAATCAGACTGCTTTCTCAGCAGATACATATTCCACCCCTGCAAAAATGGTGTAATCTGTTTTTGCTGTAACTGGAATTCATGATGTCAGGGCTGCGGATGGCGATGTCAAGGAATCAGCTGAGCCTTTGATAATGGCATTTACACATTTGACTTTTTTTTTTTTTTAATTCTTTGTTCTTGATGATTTAAAATCCACGGTTTATTCTAGAGCAAATACGTCGCATGTGGGCTGTGAACACCCCCGTATTCTGACACAGAAGCAGCAAATGCTCTTCTCTATTGTCAGCCATTGCTGTCCGAGGCCAAAAGAAAGAGGTCACCCATAATAATAAGGTCAACCATCACCATGGTATCTGAGCACCGTTTGATTTAAAGAATGCTGCAAGAGTCTATGGAAAATGTAGAGGCAGCTGAGGAAAAGCACTCAGAGTAACTTCAAAAATAATTGCAATGTAATTAAGATGTGCCACCAAAATGAATATTTCAGATCAGAGTTCATCTGCGGAGAGGTTGCAGGTACTGTAAAGTTAGGGACGTTTAGGCTTGATTATGCTCTTGCACGCAACTCAGCAGTCAAACACACAGAAATTAATGGATCTGCATCAGTACAAATTCATTCCAGGGGGAGAAATTTGCTTAAAAAGACACGATCACACTCATCACTAGGGCTGAAGCCTCTAGTCTTTGTGGGTGCCCAGCAGTGGCCGGGAGCAGCTCTGACCTGCAGTGCTGCTGTAACAAGGGAGGGGAAGGAGAGGAGGGAAGAGGGAGCTGCTGCAACCTCTCTGCATCCGCAACAGGCAACACATTTAGGAATTCCTTGAAGTTTTGCCATTTAAATGCACTTAAGAAGCTGTATTGAGGAAGATCACGATGTCATGTCTTCTGTTACTGATGTCTCGTTTAAGAGGAGCTTTGTTTCCATGCTAACAACAGACACAGAAGGTCTGTGATCCAGTGGTGCAACCACCCCAGGGGCCAAAACCAGAGAAAAAGCAAAAGATGTTATGGCAGCCAATTCCAGGGCTTGGGAAGAAGCTGGAAAGCCTTGAGACGTGATAGCATTTCTGCTGAAAGAGAAAGGAAAAGGAAAGGCCCTCGAACAGTCCCCCTGTGCCCGCTGAGCTGGCCTGGAGGCCGTTTCAGCCCGAGCCCTTCCTCTTCCTCTACCACGGAGCCGGCCCAGCCAGGTCAGCTGGACTGATACACAGGTTTCAAACGAAAATTACACCTGCGGTTAAGCGTTTTGGTGAACGGGATCAATAGTGGCAGCACAATCAACCCAATCCGAAAAACCACTGAAGTGAGTACACGTTTATTTATTTACTTATTTATTAAAGAGCAAAAAGCCAACTCTTTGGAGAAGAACGCGGGGAGCAGCTTTCGAAGGGTGGTTTTGCCCGAGCTGTGCCTGTAAATCTTATCGGCAGCCTTGCTGCTAGCAAAGACGGGGATGTTTATCTTCCGTGGGCTATAATTTATTTTCCAGAGGACAGGTACGCCTCTAGGGAAGGCTCACTTGGTCATTAACGTAGGTTTATCAGGGCTGATTACATGCCAAGCTATGCTGGTACGAAGCTGTAAATATGTTTAAAATTCTCCTGATTGGAAATCAGGAACAATCAGGCAGGGGTCCAAGCTGAAGGGAAACACAAGCGTGGGGCAGCTCTGGTGCCTTTTTATGATCCCTGACATACAGTAGCCTTTGATGTTTATTATGAAATATTATGATTTAAGTGACTGCAGCAGTTCATGAAAAATGACCCCTGTAAATGCTGCCTGGGAAACTAGATTCAGTAAATTAGCACATTCCTTAACATGATCCTCCTAGCTGTATATTGTATGTTAACTTAAATGTGCCTAAATGGACAGTTCAGTAGCCTATACATAAAATCTTTAAATGATTATCCCATTAAGGACTATCATTGCAGTGGCTTAGGCTTGTGCTGTATCATTTATGCAAATGGGAGGAAAACTCAAGTTACTGTTACTTTTAGACAAAGTGCAAATAAGCTTTTCATTGCATATTAATGAATTGCTAATACCACAGCTCTTCCGGACCCATCTTTATGCAGATTATTGTAATGCTATTTGCACAGTTGTATAATTTGAACTTTTCCATCTTGAAGCGCCTAGACCAAGATCTAAACACAAAACAAGAGCTGAGACTCTGGAAGCTAAAACAAAACACAGATCCTTCCTGTAAAAATATGAAATTGAAGCTCAAGACTTGGCGAACACATTCAGTTCATTGTATTTTGTGCTAAACACACGGAAATTATTTTTAATGAGCTCAGTGTAAAATTTGGCAGATCTAATCTGCAGCCCAAGAAAGTATTTGAGCACAGACTGAAACCCATCCACATTTGAGATGATTCTTAATTTTAAGCACATGTTTAAACCCCACGGAATGTGGTGACACATTGACATATGTTTTAGAGTTTCTCGAAAAGAAATATATTCTTGATTCAAGATTGTAGAGAATAGTTCTTATCTCTGAATACAACCCTGCAACCCATTGCTCCTAACTCATACCAAGCAATGGAAAGAGACCCCAACGTCCGTGTAAATAACCTCAGGTGTCACAGTCAAAACTACAAACAAAACTGCAACTGCTCACTGGCTCTAACAGGAGGAATCTCAGGTCCACAGAGATAGAGATGATAAATACAATCAATAAAGATGATAACTTGTTAAGTTACAGCTTTATTCCAAACAAAGAAGTGCCTCCACCAATAATGAAAGCATGAAGAAAAGCTTATACCCTATTCTATAGGAGAAACAATACTCTTTAATCTAGTTTCAGCAAATTTTAATACAGGTGAGAATCAACAAATGTACCTGATGGATTTTTTTCTTTTTTTTTCTTTCTTCTTTTTTTTCAGACCTGCTTGTTTTATTTTACTGCCACCCAATATAATAGCCACATCACTGCTAATAAAAGCTATCCTCATAAAATCATCTAGCACACATTTACAAAACCACATCTAGTTAAATATCAGAAAGCCAGAGTCGCATAGACATCAAGCATCTCCTTTGGAAGGACTTTTTAGCATCCAAGGGCGAAAAACAGCCCCTCACCCCATCGGCTGCTCCCCAAGGAAGAGGTGGATTCGCACAGGGATGACTTTTCCCTCTAACAGAGGCTGCAGACTCCGGGTTGGCACGTTACGATTCCAGGAGCCCCCATCTCCCCAAGACCCTGCGTGGGAAGGAATCACCCTCTATTGCCCTGGGATTTACCCTCCGTCATCTTGGCAGCTTCCCAGCTGCGAGGAGCGAGGCCGTAACGAACGCGTGCACGGCCGGAGCGCCCGGCGTACACACGCTCCATCCATAATGAACGCGGGTTCACCCCTGAGAGCTGTTGTTAGTCTCCCGGGGAAGTAATAGGTCTTTTATTGCTTAGACTTAAAGATCTCTTGAGCCTCTTTTAAGGACCGTTATGTGCTTTGAGCAGCTAGGATGAGAAGGAAAATCTGTGCACGAGTGGCCATAGGTGTGACTAAACCTGGGTGAAATCCCAGCTGGTGCTTCGCTCTCTGCCCCGGGCTCGACAAGGGGCAGGAGGCACGAGACGAGCCAAGGCTCGAGGCAATAGTCTGACCTCCCTACTTCCCATGAGCCAGCCGGGAAGCCAGTTCTCCTCTCAGGAGGTCCAAGAGCCCCATGTCTGCCTCAGGCGAGGAGCTTCTTGGTACCAAAGGAAGCTGAGTTTGAACCAGTTTTTGTCCATTTCTCAATTTTTGGGGTGTCCAAGTCTCTCACGATCATGAGCTGACTGTAGCAGGAAGGCTGTCTGTGATGCCACCCTAGCAGGACTTGGACAGACTTCCCAGCCGCGGCTCCGCGAAGCCAAGGGCACCTCCTCCAGCCAGGCTGGACAACCACCACCCATGGCAAAGCCATGGTTGGTGAACAGCTCCCTAACATCATCTTCAAAAGCCACGGAGAAACTCCACAATTACCATCGCTGATGTCCTATCTCTTTGCTCACATCCAACATGCTCCTTTCTGGTATCCCTAAAAACCTTACACTACCCCAGGTGCTCATGTCTTGTGCAAGAATCACCAGTAGCATTAACGAATGCTGTGAGAGAATATACCTCTTAGGCCATATTTAATTTAGAAACATGATATTAACTGCAATACAAAATATCTGACAAATGAAATTTAGGCCTTTTCCAAACTACACCAATTTTGAGAAGGTCAACATTTTTTCAGGTAGACATAGCATAGGCTTTTGTTCTCTTTTATAAATGATCAAATTAACTTTGGACCATTTATTGGAGCTCTCCTCCTTTTATGTTGAAAACACAATATCGTTGATTACAGACTTGCTTTATGGGTAAAGTAACTAAGAACAATGCATGCATCGTAATGAAAAAGATGTGCAGCATTTTACACTGCAAAATAAATGTGTGTCCATATCAATGTAAAACATACAAATGGCAATAATTTAACACTGAATATTTTTCTGACTTTAATTAAAATAAACTAATAAAGATTTCAGAGATGCATTTGCTTTAATAGAATGCAGAGTTATAATTGGTGACCTATTTTAAGCAATTTAATTTCCCATGACCTGTTTTCCAAATTAACATAGTAATAGAAGAATGTTTATTGTGTTTGGGAATATAAGTTTCTCCTTCAAAGATGTCATATGCCTTTGTGATTTGATTTAAAGGTGTATTCTTTTATTAAAATGTTCATATAAAGAGATTGTAAATTATGTAAATGTTTCTTTTTATGGCATTTAATGAGCCTAGAATTTCAAATCAAAGCACAATCAAAGAAAATAAACAAGGACATCCTGAAGATCCAGAAGATCACTTGAGAAAAAAATACATATCAGCTATACTGAATTCATTTGAATTATCTTTTTTTTAAAGCATACGTAGGTATACTTTCTCCATCTACTTTATTATGTGCATGTGTTTTTACAAAATAGATATGTATATTATATGTACAAGCTCAACCTTCTTTAAGATGGCCCTTTTTGAATCTCATTAAACTCTTGGGGCTTTGTGCTCCAAAGGTCAGCTAGGTGCTACATTAAAAAAAACACTAAAAGCTTTAAATATATATATATACATATATAGCATTTTTAAATAGCACCTTTACTGTCTTCTCAAGCACAATACAGATAGGACTGCCTTCTCCATATAGATGCTGCTTTTAAGTAGACTCATTTCAAGGGGTTATGTAGGAACGCAGGTGAGAAATATATCACCTCTGTACAAGCAATCCTACAGGTGTGGTATTTTTTTCTAGCTATTTCATTGTGTTGGAAAGTTGCAGACAGAATCATAGAATCATTATGGTTGGAAAAGATGATCAACCTCCTTTTTCCAAAAAAACGCACCCATTCCTCCTGGTTAAATCCTGGAAAGATTCAAATGTATTTTTAAAGCCTACACCCCTCTCTCTACATTGCACCTTCTCAAACATCTCCAGATAATTCCTGAGGTGTTTAGGACGCCCAAGACACATGTTCAACATGAGGAAACCCTCATTACGCTGCTCTTGGCACCACGAACGTGCAGATGAGGGGAGCACTTTTAACAAGGGGATGGCTGTTGACTAGACCTCTCCATGATGAGGAGGACACCAACGCACGGGCAGGTGGACGGACGGGTCCTGTCCAGCAGAGGAGAGGCCAGATCCCATCTGTTAAGAATTTACAGCTGATGTGTCCTATATCAGGGGCTGTTACAAGTTATGAGGAGGCACTTGGCCTGATTAGTGACCGGGCTGCGCAACGCATACAGTTTAGTACTGGGAGGAATTTATATTAAAAATACCAGCAAGTCAACCATAAGCATGCCAAGGTGTTCAGTAAACATACATTTTAATAGTGATAGAGCTGTATGCACATACGTACAGAGATGCAAATACTGCCCACGTGTCCCTGCCAACACCTGCAGAAGAACCTAAGCCGTAAGGCATTTCAGACTCAAATCCAAATTTTCTAGTGTGACAATTTAAAACGTGCGATCCATAACACAGAAGTAAGAGAGTCTTTCACTGCTCACTAACAGCTTCAACATGCAATGAGTTTGCTCAGCCCGACCCCAGCGTCCGTGAATCCACGAGCAATGGGAAGAGGACGATAAATCCCCCCGTTAGGTTATTTGCTCTTTATAGCCTTATTAATGCACCAAGCGGCTGAAGGGCTCTGTTGTGGAGACTCCAAGGGAAGGAATGAGGGCAGCTTTGGTGGAAAAGGCAAGGCAAAAAGAGGCTTTTCCTCCTAGGAGCAAGGCTAACCAAGCTCTGATCCGCACCTGCCCGTTGAGTTCAAGCCTTGAATCCATCCAGGTATCGCAGGGTGAGCAGAGCAGCTCTCATCAGAGGACGGAAAGAAAAGTAGGAAGATGTGCAGCAGGGACCTCTTGAAAGCACTGATTTCTGCGCTTCAGGAGAGGAAAACTGAGGGAATGATGTTCCAAAAGCAAAATATCCAAACTGCCTAAATTTCCCACGGACTTGGGCAGCCCGGGCTCTCTACCAGTTCAATGCACAGCCAGATTGGCCCCCAGAGAGCCTGGGTCCAAAGCGGGCAGAAGGGACACCGTGCTGGGGAGGGACAAGAGCCGGCAGCAGCTCCCAGCACTTCCCAGCCCCTGGGCACTTGGACCGATTCCCATCATGTTCCGGTGCAGGGAAGCGCCTGAGCATGAAAGCACAAACGCAGCTCCCCAGTTTATTCATTTCTAAACGCTCTGAAGGAGAGCGGGAGGAGGGGAGAGGCTCCCTGCGCATCTCCTGTGGTCGGGGGGCATCAGGAGAAGCGTTTTGCTGCCCGGAGGGCGCCCGGGCAGGGACGGCAGCCGGGCGTTATGTAACACTGCAGGACAAGCGCATCCAAGCCCCCGGTGACGACAGCGAGGACGAGCGTGCGGCTCGAGGCGGCACTGTGCAGGGCGTCCTGGCGGCAGCCCTGGCCGTTTCATCTTTGCAACGAGCTTGTCGCATCCTCAAGCTCTCTCTTTGCTAGTCCTTCGTCTCCCCTTGAGATACCTGCTCGTCTGATGCCTCATTGCAACGAATTCCTTAAGTTGCCTTTTCCCCCCGAGCCTAACCCTCTCCCCCCCTCATTTGCTCCTTCGTCAATCCAGCAGCAAAATACTGGTAAAGCAAATCATACCGCATCCTATTTTAAGGGGGAAAATGAATAAATAAATGAAATCACTGGCGACCAGTCTGGAACATCCCCCCGAGCGCTCCGCCTCGACCTTACGTGCCTTTGGTTAAAGGGATGTTCCACCGTTAATCCAGCTTAGAGCTGGATTAACTTTTAAAGAGACAAAAACGCCCGCAAGCCAAGGAAGGTGATATATTTTTGGCTGGTTGGAATTGGCAGCCTGCCGGGCAGGGTTAGTGAGCAGCGAGAGCTTAGGGGAGATGCTTTTAGATATAAATCCCTATGAAAAAAAAAGAGGAATTATGTAAGCGAGGAGCAGCCAGCGGGTCAGGCAGGGCAGGTCGCAGCTTCCAGCCCAGCTGTGCTTGCCAAGACGCTTCCCCCTGTGGATCAAACCTGCCGTGCACGGGAAGCAGGAGCCCACTGTGACCTGGGAATGTGGGTGAGGGATGGGGTAAACACAATTCAGAGGAGGAAAATAGAAAGATGCCAAAGGGAAGAGCATTTAAGGGGGAGGTAAAACTTGCAAAAATTGATGTCAAGGGGAGGCTTTTGGTTTTCTCCTTTTGTCAGACACTGGAGCGTGGCCTTAGAAAACAGTTTCCCCAAGGGGCTGCTCTAGTGAAACACTCAAAACCTGCCTTGTGAGGCTGAAAAATCACCGCACTCCAGGTAACAGCCCTGAAACACCATCCCAGGCAAGCTGGGCATGCTTGCAATGAGACACTCTGCTTCCTAATACAATATTAGCTCATGCATGTAGATTTTTCAATGCATCTTTTAAAACAAACTCTGAAATAGCTTTAACATAGGCCCCGAAGCCTCTGCAGACAGCAGGATGCGCAGCCGCTGTGTTTACCTTCCCGGCTGCCTGCAGCAGGACGGGATTTATGAGGACACGTGTTTTTGGAGCGCACACGAGCAAGGAGCGGAGCAGGAAGGGCTGCAGCAAGCACTCGTATGTGTTTCTTATGGCATCCAACTAAACAGAGAGACTGCTGGGCTGTTACTGCTTTCCCCATCTCTTAGTCGATGTTAAAAGGAGGACACCTTTCTTGTAAGTTTATTACTATTATTATCTACCAAAAACATATAAAGCAGGGATAGTCAGATAACAAGACAGGTTACCTTTGAATAAGTATCAGGCACAAAGAAGCGGTAAAGATCTACCATGAATTAGTCAAACAGCTCTAAATATAAATTCCTGCAAATAGTGAGATGAGCTCTTCCCCTCCATGCGCTGCACATGTCCTGCCTGACCCCGGGATCCGTGCATGGGGAATCCAGGGGGAGGCAATGCTTGCAGGAGAGCCCTCGCTCTCTGCACGTCGCAGACTGCACATACAGCTTAGCTTTTCGGCGCTACCAAGATCTCGGAGTCGGCAGTGTCTCTGCCAAAAGCAAACGGGCACCAAAAGGGCTTCCCAGGAGCTGCGTGGGAAGCCGGGGACCCACAATCAAAGATTAGCGCCTGGGCTTTAATGGGGCTCTCAGCTCGGGGGAATGAAGAGCGAATGGCTGCTAACAGGGCACGTTTGTCACTGCAATACTCACAGCTATTATTTAGCTGCACTTATAAGAAAAACAGTGTCTGTCTAAAGCTGCATGGCTCTGTTGAAACCGGGCGCAGCAGCACGCGAGTCAAGGAGCAGAGCTGGCACCAAGCCGGCGGCGCTCGCTCCCGCCTGCGCTTGCGAGGACATCGCACAAAGGACGGCAGCAACCCGCGCCCATCGCCTGGAGCTGCGGGGACCGGGCCCGTTCTGCTAGATGGGAAGCTCCTTTCCCGTGCAGCTGTCGTGGCCGAGCAGCTTCACCGATTCCCAAAATACCCCAAGTCTATCGATGCAACCCTTCCACCTCCTGCCTTGCTCCTCTTCCTCGCTGCTGCTCCCTCTCAGCCCTTCCACTTCTGCAAAGGTGGCGGGCACCTTTCAAAGAAAATCTGCAGGGCTTCACTGCAAGAAAAGAGAGCAGGGAAAGGTGCTAGAAAAAGCAAAAGACTGCAATAAACAGAGGAATTAAATCTGCTCCTGCGGGGTGTGGGTTGCTGGCCTGCTTTTTGGAAAGGGTAGTTAAATGAATATTTGTAATATTTAATTTTATACTACTCCAGTTGAAATTTTAGAATATCATAGGAAAACGCAACCTGCAGGAATGCCTTCCATTTTCCCCAAGCTGCACGGGCGGATGCAGAAGGCTTTGCTTTCCAAATCCCGACAGCTGCAGATTTTTAACTTTGTCCTTCGTTAAACCGCCCATCTGCTGCTCTGAAAGCGAAGGGCGCTCGCACGCGGCCGCTACCTGCGCGTGCCTTCCTGCCTAGCCCGAGGAGCACGTGCCGAGCTCGAGTCCCCACGGCGAGTGGCAGAAGCTGCCATATGGAGGTCACCTTGTCCAGCTCCGTAAATAGCTCCTTTCCCTAAGCAGGGAAGGGAAGGAGCTTCTGCGAGCGATGAGGAGGTGGCACTTGGGCTCACGGCACTGGTCGGTGCCAGGGCACCGCACGCAGAGTGGGGACGCGCCAGCAGCAGCGATGCCATCAAGCTGCAGGCACAGGAGTCACCTGCGCCCAGCAGCTTTGCCTTGCAGTGTTCCGGGGTTTGGATGCCTTCCAGGAGCGCGGAAAAGCTGCAGCTGCAGGAAACGCGTCCTTGGGGAGGAGATGCCAACCTCCTGGCCAGGGATTCTGCTGTGGGGTGAAGCAGCATCAGGACATGGAGATCCACAGCGCAATCGCTCCACTGGCAGCAAAACCATGCCCAGGACCATGTCCCATGCACCAGACCCTGCACAGGACCATGTCCCATGCCCAGGACCATGTTCCATGCACCAGACCCTGCCCAGGATCATGTCCCATGCCCAGGACCATGTCCCATGCACCAGACCCTGTCCAGGACCACGTCCCATGCCCAGGACCAGAGGAGCTGCTCCCAGCTCTTGGGCTAGGGGAAGGACTTCTCCCTGCTCCGACAAGGAGAGCTGGGAAGAGTACGATGTGCATCCCGGGCACCAGACTTCCTGCTTTACTCAACTGCCAGGATACCAACAAAATGCCATAAAGATGCCGCAAGCAGGAGTGTTTAATCACCAAGAGGGTATCAACTAATTACTAAATGATACCTTCATTTAAAGATAGCCTGGAGTTATGTCACTTGGTGCATTATATCAGACTGATCTCTGCAGACCACAAGGCACACCGCTGTATTGCCATTACAACCTCTTGAGGAGCAGTCTTGCAATGGCAAAAAAATGGGAAAAAATGGCTTCCGTTAAACACAAGACTTTAAAGGGGGGGAGGGGATGGAGAGAAAAATCTCTGATTCCAGCTTGAAGGGAAGTTGGAAGGAAGTCATTCCCAGAGGTTTCAGAACTAGAACTGGCCCCTCTTTTGGCCCCCCAGTGCTTAGCAGCCAAGGGAAGAGCTGCTTCATTGGGACACCGCGGGCAGGGGGGAGGCCCTGCCTGCCTCCCTCAAGAGACGGATGTCAAAGACCGTCAGGATCAAGTTCTTCCATGGGCATTCCAAGGCTGCAAGGCCCTGGGCTGATCTGGATGGGTGTGCAGCACCCAACGTCCCTGCAAGTGCGATGCTCAAATGGCTCTCGCGATACCCATGAGCGCAGGATGGGATAAAAGGGTTCAACAGATGGATGGATGGATCACATAGCTGCTCCTTCATCCTTCGCTATGCATTGGTTTAAGGCAATGCACAGCAACTTTAAATACTTCCCCCTTTTCCTTTTCCCCTTCACAACTTCAGCTTTGTATCCCTCCCTTCCACAGACTCTTCCCCCTCCTCCCGCTCAAGCACTTTGAGCTGGAGTCTTGGTACGTATGAAAAAGGCCACCACGAAGCAGCCTGAAGCCTGTGTTTCCTTTGTCCTTGCTCTTTAAAAGCAGTAGTCGCCGGGCCTCATCACACGAGAAGTGTGTTTTCAGAACTTAATGTCCTCTGCCACAGATGTTGTCTCTGCCAGAGGCTTATTAACACCTCAGAAGACCAAAGCCCTGCCCGCAAAGGCAGGGTATCTTCTAAAGGAGATACACAAACAAAGGAGGTGAATGTTAAAAGCAGCTAATGAGGGGGAGAGAAAAAGAGAAAAATCCTCCACCTTCCCATCGCAGCACTTCAGAACAAGCAGCACTGCCAAGCGCTAAGAACTGGGGATTAAAGAGACGATTTAGGAAGACTTGATGCGGCGAATGGAAATCTCCTGGAAGACATTAAAGAGCACAGAATAGCAGCACACACGTTGTGGGGAAAGAAGAGAAAGCTAATAAAAATAAAAGTATATATATGGACAACTTTGCAAAGACTAAGAGAAAAGCTTTGTGGAAATAATCAGGTGGGTTATTTCCTATAAGGGAAATTTAAATTTAAAAGGAAATTGAAGCAGCGCTAGGGGAAGGGGATGTGCACAAAGTGGTTTCATTATCACAAGAAGATGCACGCTCAAAGAGTGCCTGAAAAGAAACCCAAGCCTGTTTGTTTACAAACCTTTTCATTTAAAAACAATCTTCTTAGAGGTACCAAAATAAAGTATTCCAGCAGAATACCTGCTTCAGCGGCTTGTCTTGCTTTGCAAGCAACGCATTGCTTTTGAATTGACTTTCAGTCTTTGTATAAATCCTTGGGCAGGGACACATATTATTGGCAGGAATGGCAGAGGCCAGTGACTGGATGAGTAGGGAGATGCCTTGGATGAGAACTGGATGGGGAAGTAGCAGTTGGGGGGTGACAAAGACCATCAAACAGGAGAGGCAAAAGGGCACCATGACTGAGAGCAGCCAACAGGACAAAGAGGATACGACAGCAAAGGCAACACGATGGTAGGGAAGAGCTGTGGAGATTATCAATTCCTGGCATTGCATTCCACAAACACTCCTGAAGCCTCACAGCTTCCATATGGCTCATCAGACACATACAATAACACAATCGCTCGGAACATTCAGTCCTATAGAAGAGAAACAAGAGGCGCAAACACGTGCGCAGCCAAAGCAAAGGGCTGCGCGTGGAGCCCGCGCCAAGCGAGGCTCCCCACGGTTCCTACCGGGCCCCTTCCCGAGCGGCCGGACTCCTGCTCACAGCACCACGGGGCTTTGGTTTGAGAGGGGAGCTCCAGAAAAGCTGCTCTGTCACAGCAGGCAACCATGAAAACTGCCTTTCCAGCCCACTTTGGCTTAAATAGATGCGGTTTCGTTTTCTGTGATTCTTTTCCAAGACTGATAAGTCGACTTCTGTTACTCGTTTCTCAGTTTGGTCTCCAGTTACGTGCACTATTTCAGCTCTGCAAACCTGGCCTGCTATCTTCCTTCTATAAGGCTTTAAAAAAAACACCAAAAAAAAACCAAACACCCTTTCCTTTATGACGTTTCCGAGCAGAGGATTCTTTCAAGTGCAATTCCTTATTTCCAACATCCATCCATGCCGCTCTTTCCTTTTAGTGCCTGTACTTTCTTAGACACTCTCTTCCCTCACCCAGGGGTTTATTTTTTCATGAGCCCAGTTCTTGGTTTCATGTTAATATCCCTCCACCAGCCTCCTCGTGGAGCAGCCGTACTGAAAGTTAATGAGAAATTCTCCCCCACCCCTGGGCTTTGCAGAGCTCTGGATAACTCAGGCACTGCTGGGAACCGGCTCTGACCCTTTTAATGCTCTCAGGCACCCGCAACGGAAGGAGGAGGAGGAGGATCTGCCTGGCCTACATTTTGCTGCTTGATGCTACCAGTGCTAATGCTTCTTCCACGGCTCTTCCGAGAGGTCTAAGCAGAGCACCAAGCGCTGGCAGCTGCAGCACATTATGGGAACGGCCCCACACTGAGACCCAACAGCTCTCGCTGCATGTTTGCAGGCTCCCAAGTGCTGGTTCCTCTGCACTCACCATAACACAGGACACCCCAAAAATCCAACAGACACCTTCCCTTGGATGCCGCCACCTCCTAGCGTCCTCAATAGCCATCGTGGTGCTCCAAGCGCGGTGCCGGCAGCAAGCCCTGGCACGCGCGGCGATGCCGGGCTCCCTTGTAAGCCACGCTCTGCCTTTCGGGCAGCCTTTCAGCGCCACGGAAGCTACACGTTGTTTTCATTTCTTCTCAAGTACCCCGGGTCAAAGCAAGCCCGGTGTCAGGGGCTTTAAAAGCCTTAAAAACTCTTTCAGCCATAGACTCACTCGCTGGCGCAAAGTCAGGGAAAACAAACTAAGTCATCGAGTGTTGTTCAGACTGTCAGCTCCTTTTCAGCGCGCGCTTCCTGCCAGCCGCGCGCACTTGGGGGCTGCCATGGCCAGGGGGAGGACAGGGGGAAGCAAATAAATAAATAAAACCAACCCCCCTCGTGGCAGCGAGCCTGTCGAGCAACTGGCTCTGCTCCAAGGCGGCCTCGTGCCGGCCTCCGGGCTGCATCCGCAGGCACCGGCGGCTGCCAAATGCTCCGTGTGCTCCGCGAGCCGCAGGGCGGCTGCACAGCGGCTCTGCTCGCGAAGCGCCCCGCTGCGCTGAGCCCCGGCCTGGACGGTCTCCAGGGCCTAAACGCCCATTTACCCGCTGCCTTTTGCTCCCCCGTACTACTGCCTGGGTCCAGTTTGGTGGAGCCAAGAGGAGGGGGACGCAGGTGACATCTTTCCGCACGCGACAGATCTGACACAATTGCAGGAAACGTGTCCTTCTTAAGCGCGTTCCTCCCTGTCGCCGCAGGGAAGCAGGTAGAGCTGATGGCACGGAGAGCTGAATTGAGCTCCCTTACGCAGTGCAGCATTCGGATGCCCTCTTAAGGATGCTAGGCTCCAAAGTGCGCGCTGTCAACATCCTCTGCTCCTGCCTCCAGGCAAGATGCTCGCATTGGAGATGGAAAGGACCAGGTGGGGTTCATGCTGGACAAAACCATCCAGCTCTGGAGCATCAAGAGACCCTTCCCCAAAAGGTCTTGGCCTCCCCTTCCCACCTATTTCCTGAAGGCAGATCAGAGAAGACTCCACATCTAGCCAGCTATCACACGTGGAAAGATGCAACCAAATATCCCCCACTGGGATAACTGGTCATGGGGAAATACATCCCCATCCCATACTTTTTTATCCCTCCTGCCACCACCCTCTGTGCTGCTGAACCACGGGATGAATTTAAACATCCACTTGGGCTTCAGGTGACCAGGAATAGTCTCTCATCTAGAGCATTTTGCACCAATCAAGGCTCTCCAGCAATGCAGAGGGCAGAGTTGGCCCCTGCTAGGTAGTTACTGACACAGTTTTGACTTTCCTATTCTGGCTATGCCCTCCCTTGCTTTTCATTTCCCACCAGAAAAGAAAGCAGTGATGAACAGGCAACTGTGGTCTACAAAGAAACCACAAGTTCAGGATACAGCCCATCTAAGGGTTCACACAGGAGCAGAAACTTAGTGGGATCAAAATAGCAGTCTGCAACAGAGTCACTGAAAAACAAATCTAGCAGAGGACACAAAAAGCCGTTATCTCTGTAACTTTCCTCGCTGCAAACCAGTCAGATAGTTTTGATACCCCGCGGCTTCAAGGGGGATAAGAGACAGCTGAGAGCTAGTGCTGAAGATCACGTTAGCACTACTGGATTATTCAGGTCATGCTAAACAACAAATTCAGTGGATTAAAAGAGTCCTCGTTCCTGCTGTGCCGTCTTAACAGTCTGCAAGTTACACTGTGAGCCTGAGGACGCCGTGCATGCCACGTGCCTTGTGCAGCGCGTTGTAGGCGGACAGGCTCAGCAAGGGGCATCTGCCTTCCTAAAAATCACCATTGACCCATTCCTGCTTAGGAACACTGAGAAACCAACAGACTCACCCAACAGCCATGCGAAAGCCTCTCCGCCAAGCCAAGCAGAACTCACTTTTGTGTCCGCATTGTGTGGCCACAACAAAAGCCAAGTGCCACCGTTGAGGGTAGCCCTTGCTAACACAACATCCCCTCCATAGAAAACCACGAGCGCACAAACGAGTGCGCAGTGGAGGCGACGGGCGATCTCTGGAGCACCCCGGCTGTCACGGCGCTCGGCTCCTCTGTTTCCTCCTTGTCCTACCCAAGGCAGTACCGCGTTGGGGCAGAGCTGTGCGGTTCAAAGTGCACCCGATATCAGTGAAACGCCCACGTCTCGCTGCCGGTGTGCGACCCTGAGCATTGCTATGGAGCAGGGGCAGCGCAGCCCTGCTCTTCCTGCACGACGTCTTGGGGCACTCGCATGCAAAGCGCCTCTCCCAACCTCCTTAAGGGTCATCAAAACAGCAGATACTGCCATGCAATGACTGAAGCCATGTTAGCCATGCAATTAATGCCAAAATCATCCACACTAATTAAGGCTGTATTTCAGACACCAACTAGAGAAAAAAAAAAGCTTTTGTAGTTGTGACAAGCAAAGACATTGTTCTGCCCAGGAGAGGAGGTCCCCGGGCAGCAGGACATGGGAGCACCCTGCACCTGGCCCACCGGCACCTCTGCCCACCCAGGCTTCCCATTGCTCCACGGCTCTTTTGGGAATGCAGGCCCTTCCAGGCAGGCAAATGGGGAGCAGTGAGGCAGTGTAGATCCTGCTCAATTTTTAAGTAGGCTGCTGAGGTAGATAAACCTTGTGTCTTCTCTGATGTCTGATAGGAGATGATGGGGCTAT